>OY282391.1:13146536-13664036 GCA_958295455.1 Coleophora deauratella | reverse complement strand
TAATTAGGATAGAAAATTAATGGAAAATTTAATTGTAATAATCGACATTAGCTTTAGTTAATAATAGTAATAAACGGTACATACTTATATGAAATATTTTTTGAAGTATCACTTAATTAAACAAGCACTTATTCCACAAATCCACATATGAGGCTATGAGCAGCAGAAAGTGAGAATCGACACTATTGGGCTATATGTAATTTTACACATTTCATCACAGTTTGGACGCTAACATCGCCACTTATTTATATGTTAATTGCTTGTTCCATATAAATAATTTGCACATAAGTGAGAGCCACAGGCAATTTACACTATTCTGCACTGCTGAGTGCTGTGTGATCCGTACTCATTTCAGAAACTCGTAAAAAACTTATACAGAAAGAGTTTCTGTTGACGAATTGGCGCCCGCGCCGGTCACCTTCTTGATCTGAAGAAACTGAATGATATTGTTTGACCAGCTACCCTCATCTATTAATCTCAAAATGCAATGTAATATTTGTACAAATGTTGTAATTTTTTTTCTATTACAAAAAAATATGTCATCACTCTGTATATTTGAATCTTTGTTAGTAAATGAAGAGATCTATTCAACATTACCATCAGCTCAAGAGTAACTTATTCTTTTTATAAGGAACAATAAATAAATAAAAAAAGCCTTAGTACCACGTGAAAGTCTGTAATGACGTTGCAGCTTATTACTGTATAACTGGATAAAAATACCATGGAATATTGTTCTTGCCTTATACTATGGATAATCACAATTATTATTTCACAACCGTAACTTATTTTAATTTGGGTACAATATAAGTGTAAAAAAACGTAAGTATCCAAGTATAAAAAAAATATTATATTAATTAAACACAGCAACACATTTACCTTAGTAAGTAAGTGTAATATTTAAAACCAATACCTTCCTACCCAATTATTCTAAAAATATACTTATACTATAAAAGGTCAGTTTTTTAAAGCTTCGTTTCGTGACGGGTTTGTCTGAAAAGACTACGGCTACGCTTCAAATATTGCCACTATTTTCGAAACATCCTTACTTTCTCATTTTAATATCATGCTAGAAATCCAACTAAACAGAAAATAAGTACAAAGTAAATACCTACTGATGTTGTTGTATTTATAATTGACTGGTTTACGAAATCTTAACGTAAGGCTCTTTGTCATTCGTCCACAAAAACAGTCTTGCCCACAAAAGGCAGGTATCTCACCAAGGGACCTCCGTAAGACAACGCTTGCCTTAGAGGCTCGATGTAGGCCACGAAGTAGGAGAATATTAGTAGGTAGAATAGTATAGAGACTATCTTGTCCAGAACGTAGAGGCTGAAAATAATGAAACAGGTTTCATTTAGGTATATTGACTATTTTTGTAAAAGATTAATGTTGTTGAGCGCTACTGAATATTTAAAGTAACTTTCTCATTATAAAATACCTGTAATGCATGTATGTATTTTCGGGCAAGAAATACTGTCTTTCATATGCCAAAAATACATTATTTTTGAAGTTACATTTTCATGGAACTTTATGGACAAGTGAAGTTGATTTTTTTTCTATATACACAGGTCGCTTTTCATTATTGCGTGAAAGTTTTAGGCCTCTTCCGTTCCCCAGACAGTGTCCTACTTTACCTACTCTCAGAAGTTCTTAAGTTATCTTTAGAACCAACAAATACTCACATGTTATTCTGAAGCCTGGCTTTTGGCAGATTCTCAAGTTTCTCCTTCAAACAGTACAGCTTTCCACCAATCATACAACACTCGATGTACGGTTCGTCCTCTATGATTGTCAGGTCCATGGGGAAGGTTTTGAAGTCTTCGTGGTTGAGGGAAGACGGGAGAGCCCTGAAGTTGTGCGTGTCAAACCACCACTCGCGCGTTGTGAAATATTGCAATACCTCGAGGCCAACCGATATTCTGTTCTGAATGCGGACCATACTGGAATAAAAGAATAGATAATAGATACAAAACCAAATTTTCGCAATTAGGGATATACATAGGTATAGGATAGGTAGGATTCCATAACAAATCCCACTCGAAAACTTGTATACATGAACGGACTTTGAGAATTATGAATCCGGTTGCATATTAGAAAATGAAAACTTCATCGAGCAAGTTTTCAAAGGACTAAGAAGAATTTTAAAGACCTACTTATATACAAGCAGGCATCACCAAATATCAATAAGTTCGAATACGGTCGAGGTTACCACGAAGGCGTACTTATTGTATTTCATTTTAAATTATTTTTATATATCAGTCACAAATAATAAATATAATAAGTACTGAATTGAAAGCAATACTTACAAGCGCGGCTGCCGAAACAGAAACATCAAGAAATCGATGAAATACGCCGGGACGAGATGGTAGAAAAACACGCAGAGCTGATGAATGTACTTGTTGTGACGAATGTTCCCGTCCGGGTACCAGAGGGGACCCTCAAACGGGTACTTGCGGACTGTCGCCTTGCCAATGTCAAGTACTTCCTTCCATGTTGTGGTCTTGTCGTCTCCAGTGGTGAGGTTGTACACAGGAATTTCCGGTGGTCTGCGAAAAAGAGGTTTCACCCGACCACTTTTTTATTTATTTAAGTATTGTATTATGGTGACAAAAAGGCCGACGGCTCATCAAATAGAAGGTGGTTGCAGCCGCCAATCGGCATTTGCGACACCAGGGTGGCGCGCTATCAACGCTTTGCCAATCCCTAAAAGACCTTTTAATCCCATTTTGAAGAGCCTTATAATGTAGCTCTTACTACACAAAAAATGTAAATAATATTATGTATATACATGTAATAGCAATGGATAAATGTATGTCATCTGACATAGGACCTGCTAGCCTAGCCCAGTATCTACTTTGGCTGAGCTTGTAGTCTAAACATAATGAATATTTTTTTGCATTATATAGGTCAAGTTAGTAACTTTACAAATTAGTTATCGCCCAGCAAATGGTATCATTTCATTATTTCGTTCATCAAACAGGATTTTTTAATGCATATCCTGACTTGTAGGCTACAATCGATATTCATTTAAAAATTCCTGTTGTAGCCAGGGCTGCTACGAGCTGTAGGCTACAAGTTGTAGCCAACATCCCCAATGAATGCTATAAGAATAAATAACTATGTAGCTAATTAATATTTTTATTCCGGGTGTAACAAAATTGGTGTAGACCCGTTAACTGGGGATTCTACTCATCGTACTGAACAACTTTTGTTCTACGACTTTGCTCAAATCACAAAAAAATTTTGGACATTTCATACAAATTTATCATCTGTTTTGCCATTTTTGTACGGAGGGTCCAACATTTTTTTGCGATTTGAGCTAAGTCGTAGAACAAAAGTTGTTCAGTACGATGAGTAGAGTCCTCAGTTAACGGGTCCTACCCCAATTTTGTTACACCCTGTATTTATTCACGTCATTGAATCTCGTATTTCATTCACATCCCATCAGCATTTGTAGCTGTACTTCTAACCTATGTATTCGGTCGTTAAAACAAAACAATATTCTTGACCTCTGACCGTAATAAGCCCATGAAGAATTGAATAATATAGAGGTACTGTTGCGTGCGCCTCGATGATCACCTAACGATGATGATCTAAAAATACAACCATTCAAACTTTAATTTTTTTAAAGGTAGAATAGACGGACAGATAGCGTAGGCTAAGCGTAGTCTATTTATTGCTTTTAATAAGGCCCCGTTGGCACCCTTTGGGTTCGAATCACTACAAACGCAGTTACTTACAAAATTTAATCAGATTTTCACAAACCTTTGACTCATTGTGCCTATATTCTTAGCGATGACGATGATGGCGTTGATAGCTATATCCACCGGTATGACCTCGGCATGGTAGTGTCCGTAGCAGTGCATGGAGCGGATTACACCCTTGCCGGCACCCACCATGAGTCCGATGGGCCCATTCAGGTTGTCCACCCACCCCGGCGTGGGCTCTTTGTAAGATGGGGTCACTAGAACGAGGATGACAGATAATTATTCAATGATTTAATGAAAATTAATGAAATTGTCGTTCTTCGTGAAATTACCTAAGTTATATTGCTTCAACTCTACTCAAACGACGAAGGTTTGATGAAATCTAGATAAAATATTTAAAAGAGTAACTGCATTCTCCTTATAAGAGCACGTAAATAATTTATTATTGTACGGACACAACGTTAGCAGACAACTCTGGATAGCTTTCCCTAATGTATGAGTTGATTGATGTAGTATTTTTGGCTCTCCCTCCTCTAATGATATTAGGAAATTCGTCTGGAATGGAACTCAAATTTTTTGAGACTCACCTATACTCGGCCGAACGACGCAAGCAGGCAGCTCCGGATAGCTCTCTCTGACCAGGGCTTCAGCCAGTCTCTTAGAGTATGTGTAGGAGTTAGGGTGCATGCCCATGATCGTCGGCGCTAGTGCATTCATCTGCGCATCGGTGAGCCAGCTCGCAGCGCGGAGGACCTCGTGAGGGTCTGCTGGTGGATCATGCACCTGGAATGTTCATTGTTCAGTCAAAGAGTGTTCGATTAAACTGTCTTGGACACCGAAAAATGTCGGAGGCCAAGACACTGAGATATAATCCTTTAACAACTTTTTCTATGGTCAACAAACTTTATTAGTTAAACTTTATTAGTTAACCAGCTACGATTAGTAAGTATATAATATATACAGGGTGTTAAAAAAGTGCGTTTGAAATTTTAAGGGGTTACTCAGAATCAAGTATAGAATCCAGGAAAAATATTGAAAAAATTCGCTCTTAAATTTTTTTTGCAGTTTTTCATACAAATTCTCGATTCACTATTTAGATTTAGTATGAGAATCTGAAAAAAATAATTGAAGAGCGGATTTTTTCAATATTTTTCCTGGGTTCTGTACTTGATTCTGAGTAACCCCTTAAAATTTCAAACGCACTTTTTTAACACCCTGTATACAGGGTGTAACAGAAGTGTGCGATTTCAACAAAGTTGTAGAACAAAAGTTGTTCAGTTTGATGGGTAAAAGCCAACCTTGAAGTATTGTCACACACTTCTGTTACACCCTGTATATATTAGAAAAATGTTTGTATTTTAAAATTAAGTGTCGGCAATCCAGCGAGGAAGAAAAGTCAGTATCATGATTAGAGGCCCTATTTATAACAAATCCACAACAACATTAATACTTTGAGTTGGAGTCTCGCGTTTAGTAGTTTGAAGAATTACGAGTATTGTATGGTCAATTAACAATCTAATGTCGTTAAAGCTCAAAGACGGACCTTGAGTTTACGTATTCAAGTTTTTTCTGAAGACATAAATCCAAACAGGTTATTTGCTGTTGAGTAATCAACTCATAACAATGACAATGCCTACATTTATTTATATTCAAAGCCGTGAGGGCACGACCTTTCGTCTCCGTCTCAGCCAAAATATTATTTGCCTTCATTGATGAAGATGTCATTAATTTATAAAAAAACTGCTTTGAATTTAAAAAAATAAACTTCAGCTTGTTTTTAACAGGCTCAGTAAAGTCAGTAAGTCATATATGAGGCAATGTATACGAATTTACAATAAAATACCGGAAGACATCATAAACCTGACAGAAAATAAATTCAAAATACATATTTTGAGAAGACAAAACACAATATATTATTTAGCTGAATACCTAGATGATAAATATGCGTGAGTAGGTTTCACCGATCAATATAACTACAATGACAACATATAAACTTGTAATCCCAACATCTTCCCCCCTATTCCCCCCATCCCCCCATCCCATTTCAAAAGTCGGCAATGCACTTGTGACTCCTCTGGTGTTGCGGGTGTCTATGGGCGGCGGCAGTCGCTTACCATCAGGTGATCCGGCTGCTCGTTTGTCACCTATCACATAAAAATAATAATACCTTACCTTATAATTAACCTGATAATTTTTCTTTAAGCTTAAATTTGTGACGGTCTGTATTGTAAAGGAGCTGAAAGGATTGATGATTCAATTGAATCATTACATTAACTATTTACAAGTAGACATATAGTCATACAGGGTATAACTGTAAACAGCCACTCCCGGAATGAATAACAGTCTACCTAAGAAAATGAACAACTTACAATATTGAATCTATACTGGATTCGCAAAATTTATACAAATTGATCGGCCAATCAGCAAATTTTGTATAGAGCGTCCAAATCTTTTTGAGAATTGAGTATGGGTACCGTTGGAAAAGTTAATTTCTTATTTTTTCCATGGACCGGAGTAGTATATGGATGCTCGCTTAAATATTTTTCCCCCGCTAAATGGAATCCTATTAGCTTCGTTTCCCCTTCCGATAGAGAGAGATAGAGATAGAGATACATCATCATGAGAGATCACTTCATTTTATTTACATGATACACCATGCAACCAGAGAGATACCACTAGCCTAGTCCCTACCTCTATTTAGAGAACCTCTTTTTCACACCGGTTAAAGATTTACCGTGACTTTTTGTAATACCGGTTCCAAGAATATAAAATGTTACCTTCTCAGCCATTCTTTTATAGTCCGGATAGCAGAAGGCAGTGGACAGATGGATGAAAGCGGCTAAGTTCTTAGTCATTCTGGCCAGATTGAGCACACGAAGCGTACCCTTGGTGTTCATCTCCAGCCCTTCCTTGAGCGGAGCTTCCAGCCGTAGACTGGCTGCGAAGTGGAATATTACTGACACCTGGAAAGAGAAAAATATAGGATAATTATTTTGAGGAGTTGTCACTGGAAAAATATGTGGAATCGACGATACCATTTGCATTGCAAGGTTAGTATTATTTTTTTGAGTCAGTTCATTGAAAAAACTGTAGTCTGCGACTCAAAAACTTTTTTCATTTTTGGTTGACTTTGCTATATTTTTAATTTGACTATCAATTAAGTGAAAAGTAAATATATTTTAACTTCAGCTTATGCAAGAGAGGTTACACTGCAATGTACGTTTCACTCACAAGAGCAAATTGCACATCCATAGTTCTGAGACCGGCAGATTGCATGCACTATCCATATTTCAAACCACTTTCGCGCCTGCGCCGAGTCCTGACTGGTCTAATGCGAACACGGCAAACACGGAAACGTGACGTAACGTAACCAGTAACCACCTGCTCTAGCTCTTACTTGCGTATTCTCTAGTTATCTTTGTTGCAGTACGTAAAAGGGACTTGAAATAATAATGTTACTATGGCCGATATATGGAATAGGTCCGATATAAAGAAACGTCATCGAGAGCCGAAACAAACTTATGTCTGAAATTGAGGCTTCTTTAAAGAAAGTCTTAGAATGGGGTCGACTTAATTTGGTCCAATTTAACCCCACCAAGACACATGTTTGCGCGTTCACCGCCAAGACAATGCCATTTGTCGTATCACCTCGTTTTGAGGACACTCCCCTTAATGCCTCAGCTAGTATCGAAACCCTTGGTGTCGATACATATCGAGTGAAGTCCAGTTCCGTGGTCATCTAGAGGGTAAGGCTAAATTAGCCTCAAAGAAGTTTGGTGTGCTCAATAGATCGAGACGGTATTTCACTGCGGCCCATTGATCCCTGCCGCTTCTTTTCGCCATTTCCACGCGACAACATTTTGATCCCCATCACTTAGATAGTCCACAACAGTGCGTTTCACTAAAAACTTCTTGCCCCACACAACCAAACTGTGGAATAAATTGTCGCCTTAAGTATTTCCGGACCGATACGACCTACAAACCTACAAAAAAAGAGCGTACTTCCATTTCAAAGGCCGGCAACACACTTGTGACTCCTCTGGTGTAGCGGGTGTCTATGGGCGGCGGTAATCGCTTACCATCAGGTGATCCATCTGCTCGTTTGCCTCCTCCTCCCATAAAAAAAGGTAATATTTTTTTATTGGTGGAAACGTTGAGTTCCAGCACTTAATATTAATTTACCTCATTGTAAATAGTTTGCAGCTGCTTCTCTTCGATACCGAGGTTGTCGTAGCAAATGTCTCCGACCACCGGAATCAGCTTCTTCATGACATGTGGTTTCTCCTCCCTTATTCGTGAGAACAGCTGAAAATAAGTATAGTATTACGAGATAAAATAAAGTGCTAATAAATAAATGGAAAGTAGTAAAAAGTATATTATTTTTTCATAATCGTGATTATGCTTTTCTCTGTCCTTGCTATCACTGGAAAAAGCATTACAATGTGATTTGAAAATGCCAGGTAGACTTTTGACCTTGGCGCTATAAGCTGCAAGTTGGGCCCAAGTATACATGAATGTTGTGTAGACTTTGGGTGACATGAAACACGACAGTAGTCGGGAAACTATAAATAAATAAATATTCGGGACAAATCACACAAGGTTATCTGGCCCCAAACTAGGATTCCTTGTATTACTATACTAATAAACTATACTATAATATTAGGTGCTTACCTATGAAATTGTCGATTAGTTAAAAATTTCAAAGAAAAAATTAATATTAAACAATTAAGGTTTTAAAACAACTATTTCCAAAGTACCATTGGACATTTAGAAATAAAAAAATTCTTGCTAAATGCACGTTGTCTGAATATTTTGAGAGCACAGTGGTGTAGAAGCTATGAAAATGGATTTTTTCGTCACTGAAAATCGCCATTTTTTTCATTAAAAAAATTTTATTTTTGATTTTTGAAGGCTACACTTACACCAGTGTGTTCTTCGTTACCATATGTATTTTTGAACATATTGCGCATAATATTTCACAATTTTCAGATAATTTTCGATTTTTTTTTGGTAGAAAAAATTTACCCAATTGTCCTCTAAGATAACGCCAATACAGTATGGAACCCTACTCAGTCAGTTTTTACATGATAAACATGACATCACTAATTCATGAGAGACCTTGAATATAGCTAGAAAATGATATATAATTTAATGGAAGTAAATTATTTTTTGGGGGAATATTATTCTGTTGAACTTTCAAAACTGAAACGGCAATTTCATAGGTAAGCACCTAATATTTTGCAAGATCAGGCAATGTCTAAAAAGTACCACACGATAAGAGAGAGTAGGGAGTTGTACCAAAAATCAAAACTCTACTTATTGTCTTTTCTAACTAGTAGATGTTTCACACATTCACTTAAATCGTATTTTTTACCTTGTATTATAAAACTCCTACCACTTGGAACTAGAACACTCTTCCTAATTTAATGGTGAAATCGGATATCAATCATCATCAGCCGAAAGACGTCCGCAGCTGGACAAAGGCCTTCTCAAGGGTTTTCACACCGACCGGTCCAGTGTTGCCCGCTTCCAGCGGCTTCCCGCAACCTTCATCAGGTTATCGGTCCACCGAGTGCATGGGGGGCCTGCTTACATTGCGTCTTCCGGTAGGCGGTCGCTACTCGAGAACTTTAATGCCCCAACGGCCATCTGTTCTACGAGCTACTTAATGTCAATATCAAGAATATATTCAATAGACGAAGTAAACACAAAGCTAATAATCTTAATGACAAATAGCAATTTAGTTGCGATGATACTGAATAACGTGGAGACACTTAGTTTGTAAACAGGCAGTAAACAAAGTGTAATTGCTGATGACCAAACACAGCTTCAAGTGTTAGTTGGCTACTAGAATTGCGTGAGTGTTAAAAGCTTTATACCAACGTAAACTTACTAAGTATGTTGTAAAATGTACATGTAATGTCTATATTCACGACCTACCGTGTATGGCCGATCATAGGAAAAAGCAAAAGTATTATTGATTATTGTAACTTCCTACACCCTGAAACTGATTTTAGTGTTCCCATAAATGGCGTAACAAAAAAAATCGTGTATTATGCACAGTGCAAATATTATAATTATTTATACTTCATGTCTTTACCAATTTTATTTAGTGTTTCTGGTATGGTTAAGGTATGCTGTTTTTTTTATGGGTACGCTGAAACCAGTAAGCAAGTCCCACGCTTAACTTACTCGATATGCGTTTCAGAACGTCCCTTTAACAGATCATTTCATTTTTGTCTATTAAATTCGAATTACATACATGCAACTGCTTCCTAAAAACATCAATAGACCATCAATCTATCAAGCGGCAATACGTGTTCCGGCCAGAACCTTTACATATAATTTAACTTCAAATACAATTTGCCAACCAAAACTATTATTGCTCCGTATATGTCGACATTGAGCTAGTTCAACTAGAACATCAAGTACTCACGGGCAGTTTCCACATGTCCTCAATGCGAGCTTCGGGTGACTTGCCTCGTTTAGATCGCACCACAGCGTAGATGCAGCCCAGGTCTGGTACACTGTACAGGAGCTTCTCGATAAGGACCTTCCCCATCAGCCCTGATGCGCCTGTGAGGAGGATCTTCCGCCCTCGATACCACTCGTTTATGTCTGAGGTCATTGTGATCTGAAATATTTACAACTGCCATTTATACATTGTATTGGGTAGCGAAGAACGTAGTGAAGTATTTGGGTACGTTGAGAACCCGTTGAGTACCCAAAACGTTAAGTGTTAATTCCGCGTGGTAGGGGCTTTGAGGTGGAAAAAAATTACGATTGACAAGAATGTGTAAAGAATCTACTTCTAAATTGAAAAAAAAATATATATTTTTGTATTTCGATGTCTTATATAATTAAAATTGAAAGAACTCTGCAGTTTAAAATTTTGCCAGGATATAAATCCACTTCAAAAAAACTTATATTGAGTTTGTCTGAAATGGGTTTATAGCCGCTTAAAAAGATTGTGTACCCTAAGAATAATTAATACCATATCAATACTCAACTTGGCAATCAAAATCCACAATATTTGAATACATATTCTACTTCTAGAAACCGCAGAACTGTGTCAAGTACCAATGCTTTTGTAATAAGGTGGGATGTTGTAACGGCGCGGGCGCATCGTTCACACAGTACAAGAACTTGTAGCGAAACCAGCTACACTGCTCAACCGCAAAAAATCTAGGAAGGATGACACGTCTTTAAAGGAGCATTCATATTTACTCGTAAAGAACACTTTGTTTTGAAGTAGGATTCGTCTTAGTTTGACGTTTTGCTAATGGGACATTATCAGCCTAAATGATTTAATTGAAACTGAAAGTTGAACACCGAGGACCGAACTACAAAAACAAAATAAAGAAAGATAAGATTTGTGCAAACTCTATAATAGAAATTACTCACAAAAGAAATGAAAACCAAATTCGGGAAAAACACTTACGTCATCGCGTCACAAAATAAAAGGAAAAAAATCGAGAAATTCGTGAAATAAAACCCAACCAATGTTGCTTAAGTACAAACGTGATTTTACGGAAAATTTTAATCAAATTTTGTGGTTTGAAACGCGCTGAATTATCTTTATGCATTTTACGAAGACATAATTACCTTGTTCTGTTTATTCACCACCATTATAGTATATTAAAGACTATTTTTAGCTGTTTTTTTAGAATCACTTAGAACGGGTTATTTTGAGTCGAATGTAATCTCGAGATTTATAAGATAAATACTTGCACAGAATGTCATTTTTATGGGCAAAAGCGAAAAAGAAGTTATCTCAAAAAACGCAAATAAAAAGTAACCCTGAACGATCTTAGATGGAGATGCTGCGATTATTTAATTTCCTCAACTAAATTGTGTTCAAACTAAAAAAAAAATATTACCTATGTATATAGATATGAAATTGTATATTAAACTGTGTATTTTTAAATAGCCTACTTTGAGACAAATATTGGAAAACTCAGTGCATAAGCTATTCTGTAGAACTATCGAGAAAAGACATTAAAAAAATATAGGTAAGTTATTTTGATCTTCTTCTTACCCTCTTGTATCTTCTTAAACTATCATCCGTAACGTAACTGATATTCTAAGAGAATGTAGTAAATTTCGCAAAACATGAACCTCTATAGTTATTTTGACCGACACTTCAAAAGGTGGTGTACGAGTCATCATGATTTGTTGAAACACCATGAACTACAGTTATTTTATGCGTGTAATCATGTGTAATCTAATATCAAACTATAAATCCAAGAACATGTCATTAACTGTTGAACTTTTTCGCGTTCTTTGTCACAAACATTTACGCGTGATCAGGTGTTCTAAATATGCAAAAAAAAAAACAACGAAAGTAGGCCAATAGGGTCGAGTACAACCGCTCTAAGTTTGAGCAATCTGCATTTATATTGATGTGTAAACGAACTAACTTAACTAGGTCTGTGACTCTGAGCACCACAGCCCTGTCATTTTTATAGTAAAACTGCCTATGACACAAACACGTTATGTATTTTATGTGTCGAAACTTCTAACAACTAGTTGATTCAAATATATGGAAGTTTCATGGCAGTGTATAATAATGTTTAATTTTATACAGGGTTAAATTTAAAATACTAAGAAACTACTACCAGACTCTACTAAGGAAACAAATCAACTTTTGCTGTACAATTTTTCTGAAATCGAAAATAGATCCAATTTCTATAGAAAGTCTAATTTCTGAAATCAGACTTTCTATAGGAAATTGGCAAAATACCTGATCTATTTGTATGAAAACTCCAATTTTTTTTCCGATTATATTGTCGAACAAAAGTTGTTTAGTTTCTCTAGTGAATCTATCATTAAAGTTTAATGCATTATTTCAATTTCACCCTGAACTAAATATAAACTAAACTTAAGCCGTTAACTTCCCAAATAAATAAAAATCATATAGACTCTCCACCAAATAAACTTTTAAAACCGCATACACTGGGTTTTTTTTCTCATCCGATTTGTTTTCTCATCCTTACCAGAGAGGACATATTAGGAAACTGAGTGCGGCTTGGCTTCACGGGGTCATTCATCCAGCTAACCACTTACCTACTCGTATTTCTATATGGTATGGTATGGCAAACGTTACGCCATCCGTGACTGTTGAACTTAGTTATAATACCAGCAAAGTCATGTAAGTCGTTCATAAGAGGAACGTGTTAAATACTACGTATTTGTGAAAATTACAAGGTAGCGCTGTTGCGTGTGTATATTGTACGTAAGTAATAGTGAGTGTGAGTTTTGGGCGATTTTTTTTTTCTCTTTGCTGTAATTTTTATTGTTGTAGCTCTCGCAACGGATTGCTCCAAAGTCATTGCCAAGGCGTTACAATAAGATTATACATATATGTTACAGGTTATAAAATATGTTACAGGTTATAAAAGTGTTAGGTACAGGTGTAGAGATCACCATGTTTTCTTAGCATGTGACATGTAAACATATACATAATAATTTAAACGATAAGCAGATAATAATAAAATAATTTTAATCAACGCTGTATAAGTAAGTAGTAAGTTAAAAAATATACGTATAAAAAATTCATTGGTAATAATTCCAAGAATGTCAAAATTATACAATAAGGTAATCATGTCAAAATTCAAAAAAACAATAATTTGGGCCGTGCAGTTATTGCTGTAGAGAAGCCGTAAAAGACACCAAGGAGTTTTTAACATACTTACCTCAAAGGTAAGAGAGAGTGAGCACTACGAAGATCAAATCCGTTTCTAATCTACTTGAATTTAGACCGGGTTGTAGGACTGTGTCTCTTTTTAACTTTTGTGAAGATACTTTGATAGAAAGGAGTGATATTACCACATGTATGTCTGAAGTCGAACCGATTTATCCCTTGTAAGCAGTCCATCCTTTGGTTTCTTATGTACAGTAAGGCTTCCAGCCACTGACAGATTTACTAATTTGACTGGTTGTTTATAAAAAAATATATATCAATTTCCTATCCGAAAATAGTAAACTATACTAAGAATACGTTTTAGTTGACACTAACTTCCGCCCGCGACTTCGTCTGCGTGGACTTTAGAATTTGATCCAGAGAGCAAGGAAATGTTAAAGTGACGCCATCTAGTGATGAAGTGGAAATTTTGAGTTCTTAAGCATTCCTTCGGGAACCCTTAAGTTTTCCGGGAAAAAAGTATCATATGTGTTAGCCGAGTGCTTTATCTATCTACCTACCAAATTTCATCCAAATCCGTTTAGTAGTTTCGGCGTGAAAGCGGAACAAACAAACACACAAACAAACAACCATACTTTCGCATTTATAATATAAGTGAGATGAGATTTCTACGTTATATCATAGCAAGACATGAAGAAGAAAGTTGCTATTAAAATGATCTCGTTCAACCAACTTATGAATTTTAAGTACTACTAATAAAATATGGGTAAGCAAGCAAATGTAGTTGAAAAGTGAGAATAATATACCTACCTACTTATTCATTACACAATCATTTACTAGACTTTAATGTGAGACATAAAAGCACCATAAAATAAACTCAGCAATCTAAGCTCTTCTCAGTTCGTTATCAATCACTTTCAGAAACGATGCGGCAGCCGCCAAAGGAAACCATACAAGTAGACTTAGATTCCCTGAATAGAATATTTAACTGACCGATTTGTATGAAAAATCAAAATTTATTTCCGATTTAATAGCTTCTTTCTCTGTAGGTAAGTGCACAGTGTTCATCTTAAAAATACTCATGGGATTAAATCAACTCATCCAAGCACTAACTACGAGGTAGATATAGCAAAGGCTACGATCAGTAAGTAAAACGTTGCTCGTGTTGGATGACACGAGAAAGGACATTTGAAAATTCCTTATAAGAATATTCGTGGACAACAATTTAAAACATTTTAGGAAGTTTTGTTTTTGCCGTTTTCCACACAATTTAATATTGAACTAAACCGGATTCATCCTAATACAACCATCGATCGTGATAATTATATATAACACGTATTGATCAGGAACATTCAAATTCTGCCTGTGATATGTATTGTTCATGACATGGACTCAATACATCCGAAAAAGGAAACCTAGTGAATAAATCATCAAAATCCAAAGCGTTAGAAAAAAGGTAATAATAATAAGTTTTTATTTTAATCTACGACGATCTATTCCCAGTATGGTCGAAAAAACTGTAAGAAGCAACTGAGAAGCTACATTTACTTCTTCTATAAAATAGCCTCCTACCACATCAGACCTACTGCTTCAGAAATATTGAGAAGAAATTAAAAAGCGGTTAAAATGTACGGATATACCCTAGAACCTAACCTATTTCATAGTTTTAAAACTGTTTTATTTACGAGGGACGTAAAACTTATTGTGTTTATAAAAAAGATGAAAATAACAGAAACGGACGAATTAGTAAGCCCAAGTACCTAACACCCAGTAAACGAATAATTATATATTTTATACGATTATCTGATATTTTTAAAAAAAGAAGACCTATAAAATAGAGCACATTATTATTAGTATTATTACTTCATGCTGAATGGATACCAAAGAGTATACCATATTTAAAGTCCGAGGGCCTCGGACGCAACGTCACAAAAAGTAACTGGAACACTGCTTTAACCGATTACAAAATAAAGAAACGAGTTAAAATAACAGGTTCTCATAACCCAATATGAAGATATCGCGTGATAGAGATACCAATTATGTATCAAATTTTGGAAACGTATATTAACCACCACAGAGTAGGTAACTACAGGATTCTCATCTCCGCGATTCCCATAGTTTGCACATCGTAGGCGGTATAGCAAAACAATATAAAAGCACACCCATTTATAGAACAAAACGAAAACATAAACTTCACGGAGGAATTGATGAAATTCAATAGCCTCTTTATATAAGGTAATGTAATAAAACAATTTAATGTCTTAATAATAGCTGTAGATGAGAACGCAAAAGTTAAGACTTATTATGCGTTGGATAGCTAACAATGCCAATATCGCTTATAGTTGCAAGTTCGTATTTTTTTAACAAATTAATGACTGGTCTCTCGTTTAGGATAAACATAGCCTCAATTCGTAAATACACTGTATTTAACCATTTATAAAAAGGGTTAAACTAAACTGTTTATCTACTTAAATAAAAAAGTAGATTTTGTTTTCATACTAATGACCCTGTATACTTACTAAAAATATACTAAGTTTTTCTAGTTATGCAATAGCATTGAAACAAAAACGATACTGATTGGTATAATAATATTAGATAGAGTTTGCATATCAAATCTTAAACAATGTATTCTAATAATGTATGAAAGGACACTGTAATAATAAATCAGTGTAAACAAATAAAATAAATATAGCAAAAAAATACATTATAAAATATCGTATTAGTACAACTGAACTTTGGATGTTACGGTTATGACCAGTTGGAACGTTCTACGTGTGGAATTCATTTACGTGACCAATTACGTAAAGTGAACCACAAATCAGGCAAAATAATAGACTACGATACTTAACGAAAGATACGGATATGCACAAACTGTGGCGCAATGATTTTGTTTTGATATAGCTTAATTTTTAACAACAATACGAATAACATTGAAGGTAAAATTATATGTAACATAAAAAAACTTACAAAACTTTTCCAATTGATATCCACGCCAAAAAACCTCCAATACACTTGCAAAGTAGGGTGAACTATTACCTCACTAGTTCTAAATCAGGTTCCAACAAAATATTATGTGATCCAAGGGAAGTAAAAAGCCAACTATCTCACTAGTCACTTCGAGATCGGCGGTGGTACTGCGGCTTATACCGACAGGCGTGCGTATGCGCTGGTTGCCGGCATTGTACAACCGCGTTGCGGCTCTTGCGGTTGCTCCAGCTTGCTTAGGTACAGTCAGATGGAACGGTGGAAAATAACAGTTCTAACGGCAGGTTTACATACATACAACCTTATTTACATTTTGGATTACACCTCTCTAATATCTATTAATAAAGAACTGAATGAAGTTTTCAATGAATCAAGAAAACATAATTTATGACGCTACTCCAACTCTGGAATACTGCTGACGATATTAATCAGTTGAAAGTCTTATCTGCTGCACTGTACTCGCCAAACTGACAAAGGAGTTCACATCAGAAGGAATACACGTTTTAACGTCAAATAATATTATTTAAGTATGGTAGCGTAGGCAAGTTATATTTTCCAGCCACGATACTACTGTTATAGTTGCTACTAACTACCAATTTAGAACATTTCCAACCGGTCCATTTGCTCTTCTTTCTCATGGAGTATGTATACAATTTCATTAGGCACTAACTATTTTGATGTTGGTGTGCAATAAAGTATATTTACTTTACTTACTTACTTAACAATTTTCGCACTGAAATACGGAGCCCAGATTTGAAAATCATAACTGTGTCTGAAAATTACAACAGTGTTGAGAGCACTTTCAGCACCATTTTTAATAGTTGACATGTTGATGTTTTTATTTTCCTGTTTTGTTGTGCAATAAAGTGTTTTCATTCATTCATTCATTCATTCATTGATAATTAAGCCTAGTAAACTATACATGCACATACAGAGTCCTTGTGAAATACCTGAAAAAATAAAAGAACTATTGCTTCCACTTATGAAACTAAACGACTTTCTGACCAATACTGAATTCGCAAAAAACTTTGGAATTCACATACTTACGATGATTCATAACCTTCGTATGGGTAGTCCAAAAATTTTGGAAATTTTGTTTAGTTTTATCACCCAGTCAAAATATTTTCAGGTATTTAGACACTACATGCCACTATATGGAAAACAGATGATTCAGATTCTGTAAATTGATATCGCGTCGTTAGTGTTCTAGGGCTTGAAAGCATTTTTTTCTGATGTGTGGTATAATTTAAATATCGACGTTCTGAGTAAGTTGTTATTCAATACTAGCTTTTGCCCGCGGCTCCGCTCGCGTGGATGTCGTTTTTATTTTCGTGGCGATTTTCGGGATAAAGCTAACTTATAGTTTACTACCCTCAATCTAAGCTTTTTGCATAGTTTTAATGATATAAGTTATTATAATAGTAGTTAATTGTGTTGCTGTCGGAAGTTGCATTATTTCTGGGTTCCCAATTTAATTTTTAGGGAGTTCTATACATATATAAATAAGAGAAAATGTAGTCTATGTCACTTCGGTCACTACCTATCCCGTTAACTATCTCTATGCAAAAAATCATGTCGATCGGTTAATTGCTTCGTTTCGACGTGAAAGAAGGAAAAATAAACAAACTCACTTTCGTATTTATAATTTTGTAAGAACATTCTCCTTCTAGTTCTAGTGTTTCCCGTTATATGGACATTACTCACTTCACGTGGATGCGATTTTTATAAGAACGTATAATCAATAATCAAACAGAAAGTGCGTTTCTTTTCAAACTTGTGTTTGGTTAGACACACACACCTTGTGAAATGCCTACTTAGTAGGTATGTAAATTGAAGTGTGTAACGTACTCATCGAATGGTAGTTTATCATTTACTCACACAAATTTTGAAAAAACCAACATTACAATAGAACGATTTTTCTACAAGAAAATCCTTCAATAGGCTGACTTTCCCGGCAAGTTATCGATTTGTATTTTCTGATATAGGTACAGTTTGGATATTCTGATCACAGTGATCATGAAAATGACCGAATTAAGACTCAATCTCAGACTATGGAGCCAGAGGCACCGAAGGTGACTGAAGCGTCACCTGACGGTAAACTATGATAGTCACTATAAACCTTGGAGAGTCACACGTAATAAACGTACACGAAATATATCGTCGATAACTGCGTCGTCACGTCGTATTCAAGTCATCATAGAACTTCCCTAGAACTTCTCAAGATGGCGCTAAATCACATCACAACTTACACAAAACGTATTATATATTATCTGTGACAAAACATAGTACACTATGTGCTCAGATGCTCTACAACTACTCTGCTGTGAAAACGGAGAAAATCTAAGAGATTTCAGGGCCATTATATGTCAATCATGGCAAAAATATATTAATGCAAAAAAAAATTGTAACTTTACCTGCAAAAAAAATATATTATACTTACAAGGAACCTTGTATTTTTGAGCTACTTACTACTTAAGTAAAGGCCACGCTCTCCTTACGTACTATATTATTAACAAAATTACGTAATTTAAAAACTACAAATCAGCAAGGCTTTTGAAAGCGAAAGTTGTCCGCCTACTGAGCTTGATGAGAACGCTGCGTAGTGCGTGGTGCGCATACGCATTTCTGAGCTTCATCCATCTCATTTCGTGCCGAAAGCTTCGATGAGCTTGCAACATACGTGGATTTTAACAATTTCTTTTTTTTATATTCCATTAAATTATTTTAGGAGAAATTACGAAACATGTTATTGAAAGAGAATCGTTGTGCGTTGTATTGTGAAAAGTGTGGGTGTAAGTGTTACGTGTTCATGAGTAAATAAGCAGGTAGGTAATGATTGTCATTATAAGTACAAAAACTAGTTGTGCTTGCCTCGATCTAAAGCTCTCATATCTATTCTGACATAATGAATTAAGGAGTTACGTAAAGAAAAAAAAAGGATAAGAAGTATTATTTTTGATTTATCATGGCTTAAACCTACGGTGAGCTGTTTATAGTTTATCAATAGACAATTTGGTCGTGCTCACCGTTGCTTATCATATGATATATCATCTGACTACTCCGGCCTTGTTATTCAATATGGTTATTTGATCTGCTAGGAACCGACATGGGTAAAGCACAGATTACAATTACATGCGAGTATTAAGGAGTCACCAGTCTCAGTAAGTGACTAGTTTGCTGCAAACCCACACGTCTATCGAACGAGCAAGACTGGTGCAATGCGACGCAAAGATCAAAGTCCCGGCAAAAGCTTAATATCGACAAGAACCAACCAACAACAGCAAAGAAACATGCCGAACGCAAGAAGCTATCTGCCGAGAAGCTATTCCACTCCAGCAACACAAAATGATTCCAGTTTCAATCCACAAATCAGCCAAAAAGGCTATGTTATGCGTAGTTTCTCTTCTCCAGAACCAAAACGCTTAGATTACAGACGAAACTCCGACTCTTTCTACCGTCCTAAAACATACGGATCACGAACTGAGCTGGACATGGATTTGGAAAATTTCGAGAACTTTGAAGAGGGTTTTCTGGATATTGATGCAGACCAAGAAGTTATGTTTTCCCCTGTAAGAAGAGGATCTCTAATTGAAGAACCAAAGAGAGTGATGGCATCACTACTACCGGGGAGCGGTATTCAGAAGGTATCTGTTAGGCCCATATCATCTGCAACAACGCCAACTCTACAGGGAGCTAGAGACGCCATGAGGCAAATGCAAAGGGAGAAAACCAACCAAGGTAAATGTAATGTATAATCCATAAAATAAACACCAAATTGTTAAATACATAATGAATTGTCACGTTCAAAATTAATACAAAAATATATATTTTCAGGTTTCAGTAGATTAAACTTTAGGCCTTTAACGTTGAAGATGCCTACTAGAAACATAATGCAACAACCCGCGTCTTCATCGCCTGTAGCCGAAGAACTACAAATGTCGCCAGAATTTGAGCTGGAGTCACAAGAGCTCGAGCGGGAATTGGAAAATGCTGAGCAACATTTAGAAAGAGGTGTTGCTATGGCTACCGAAGAAAGCGATGCAGAAACTGTAAGTGTAAAAGATAGCTTTATAGATTTTTTGTACAATACATCGACCGCCTATTATTTTTTACTCAGTTACAAATACAACTGAAACATTTACAACTGAATGATACATGGATTTTAAGAATAAATGCATAAAGAAAGTGGTCAGAGATAGTTTGAAGTCATTTTAAATTATGTTTTATCAAAAAATTCATGTCACACTAAACAAATCAAAACAAGATAATCTATTTTGTTGTATCTTTTAAAATTTGTTTGATCATGTTTTACATAATTCTTGGTGATGATACCTAATAACGGATCTTTCCATCAGAATATATATACTATTTATAAAAAGTTGCTTCTGACAACGGTAAATTACGAAATGTCTGAAGGTAAGCTGAAGGTATTGACATTAAGGTTGATCAGCTCGCATCGCTTGTGATCTGTGTCCTACTTTTGGTTGTAGCTGGAGATTGCAGCATCGGCCCAAATCGTTAACCCTTCAACGATGTTAGTTTTCAACTAAAACTTCAGCACGTAAAATATTTTGACAAGCAACGTTGTTATGTTCCCAAGTTATATGTACAGTACATACACGAATCGTTAATAATCACGTTTAATTTAATTTACATTAATATATGTGTTCGTATGTTAACCAAAAATTTCAATTTGATAGCCTCTGAGCTGCACTTAAAAGTGCTTACAAGATTATGTTCATCAATAGTCACAACTATGTTCAAGTACGAATTCAATTTTTCAGATTTAATGATCAAGCCATAATTATGTCATTAGCTTGAAGTCAACTATTAAAAGGTACCTTATTAATTTTGTAATTCTATGACGAAAGCTTTATAAGACGCCAAAACTCCGCCTGTTGTCAGATGTTTATTGTATGTTCACGAGTTAGTATTTATTTACTATGGCAACAACTACACGTGCGTGGCACGGTTGTTATCGACACCAGCGTACCCGTTCAACTTTACATTGCAATAAATTACATTTAGTTTTATACGCTTGCAGTGAATAGAAAAGCGGTAAAAACTAAACAATTTGTTAAATATTTGTGGGAAACTCAAATCACTCATACAGCAGCGTAAATTTATCAGCGCATGCCTAGGAGGTAGAGCGTGACGAGATTGGGCTCACCGTTCGCACTGTTCCCGTGGCAGCTACTTGTAAACAAATGCCGCGTGATCGATATTGTTAACAGTGGTAAGGTAACAGAGAACGTGATCACCTAAGTAAGACATTTGATGAGTTGGTGGTTTATGAGTTATCTCCGTCATCAGTCGAGTAGTGCGCGTCTAGGCCATCATCATTGGAACAATAAGTGCGCCTTGACCTTGCCGCGGGCGGGGGCCGGGGAGCGGTGCGCCGATGACGCCACCGCGGCCGGCTCGCGCTTCGGCTTTCGGGTGCGATCCTTCGCGGACGGTATCCGCGTGCGCGTAATCGCCGGTCAGTGATTCCAAACTTTGAGTCTAAAATACCGCGGCGGTGGGCGGCACCGCGACTCTGGGGACGAACACAACGCTCTCATTCCGCGAGTCGGCGCCGACGCCGACACGCTTCGAACGAACCGACCGACTCACGACTCCCGCCGACCGAGAACCGCGAAATGCGCGCGAACCGACATGGGTAATGTGCAGTGTTGCGCCAGTAGACGCTTCCGAGAAGGCAAGCCAACCAAGAAACCCAAAAATAAGAAGCTGAAGAAGTCAAAATTAAGTGGAAAAAATAACGGTATTGGTGGTAAAAAAGGGGACGGAGGTGTGCAGACTGTTGTTACCGTGGCGGAGGAGAAGTCCGAGCGTCCTGCGCCGGTCGAGGCGCCGGTGCAGGCAGCGGATGCGCAGCCGGGTGACGGCGCCGGCACCGCCGACAATCATCCGCAACAGCTGACCACCACAACAGCCGACACTCCGGACGGTGCCTCCACTGAGACTCTTCGTTCAGAGAGCATGGCAGTTGCAAGGGAACGCTTCTTTGGCCAGGTACTTTTAATAAATTCTCAATTATTTTAGTTCGTAAGTCGAGACTAACAAAATAAACATTGCCACTGCCTCTCGTGACGGATGAGTTAATCTTTTTATCGTAGCGAAACGAATCAAACTAACTCAGAGGCCGCTCTGCTTCTCATCGTAAATAACATTCCTATCGATAAGACTATATTTACTTGTGAGGCGAAGTGTA
Organism: Coleophora deauratella; assembly: GCA_958295455.1. NCBI lineage: Eukaryota > Metazoa > Arthropoda > Insecta > Lepidoptera > Coleophoridae > Coleophora > Coleophora deauratella. The sequence goes on along the minus strand of OY282391.1, from coordinate 13,641,484 downwards.
CATAGACACCATTATCCTATGATTCGACGAAGATATTGGAGAAACAGATGCTGTTTTGCGTATGTATTTTCGGTTATGACCTATTACTAATTACTGAGGATGTGATCTCTGTGTTCATATTAAAATAAAATGCTGTGGATCAACAGATATATTATTGAAACATTTTAAGGGCTCGTATACGTAAACCATCGCTTAAGATTTAAATATTTTATATACAAGAAATTCAATTTGGTTTTAGTATTTACTTATCACTCTTCGGTTTATGAGCATTTATGTACGTTACAAACTTACACACTCAGCTTATTTGGATTTCGTGTTCTTCTTAAGGTCAGGTGGACAGGTTTCTCACGGTGATCTAACATGCATGCTCAAAGGAGAGCCAAGGATAATGCTCCTCGCAGATACAACAAGAATACGATGCGTATTGAATTGACATTCTTTGATAATGTCCTACTAACATAGTCAAAATAATGAAACTAAAAAGGCCCTCTATATTTGTGGAATTCAAATATTTAACATAGATCATGTAGTTAGTCCTAAATATTTTCATTACCCAATCATTGACAAATTGATTGGTCAAGTGAAGGTTAATGTTTTCGAATGTATGTATGTAAAAACCACCTGGAGCCAAAACGTCGATAATAATACATGATGGATTTTGAAATGCAGGGTGTTGTTTGTTTGATTAGGTTTGATCCCCAAACTGATAAAAGATTCAGTTTATGCATATGGGTATAACTTTTTTTGTTAAGGTTTAATTATTATTCCTTTCATCGTGTACCTCTCTTAAATTTTACTCGTGATTAAGAGGAAAAAGAAAATATGAGCTAATCCCCGCCTCCTACTCGAGCGTCGTAATGCTATTCAGAACCTAGTGTTGTTTGATTAGGTTTGATCCCTAAACTGATAAAAGATTCAGTTTATGCATATGGGTATATTTTTTTTTGTTAAATTATTATTCCTTTCATCGTGTATCTCTCTTAAATTTCACTTGTGATTAAGAGGAAAAAGAAAATATGAAAACGACTTCAGCGAATCGCCGCCTCCTACTCGAGCGTCGTCATGCTTTCCAGAACCTAAGCCATCTCCGACGAATCTCATACCAGAGAGGTGTCAATAATTCTGACTGTCTATGACGATGACTACAGGGGCACTCTTACTCACGAGTCATTGACTCAGGAAAGTGACTGAGTGCTTCTGAATCCCTACGCGACTTTTGGAGCAGATCCAGCCAGATATCTCGAAATAACTGCGGCTGGTTCGAGTTAATTCATGCAGTGTTTTACTGGCTGCAACAAGCGCTGAGCCGTTGGTTCTGCTTGCATGATATTTCACCTTTGAGTTTTGTTTTATACCACCATAAATTGTCATTAAAGTTTAAGTAAACGCTAAATATCGAAGCAAGACAGTGAAGAAGCATTAAATCCTGATGATAAGACACGTAATTCGAAATGAATATTGGATTACGTCTACAATTTACAGAGCCTGAACAATGGATCATAATATGATACATTATTATCTTTTTTCACACTTTGTATTATATTTTCTGTGGTTTCTACAAGATAAATATCTTTGTCTTGTCTGATTTGCTTAATACAGGATGTTAAAAAGTGCGTTTGAAATTTAAAGGCGTTATTCGAAATCTAGTGTCGAATACAGGAAAAATACTAAAAAAAACCCGCTCTTTAATTTTTTTTTCAGTTTTCATACAAATTCTTAATTTACTATCGAGATTTAGTATGGGAATCAGAAAAAAAACGAAGAACTGATCAAATTTCAATATTTTTCCTGTATTATATACTTGATTCGAGTAACCCTAAAGGGTTTTAAAAAAACAAACTCACTTTTTTAACATCCTGTTTAGCGCTTTATACAATCATATTTCTCGAAGAAAATTGGCAGATAAAGAGTGTTATGTGGAATATCGTGTTACAAGTAACACGGAATACCTAGGTAAACAACATGTCAATGTAACAGAGAGATGGAAAACTGCAAAATGTATAAAACATTAAGTACTTAAATATTTCATGACATCATGGATAGACAGACAAAACGCAGCACAGCAATATTTTTATAGTATAATCACAGAGGTTAAATTATCTAACGTTCAACTATATATAAAAAAAAGTATGTTATAATAATAAACTAAGAAAGTAGAGGAGAGGATGGTATCGTTAAACCGTAAAAGTCGTTTGGCCTGATTTATTACGGTACAATATTAAGTACATTCCTAATTAAAATTAAAATAAACTGGCCATTTTCTTTGCATGCCTCCAACTATTTTAACTATAGTACTTTAGGGTTACGTTACTGAATGTTATAATATTTACACTTTTACCGTAATTAGTTCTAATTTTTTTCACATCCGGCTTACTTGAAAACGGTAGACATTCGTATACGGGTAGTAATAATCTACAAATCATTGCTCATCGGAATCCGGCTAGGTGTTAACTGTAGAGGCCGTCGATGTTTAACATCTACTCAAAAATACAAATATTCATCTTACAGTGCTCCCACCATACATACATCTAGATAGTACTTATTTACGAATATGTGAGTATTTCTTTTGCTCTTACATTTTTTCTTTATATTTATAATTATAAATTAAGGGTTAAGCCGTTGGTGCCGGCTATTACTAGATGGCAGTCATTAATTTATGTCGAAGGACCTATAGGCAGTATGTTTTCTGACACTGGGGTTGGCCACTAGCCCCACAACTTCCACGAAGCCGGACTTAGCCCTCGTGTGTAAAGTACGGGCTAACCTTCACGTTGTATGGGAAGAGAACCGTGCTCTTGCACTGGGGACGATATGGGTTGTTCTCATTTATAATTAAACAAGTATTTGGTCGAATGAAATTCTTACCGCAAATTGTAGAATAAGATAATTGACTTGGCACAATAAGTTCACACTTCAGTCAAACTGAAGTAGGTATTTTCGTTAAGTGCTTTCCAAACAACCATCCTCACAATGTGAGTATATGTATATTGAAGGTGTTTGCTTTTCTGTTTAGCACAAAAGATTAACCTTGGAAGCTTTGCAGCTACAGAGTTATTCGACAAAACACGTTAAAATTCGTGGAAAATGTAGGAAATCGTAGGCTATATATTCCGTACATTACTTTGTACAATATGTTGATCATAATGAGTTTGGATATGCTTTTGATATATCAATTTATTTTATAAATCTTAGATACAATGAAGGTATAAGTACCTATTAGGCTTAATATACAGAAACTATTTGCTTATATTATATAGGTACAAAGTTACTTTATAGAATTCATTAACATAAGACTTGCGTAAAATAATTAATTTCATCATACGAGTGTGAGTTATATACGGGTCAAGCTAAATTTAAATTTTTAGGAATTAGTTATATCTAGTCAAGTGACCTAATTTCAACCACACAAAAGTATTTCAGTATTACAATATTTTTCAACCATCTTGGTTGTTTTACAGTTGAGATGGTTTATCAAGTGTAATAATAAAATTAATAAATCACACTTTAGATAAAAAAGTTCTGTGTTTGCTTTAGTTTAGTGTATTAGGTTCAAAATTATTCTATCGTATGCGTATCCGCCTAGACGCAGCAAGGCGGGCGGGTCATGGCGCATGACGTCATCACATGGCACCTCAATAAATAAATATCCCATTCATACGTGATCTGACTGTTCCAGACTCGGGTACAATAGGACACAAAGTGAAGAGGCGTAAATATCCTTTTATCTATTATTTCGATGGCCGTAAAGACTTTTAGTCTAAAAAAGAGGTGGTGTTTCTTTCTTTAAATGAAATGGCTACATGTACATGTAATTAACTATTGCAGGATGATATTTCGTAACTTATCTGGGAGAATAGACGGAGTATGTCTGTCTTGGTACACTGAAATACTTAAGTGTGTCTTTCTGATTTAATGCAAGTAGGAAAAATGAATCTACAGTGAAAACGCCGATTTAATGAATGACTTTCGATAGAGCTTCCATAGAAAACTTTTTATACCTAGCAAGTCAATGTATCTTGAAAAAAGATTTAGTGATTTTATTATTCCATTTTGAACTGTACTAACTGGAACGGAGTCTTGAAGAATGCCACGCCTAAATCGCTGTTGTTACTTGGCTAAATTATAGCTATAAGTTTGGTTTTAAAATTAGATGATTATAATTCATGTGAATTTCAAATTATTCATCGATTGATGGTATGAAATGAAAATACTGATATCTTTTAAAGGTTAAATGAGGAAGTACGTACATAGTAAAACATGGTATACGCGTATACGCTATATACTAGATTTGAAAAAGTTTTGAAAAAAGGAGCGTTTCAAGGGCTTTTCATTGGCTCTAGCTGTAGTCTATCAACTATGTCAAGACCTGATGAAAACAACTAAAATACGTATAGTGAATAAGAACTTTCTGCGTTAACTAGGGCTTTAAAATTAAATATACATTCATTTATACAGGGTGTAAGGAACAGGTTTCCAAAAACATTAAGGGCTTGCTCAGTAGACGAAACTGAACAACTTTCTACAAGAATATTTTTCAGGAAACGAAAAAAAAACTGCTTCTCCATGCAAAATTATAAACTTGATTGGACAGTTTGTATGGAGAGGCCAATTTTTTTTTTCGTTTCCTGAAAAAGTTTCTTGTGGAAAGTTGTTCAGTTTCGTCTACTGAGCAAGCCCTTAAAGTTTTCGGAAACCTGTCCCTTACACCCCGTATATTTTTCTTATGAAGCGACGACGACGTTTCAACATGCTTTCAAAATACAGGGTGACTTTAAATTAGTTCATGATACCAAGGGCTATGAATGTGCTCATGATAACAAAAAACTTTCCCTAAATAACCCATAGTCAAATCGCAAAAAAAAATTTTGACTCTTCATACTAATTTGGCCGCTCGGCTGATCGATTTGTATGAAGAGACAAAAATGTTTTTTTACGATTTGGCTATGGGTTCCTTAGGGAAAGTTGTTTGTTATCATGAGCACAAGCATAGCCTTTCGTATCAAGAACTAATTTAAACTCACCCTATATTTGGGCAGCAGAAATATAATAATAACCATCGGTTAATTGTTGTAACTGTAATACTATTATTAATATTACCTAAAAGTTTTTCATACTGTCGTCAATTTCATGAGTAGCATTAATTATACTATTACTTAAACGTTATTACATGTACTAATGCCTGGACCCCTGTGTGGAGAATGGCTTAACCTTCACACCTTCACACCCCGGACACTTCATACAAATATCGCGTTAATATTTACTACTTACATAGAAACTTTTTCGTGTCTGTACACGTGTCCATGTATGAGTGAGTATCTAGGGCTGCTATAGAAAGGCTCTTTGGTCATACCACCTTGTCCGTAAGTTACACTTCTTCTTGCTATGTTACCATTTTTAGAAATTGATATTTCCGAAAATAATGGAACTTTTAACAACAGATATAAACATAAACGACAGATTTTTACAAAAAACATTTTTAATCAAGTGAATATTGTATTCACGAGACAAGGCTGTATAACTTTAGAAGCCTTTGCGTCTCTCCTTAAGAAAATAAAATTGTCTTTGGTTTGCCAATCTTTTGACAACCGGAAGACGGTCACAGATCGGTCGGTTACACGGGGGGGTAGCCTAGAGAGAGCGGCAGGTAGTGTCCATACTGTACCTATACAGGGTGTAACAAAATTGGTCTAGGACCCGTTAACTAGGGATTCTACTCATCGTACTGAACAACTTTTGTTCTACGACTTTGCTCAATCAAATCACAAAAAAAAAATTGGACATTTCATACAAATTGATCATCTGTTTTGCCATTTTGCAAAGTCGTAGAACAAAAGTCGTTCAGTACGATGAGTAGACGGGTCCCGCAGTTAACGGGTCCTACACCAATTTTGTTACACCCTGTATAATGTCCTTATACTGTGCCTTCTCTTCTATGGGAAGAGACCCGAGCCCCTGTAGTGGGGACGATATAGGTTGTTAACTAATTATACAATAATATGTACAAGTATATGTAATTTCTTCCATAATCCTAGCGTAAGTCGAGACGACCGTGTGTGATTTATCCCCAGATATAAAATTTTCGATAGAAGCAGAGGAATTTCTCGCCATCGTCAATCAAAATCAAGGATCTAGATGTTAGCACGAAGCAAATGCACCGCCCATGGTACGAGTCCGACTCGATGTAATCAACATAGCAACAAATGGTGGAAATGGCGTGGCAACCTATTTATACTCTATAAACCAGATCATGCATCAATCACAATTAAAATCAATTTACCTAATGGACTACCTAGAAAATCTAAATAAGATCTGTAAAGTCTAAATTATAAAATATCTGCCTGCTCTATGTAAGAGAGAAAAATAAACCACTAAAGCACATAGAATAAATTCATGCGTGTTTAGAGATATAAATGGAAATATAACCCAATACATTTTAAAATAAGCGTACATATTTTAAGTTTAATGACACGGGATGTCAGGGTTTTAGCTTTAAGAAATGCACCTTTTTGCAGTTAGATATCTTCTTTATTGTTGTCTGAAGATCCATTTGATGCATTTTATTGACATATTTAAGTTTACCTTTACAATTAGCATTGAAAAAAAAGGCGACGGTGATCAGGTGATCCGTCTGCTCATTTGCCACCTATCACATAAAAAAACTTTCTAAACCGTTAAGTGATACCCTTATGTAAAAAATTCTAAAAATTATTCAGGAAAAAATAAGTTAGTAGAAACCTCACCTTATTTAACCTGTGGCTTCTACTTGAACTAACATCTTTTTTATACACTATGTAGGTACATATATTCTCAAGATATTGAATATAACAGAAACACGAAAACAACGAGAGGCTTTGCAGAAAAAAAGTGTACAGCTTTCTCAAACAGAGACATTAGCTGGGGCGTGTGCATTGCTGGGGCATGTGCAGGACCTTCTTACCTACCACGACCTGTTCTGAGTGTTCAGAAGAACACTCCTAATAGGTTAAGAAAATAAGGCCCCGCGCTAAGAGCGCCATGGGTATCTTTAATATATCATCAGGAATAGCAGATAAGAGGCCCGAGGTCTTTCGAAGTACTCGCTAACAAGAGAGAATAAAGTCACCAGATCATCAACCGTAATACTTTTCATGTAAGACCTGCCAGCGAATGTGTCAATCGCCATCACATTCATAAAGGTTTCCCCAATGCATAGGATTTCTGCTCGAGCTTTCTCGAACTCGAGAAGACTCGAGAAATTTGGCTACATTCGAGACGAGAAAAAAATTGAATTGCGCCAAGAGCGTCGTGCGTCTTTTTCTGTCGCGTAAACACACAGTTGTGGACTGCCAACCATCTAAGTGATGGGGATGGAAATGATGTCACGTAGAACGATGGCGAAAAGAAGCAGCAGGAATCAGCCCCAACAATTCCTCAAAGCACTCTCCGTACTATATGCGATATAGAATGCAGAGCGAGGTGCTACATCTCTACGCAGCGCCAAGGGGCCAAGCCGATCTGAAAAATGCTGGCAGCCTACAATTCAAGTTGCTCTCCGTTGAATGTGGTCCAGAGGTTGAAGCTGGTACTGGGGTACCCCTTCCCAGAGATGAGAACAGTATTTATCCATATGAGGCCGAACCTGCGCTTTATAAAGTTGCAGGCGATACAGTCTCGATCTATTGAGCACACCACCCCAAGCTTCTTCGAGGCTAATTTAGCCTTACCCTCAAGATGACCATGGAACTGGACTTCACTTTAAATGTCGACACGAAGGGTTCTGATACTAGCTGAGGCATTTCGGGGAGTGTCCTCAAAACGAGTTGATACGACAAATGGCATTTTCTGGGCGGTGAACGCCCAAACTTGTGTCTTGGTGGGGTTAAATTGGACCAAATTAAAGTCGACCCCATTCTGACACTTTCTTTAAAGAAGCCTCAATTTGAAATACAAGTTTGTTTCGGATCTCGATGACATTTTCCCGAGAAATGTTGGCACGGCCGGTATAGAAGGCATCACCTGTGCTGTCATCCGCATGACAGTGAGTGTTGCTGAATTGCATCATTTCATTGATATGCAGAAGGAACACTGTAGGCGAAAGCACACAGCCTTGAGGGACACCAGTTCACAGACATAGAGTCTGAGCTTGCACCGTCAACTATGACCTTTACGCCTCTGTCTGCTAGAAAACTAGTGACCTATTTGCATAATTTCTTCGGAAGGAAGCTTCGCAAGAAGTGCTTTGTGCCAGACACGATCGAAGGCCTTCGCTATGTCCAAACTAACCGCCAATGCTTCCCCCTTAGTCTCGATCGCCTGTGCCCAACGATGTGTCAGGTAGATAAGAAGATCACCAGCGGTCCGGCCCCTATGAAAACCGTACTGTCGGTCACTAAACAATAGCTGGTGGTCCTCTAGGTACCAAAGGAGCTCGCTGTTGAACTCTATTATCTTTGAGAATAAGGAGGTTATGGCTATCGGCCTGTAGTTGAACGGATTCGAGGGGTCACCTTTTTTAGGGATCGGGTGCACCAAAGCTGTCTTACAGAGTTCGAGACTATGCCAGAAGAGTAGGAACGCCGAAAAAAGCGCGTTAAAACTGGAGCCAACTCTGGAGCACACACCTTCAACATGATAGGAGGGGTTCCATCGGGCCCACTCGACTATTAGTTTAGTGCTAAGTTTTAGTTGTTTTGTTAAGAGTATATCTATCTATCTCTTTTATTATGTAAGAATACTTTATTTTTTCTTCCTTTTCTTCCCTAAATAAGAGGTACCATATAATACAAAAGTCTCAGATTAAAAATTTTGTTTCTTAAATTAATTTTAAGATATTCCAGTGGTTTATATAAAAAGACTCGAGACACGAGAAAACTCGAGAAATTGGGCTCGAGAATTCTCGAAACTCGAGAAATAAAGAAGATCGAGAAATCAGAAACCCTACTAATGCACTATATTAAATCGTCAGCAACATACGTAAAGACCAATGGAATAACCTATTCGTGCACCAGTATTAAAGTCAATATATTATATGCATAAATATATACAAAATGGGAGGCTTGAAAAGATCGTTATTCATGTTTTACTTTACTGTGCGCTGTTTCGCCAAGCACTATACTAAACACGTCAATTTATGAATTGTTTGAACATCACTCAGTTTGCGCAATACGTTTGACGTGGCTTGACTCGAGTCCAAAGGCGAACTTCATTTTGAATTTAAAAATGGAATGAAACATTAGGATTCAACAGGGAAATGAACATATTTTCCGTTCTGTTTTACAATATAAAAAATTCTATAGAAAACTTATTGAGATTAATTCAATTACAAAGTAATAATTTATTGAACACTCAAATAGTCTCTGAGTAATGATCTTTTAAACATTCTGTTAGAATACTTCACGTTCGTTCTTTTTAAAACAACCTAGTGAGGTATGAAAGTAGTTTTAGCTAACGGGAATTCAGTTTTAATTATATTTTTATCGAGACAGATTAGAATGAATGGAACCTATTAAGTCTCCATCTGCTAAGCCAAACACAAGGTCTGTTTGACAATGACATGTCGCCTGTTATAACGTTGACAGTTTCCAGTTGACAATCAATTAACGCGTTGACTTTTACCGCTGAGCGCGTGTGGTCGCACAACGATGCGTCTAAAATTAATAGAAATGCTTCTGACATTGACATGCTGTAAACTGGCCCTGAGGTCAACCAAGTAAGGGGCCTTCTTAATAGGCTAGTGTAAATTGGAATACTTGAATGATATCTTGATTAAATCGAAGACAGTAATCTTATTAAAATAGCACAACATCAAAAAGAAATGTCTCAAAGCCTAAAACGCTTGTCGGCATAAATACAAACTGTAGAATTACTGTTGAGCTGTTTCGAAACTCCTCTTGAACGCATTCCAAGTTCCAATTTTATAATTCCCCGAATTTCGCCAATCTCTCTTTCGCGTGAAATTAAAATAAAAACAATTGAATAAAAATATTAAACAGACTTTACATTTGTGCCTATTTATGTACATATATTGTAGTGACTGTGACTCCTTTTATAGTATTTTTTCAGTGTTTTATTTAGTTGGTTTATTTTACACGTTTTAGTTTTGGTCATACTTTAAGCATGTACTCCTTTCAATTCAGATTAAATAAAAGACTTTTGTTTGATTAAAATTAGTTTTCTTATTCTGAGTGTATCAAGCGAGATGTCTCGGCCATACAAAAGACATCAATGAACACTGCATCGTTTTTTATGACCCTGTTTTTGAAGTATAATAATATAAAAAAACATGAAAACACTATTTCTAAAAGCCTTAAACGCTATGCCAACAATAAACTAAACCTGGCTAATATTCTTCCTCTGCCAGCTATATACTTTCTGTGAAAGAATACTGGAAAAATATTGAAAAAATCCGATCTGCATTTTTTTAGTTTCCTTAGTTATAGTATGGAAAATTGAAAAAAAAAAATAGTAGATCGGATTTTTTCAATATTTTTCTAATCCATATTTGATTCTGAGTAACCCCTTAAAATTTCAAACGCACTTTTTAGGGTTCCGTAGCCAAATGGCAAAAAACGGAACCCTTATGGATTCGTCATGTCTGTCTGTCTGTCTGTCCGTCCGTATGTCACAGCCACTTTTTTCCGAAATTATAAGAACTATACTGTTGAAACTTTGTAAGTAGATGTATTCTGTGAACCGCATTAAGATTTTCAAACATATATAGAAAAAAAACAATACATTTTAGGGGTTCCCCGTACTTAGAACTGAAACTCAAAATTTTTTTTTCATCAAACCTATACGTGTGGGGTATCTATGGATAGGTCTTCAAAAATGATATTGAGGTTTCTAATATCATTTTTTTCTAAACCGAATAGTTTGCGCGAGACACTTCCAAAGTAGTAAAATGTGTCCCCCCCCCCCTATAACTTCTAAAATAAGAGAATGATAAAACTAGAAAAAATATATGATGTACATTACCATGCAAACCTTCACCGAAAATTGGTTTGAACGAGATCTAGTAAGTAGTTTTTTTTTAATACGATACGTCATAAATCGTAAACCGCAAATTACCTTTCATTCAATCAACTCAAATATAAAAAATATAGAGTTCAAGACATGTGTCGACATGTTATGAATTTATACAGAACCCGCGAGTCCGACTCGCACTTAACCGGTTTTTTTAAAAACCTGTATATACATATACATACATATATATACATACACAAGCTCTATAGAAGGCCGAACACAGAAATTCTTTTTTCAAATCGGTAGAAAAAATAAGTCTTTGAATCATTATCATGTAAACAACCAACGGCGGGTCGCTTTTATGTTTTTTTTATCTCAAGAGAGAGAGATAAGAAGGCACAAATAATGTCAATCGTGCGACTTCTTCAGTTCAATTTTTAATTTAATATAGGTACATCACAAAATGTTTTGTGTATATGCAATGTCATATATTGGGTGACTTTAAATTAGTTCTTGATACGAAAGGCTATGCATGTGCTCATGATAACAAACAACTCGTCGGTCATCTTGCTAAACGACGTATATAACATTTGTGGCGAAACTGAGTTATTCATAGTAAATTAATTCATTTTCGAAGACGAATCGATCAGTCTAATTGACGTATCTATATCTGCAAGCGAGCGTTACAGAGAAAACACATTTTGGTTTTAAATGCATACGTCTTTTAGTTAAGACTTGTTTATATTCAATTTAGTTTGACAATAATCGACGTATCTGGCACTTTCGTAGTAAAGTCTGAGATCACATTTTGTTATAATCATTTACCATTCGATCACTGAGTCGGAAATATTTTAGATAATTAGTGAACGGTTCCAAAAAAGTCTATTTCAATAAGATTTGTTGATATTTTAGGTTTAAGGATTTTTTACCGAGTTCTCATTTTGTCATCTGAGACACTTATGACTTGCTTGATTATTAATTAATACGTGAAAATTAGACTCTGTTCCACTAACATAATGTTGATTTGAAATTATTACTCTTTTTTTAATAGACGTATCTGAAAATACAAAGAGAAAAATATATACAAAGTTCTTACTAGGGCGACGTTTCTGTTTTAAGTGCATAATAATTGAATATTTAACAATAATATATGAAACTATATAAGATACCTGTATGGACTGTTGATATACGAGTCGTACTAATTCGAAACTTTATTTAAATGTGTCATAATAGTATATTTCATTACTAGTACGGAATGGCTGTCATTGCAAAGAGTTCCGACAAATGTCTACCCGAGCCGAAGGCGAGGGTTGACAGTCGGAACGAGTTGCAATGACGGTTCCGTACGTGTACTGAACGACTATTTTTAATACAGTTGCGAAAAAATGAAGCAATTTAATCAAATTATAAAAACACAATAAACTCAATTAACTAATCATTAATTTCTTATAAAAGTTATAATTCACATATATATTCAAATTGGTACAGTTTTTTATACTAACTGGGGAAGTTTTAGGTTGCATATTTACTGTTTGAGACAAACTATTATTAATTTCGTATGATTGTTCATGTATATTTGTCATACAATGGCGTTTGCTAGTTGATGGAAGTGGAAGATCTGATGAATTATCATTATCAACGAAGGTACTCGTAGATGGACGAACGTTCTCTTCAGCATGTGAAGGAGACGGACTGGACCTTAAATTAATGGATTGTGTGATCTTTTTCCCAGTTTCTTGTTTGTTGTTTAATGAATCACCAATATAGCTTTCTGCAACTTTGTCCGATTTCCAACCACCTAGTCGCTTTAAGGACGTTATATTGGCTCCAGAATCTGCCAATAATGTAGCAGAGGTCCTTCTGAAGCTGTGCCCAGTATAACACTCAGCATCCGGCAGACCAAGAAACGTAGCTATTTCTTTTGGCATATTACCAAATTTGTTTATGCCGATTACTTGAGCTGTACACTTCCCTTTTTGGAAATTTTGAAAAAAACGGTCGGATTTTCCTTTTTGGGACCGCTGGTTCATATATTTTTTCACTATTGTGAGAAAATCTCCTTCAACAACAAAGCTTCGCGGTATCTTATTTTTTGTGTTTGGAATCTTGATAAGTAGCATTTCTCCATGGGCTTCAATATCTTTTAAAGTAATATTGGCTAACTCCTCTCTGCGGCAAGCTCCAACAACGCCAAAAATCAGAGCAACCTAAAAAAACGATTTGATTCATAAATAATGTATTGACTGTATTTTGCGATTTTGTAAACTGAACACTAAAGAAAAATGTAGATAATTATACTTATTAATAAATTACCTTTGTGGCTAAATAACAATCATCGGGAGCTTCTTTCAAAAACCTTTCCACGTCATTCGATGTTAATATTTTCGACTTTTTACTGGTAAAACCGTCTGATTGTCGTTTTAAGAAAGCATTTAATTTTGGATATTGACTTATATCCACGTTGTTCCTTATTTTCAGCATACTTTTTATCATCGAAAACCTTGACCATAACGTAGAAGGTTTTAATTTTGCTGAGAGTTCGGAAAAGTATGCCAACATAACATTTTCTGAAAAACTATTTGCTTTTTTCTCTTCTCTCCACGCAATAAATTCGTCGTATGTAGATATGTAGCGACTTTTTGACTTTTCCGGTAAAATGTTCTCCGAAGCATTTTGTGCAATTATACTGAGTTCCGGTGGTGTTAATTCAAAAAAATTTAGGTCGAAATTACTCATTTTGTGTAAAAAAACAACTAAACTCGCGAAGAAAATTTCGGAAAATGGCGCCAACCGTAGAATGTAAGCAGTTTTTTTTCACCCATTCTGGTAGGCAAAGGGAACTGCCTATACAGCCAAGTCTTTAGTACTTAGTATTTTTTTATTATAAGAAATGAAATTGAAATTTAATGATATGAAATGAACTGAAACCTTACCTAACTCATTCAATCAAATAATTAATTCTGATATTGGACAAATTAGTATAGGTAGCTTCTTTTTAGAAACAAATAAACCTATTTGCATGAATCGCAAAAACTTCTATGATTTTTTTTAGTTAAAACTTCATGGTTGTTTTTTTTTAATAGAAATTATTTTGACAGTTGGGAAAGAAAACGCACGAGTTCGGGAAAGGCAAAAAAAAAGCACGAGTGTGAAATAGCCCAAAATATTATATGAATTATATATAAATTTCGAGAAATAACACCCCAGAAATAATATAATTAATGCATACTTATCTAAATCAATTAAGATCTACAATTCCTTAAACAAAGCGCACAAACGAAAAAAGCTTGTTGTGAAAAATCACCTCTATGCAAGATACGTCATTTAGCAAGGTGACCGACAAACTTTCCCTAAGGAACCCGTAGTCAAGTCTCCGGACTCTTCATATCAATTTGGCCGGTTAGTTGATCAATTTTTATGGAGAGTCCAAAATTATTTTTGCGATTTGAGTATGGGTTCCTTAGGGAAAGTAGTTTGTTATCATGAGAACATGCATAGCCTTTCGTATCAAGAACTAATTTAAAGTCACCCTATATTATTTAAACCTAGTATTATTTTTTTGTCTTGAAAAACTGATACAGGTAGGACTGCCAGATATCGTGGAAGAAATCCATTAAATTGTCACTTTATAAGATTCGTCACTATTTTAATGTCATGTCAGTACCTCCTTTCCTTCTCTTATAATCCTAAAACAATGTAGTCACATTTTAGTCGACTTTCCCCTTCCCATTTATCTATCTGCCTTCATATTCAACACTCTTCCATAACGCACATGACTTTCATTCCTCCTCTTGCCCATACTGGTGCCCTCGCAACTTCTCTTTCACTCGCTCTACGTTCAAACTTCCTCTCATATACTCATTCCTTATCTTGTTCATACTTGTCAATTCTCACTTAGCATCCTCATGTAAGCTGCATCTTCTTTCATTAATGTTCTTAGTTGCCCAAAATTCCGATCCATACTGTATGACAGTTCAATGGGATTTATAGAACGATTGTTGTCGAATACAGATGTGCGTATCTGCAAGTTTATCAAAGTAACAATTACTTCTATATCCTGATATTACTAGGTACTATTAATCTAAAATATATGTCCGCTTAGTAATATGAAATAATATTACCTACCATTTTCCATTACCTAGCGAATAATATTCTAGTTCAGTGCTTTCTCCTAACTATGAATTATTCTCAACTCCTGTACCCTTGATTGATTGTTCTTTTATAAACGACTGCCTGTGCGTAATCTGTCGCCGCTATCATATTTCTTCTTTATTAAATTTCCCGACGCGTGCGCAGGATTGACATGTCCGCTGTCCGCGCGTGGGCTTCCGCCAAATTAGGTTAATAAAGTGATAGGCGGGTGCTATATACATGCAGTCGATCTATTATTTATTTAGTCGAAACTCCTTAGATGCTTGGTTAATAAACCCGAATATAGACTGTAGTGACAGTTCATGAAATTGTCATTTTATATAATGACAACTTTGTAATTTGTATCTCGACATTTACTTTAGGTTAAATTTCTGTGCAAGTTAAATAATTATAAATATTATATTTACAAACTTATTAATCATGTCTAAATCCACAAATCACATGACTCTGAAACGACTTATTGTTAGCCCTCAATGCCTAACATAAACGTAATACGACGTGCAAAATGCCTTGTGATTGCAATAATAATTTTACAGGCGTTTTCATACAATACCTGTTTGTAAGCTTCTTTCGTACCAGCCTTTCGAAAGGAAATATCCTAGATAAGTAAACTTCTAAGATCACGCAACGAAAGTATTTGGAAGATTAATTGTCGTTTATCACGAAATTCTTCCCTCTAACCTTGATAACGAAAGTGAATTAATATCAAGAGAAACAATCCTTACTAATCTTATAACTATGAAACAGAGTTTGTTCGTTTTGTTTGTCGAAAGAGAATTAATAGGTATCAAGAGAAACAATAAGTAATAAACATAGAAGGTTTTCGTAAGAACGTCAGGATACAATCGAAAATTATCCAAGTATTATATTTATATACGTATCTATTAAATTGAGATAACCGATATCAAAAAAAGCACCTCATTTCAAATTCTTATTCCGAGAAATATTCGTAGCAAGCAATCCATACGAACTGAGAACAAAGAAGAAGGTATATCAGAAACGTTTCATATTTAGAAAAACCCTGTCCTCAAACGGTGACAACAATGTAAAAATATCTGTTAGAGACTTTAATATATTTTCCAAAGCACATTATGGTTCGACAGATACTCTAGCAACTAAGTTGGTGGACAAAGTGATGTTGAAACAAACAAACAGAGAGCAGACGTAGCGCAGGCGCCGCTCAGACGCACTTTAGAACACAACGGACTATTGTTGTAGGTAATCATTTTCTTGTTTTTAGTGCCTCTTATGAATCTTTTCATAATAAAAAGGTTTTTGAATGTGGCAGTAAGTTATGCTTTTATAAACAATATAAATTTAAAAAAAATAATTCGCATTTTGCTGGGTCTGTAGCTAATAGCATCAGCTACTTGTAACATATTACACTGTCAGTGTTACATAAACCATGACATTGAAATCGTTATCTATTTTTCAATGGAAAATATAGACAACTACACTTTATCGTACAAAACAGACCGCTTACTAAGTATTCTGTATTCTGGATAGTGTAAGTCAGTGTTTTTCAACCTGTGGGTCGCGACCCCCTGGGGGGTCCCGAAGCCTTTCTCAGGGGGTCGCGGGTAAAAGAAAAAGGCAAGTCTTCTACACTGCAATACAAAAATACGATTTCAGTGAGAAGGCTGGTTTGTAAAAATGTGGTTTTATTTTGGATACCTTAAATATAATCATTTTCTAATTGAAGAAAATTATAAAACTAGTCTTTGAAATGAATAACATTTTATATGTTTATGGCCCTAGGGGGTCGCAAGAATTTTTTATGCTGTAAAGGGGTCGGGTATTAAAAAGGTTGAAAAACACTGGTGTAAGTTATCTATATGGATATTAACATACGTTACCTATTCTCTCTCTCTTATGGTGTGGCACAATTTAACCGCCATATCTACTAGGTATAGGCGGCGTTACCTGTTAACTATATAATTATGAAAAAATATTATATTTCCTAAAATCTTTATTTTAATATGTATACCTGATAGATTTTCTAAAAAATCGTAGGATCAAATACATATAAATGTAGACAGACATAACTGGACGCTTTAAGTTTTAACTATTCCTTTAATCTTGTAGACTACAAAAGAGTTCTGTCTTGTCCCATATCTAAATGGTTCCAACGACAGGGCGGCGGTGTTCACGGCATTCCAAACTCCGTCAAAATACATTTCTCCTAGTTTATTTCTGTATCAACGCGGTTTACTTTCTGAACCACTTCTCGTAGACGCTACGCTACATTTTCTTTCAGAGACGTCTATTTATTTACATGACCCGAATACCGATTCACATTGGAATCTCATCAATTCTAATATTGAAAATAAAACGTGTTATTGCTGAAAAATAACAAATTTTATTTAGTTGGCGTTATAAGGTTGCTCAATCTTCATACCTTTTATACATATAATTTAATTTGATGATAGATTTGAATTTTTTATATAACCTAACCTCCATCATGTTGCATCATGTTGCTGATTTAAAAAATGTTTGATTACTAAGTAAATGGGTAACTCAGAATGGTCATCGTAATCGCTTACCATCAGATGATCCGTCTGCTCGTTTGCCACATAAAAAAAAGCGGCCAAGTGCAAGTCGGACTCGCCCATGGAGGGTTCCGTAGCAGCAAGTAACATAATATAAAAGTTCTTGTAGTTCGTTGTAGGTAAATTGCGGTTTACGATTAATGACGTATTGAAAAAAACTACTTACTAGATCTCGTTCAAACCAATTTTCGGTGGAAGTTTGCATGGTAATATACATCATATATTTTTTCTAGTTTTATCATTTGCTTATTTTAGAAGTTATACGGGGGGGGGGGGGACACACACATTTTACCACTTTGGAAGTGTCTCTCGCGCAAACTATTCGGTTTAGAAAAAAATGATATTAGAAACCTGGTAAAGGTTGCAGGAAGCCGCTGGATGCGAGCCGCACAGGACCGGTCGGTGTGGAAATCCTTGGGGGAGGCCTTTGTCCAGCAGTGGACGTCTTTCGGCTGATAGATAGATATTAGAAACCTCAATATCATTTTTAAAGACCTATCCATAGATACCCTACACGTCTAGGTTTAATGAAAAAAAAAAATTTGAGTTTCAGTTCTAAGTATATACCCCTAAAATTTATTGTTTTTTTTCTATTTTTGTGTGAAAATCTTAATGCGGTTTACAGAATACATCTACTTACCAAGTTTCAACAGTATAGTTCTTATAATTTCGGAAAAAAGTGGTTGTGACATACGGACGGACAGACAGACAGACAGACAGACAGACAGACATGACGAATCCATAAGGGTTCCGTTTTTTGCCATTTGGCTACGGAACCCTAAAAATAAAAAAAATAAAAATTCCAGGAGTATTTTTACGAGTATCAGATTCTAGATACGTTAGTACCTTACAATAGAATTCTTCTGAAATATTTACCTGAAAAAAAAATACCAAGGCTTCTTCTGAAGAAGTTTTTCCGAGGAACCAATACAATTCTCAAAAAAGTTGGTTTTCTCATATCAAAAGTTAACGAACGGATCAAGTGTTCAATACTGGTCTCTTGGGGAAAGTCGTAGAGTTTCATGACTCGAAAATACAGTTCCATATTTTTTTTTCATGTATACTGGAAGGCGACTGTATGCTCTATCAAATATTAGGTGCTTACCTATGAAATTGCCGATTAGTTAAAAAAGTTCAAGGAGAAAATTAATATAAAACAATTAAGGTTTTAAAACAACGAACTATTTCCAAAGTACCAATTGGACATTTAGAAATAAAATGGTTGCTAAATGCACGTTGTCTGAATATTTTGAGAGCACAGTGGTGTAGAAACTACGGAAATGGATTTTTTTGTCACTGAAAATCGATATATTTTTATTAAAAAATACGTATTTTTGATTTTTGAAGGCTACACTTACCCCAGTGTGTTCTTCGTTACCATATGTATTTTTGAACATTTGCGCATAATATTTCACGATTTTCTGATAATGTAGAATTTTTTTTTTATTGAAAAAATTTACCCAATTGACCTCTAAGAAAACGCCAATACAGTATTTAATGGAACCCTACTTAGTCAGTTTTTACATGACAAACATGACATCACTAATTCATGAAAGACCTTGAATGTAGCCAGAAAATGATATATTATTTAATGGAAGTAAATTAATTTTTAGGGTATTGTTATTCTGTTGAACTTTCAAAACTGAAACGGCAATTTCATAGGTAAGCACCTAATTTTACTTTTCCTATTTAATCTGCAGTTCCACTAAACAGCACAATCACACGTTACTAAGAAAGTAAACACACTTTTACAGGCTTGTCTAGTTGTAAAATTGACTAATCTTGCATGAATCAGAGATAGCGAGTGATGATCGAGATTTATTGAACATTTCCGTTTTTGATTCAGGTAAATGAAAATATGAATGCACTAGAAATGCACGTGAAAAATGCATGCATAAATCAGTCTTCAAGCTTCAAAGCCTTGAGCATCGCCGCAAAGTCGCCTCTTTATCGGTTTTTTATCGAATTCATTTCGGAGAGTGTGCTCAAGAACTTCATGACCTAATTCCCCCAGCTCCATTCCACCTTCGGTCAACTAGGCGTAGGGAGGCCTTTCATCCCTTTGTAGTTGACATTCCACCTATTCGCACGAAGCGATATGCTTCCTCTTTTATTATGCGAACTGCGAAGGAGTGGAACTCCTTACCTGCGTCCGTGTTTCCCGATTCCTATAATTTGGGGGTCTTCAAGGCGAGAATGAATAGGCATTATTTGAGTTTGCGTGTACCATCCTCGACTACATCGTCACTTTCCATCAGGTGAGATGTAGTCAAACGCACTCAAATTTTTAATAAAAAAAAAAAAAAAAAAAAGTTCGTAAAAAATATGAATAAAGCGGACATGGACAAAAAAATACAGTATAAAGGGTGACTGGTGCATTGCATTATACCTGCTTGCAAACCTCTTAACTGCTGACTCTGCTCATTAGACTGAACAACTTTTGTTTTGCAACCTCGCTGAAATGAAAAAAATAAATACTTCACTTTTGTAAAAACTTGTCTGACAGGCTGTTCGATTTATATAAAGTATTTTTATTGGCGAAGATGCAAAGCAAAAGTTTTTTGAGTGTCATGTGAGGGAATGACAGTTTAAAGGTAACACTCACTTTATACTTTTAGACTGAACTATGAAGACAGAATATGAATGAGGATTCAATATTTTATTACATACCTAATATAATTTAAATAACTGTCTTAATATGGTTATGCATTATGTGGCATTTTTGTCGGCTGGAGCCGATTTTGGCGCCGGGGGCACGATTTGTCAAAGATAGCGAAGCGCTCAATAGGTTGACGTTAACAGCATTGATGTGTTTCGGGGTGGAGATAATACTCGTATAGTAAGTTCCCCATGGCATTGGGGAATTTTGGTAAGCTCGTTTCTATTATCGGCATATAGTAAGTGATGATGATACTTACCATTAGGTAAGATGATAACTTCCCGAAGTATGGGAAAAGACCCGTGCCCCTGCATTGGGGACGATATGGGTTGTCAACAAGATGATGCCAAGAGCTTACCAATTGGCAATTGGTAATTGTGGATAAAACAAAACTTCGATAGTTTTCACAGAATTAGTTCTTTAGATAATGTTTTTCGCAAACGATATTCTATCCGGCTCAGCATTTTGTATACTGAGTAGGTAACAAACTGAATCAGCGCTTTATCGAATAATTTAACCACATTAACAATCACTTTGCACCAATAAAGTACCTAAGTAAGGTACTTAAATAATTATACATTTCTTAAAGTTAGGTAACTATGCATATACATATGTATTACCTACTATGTACTATCTACTTCCTATTATGCATATACATATGTATTTTATATAAATAGTTACAAACACATCGACACACACACCTCTTAGTTCATACGCATATACAATATTACCTTCTGTACGTTCCTTTATGGGTAAAACGAACATTGCAGTTATAAGTATCGTCTGTAAGCAAACACTATGTTCAATATCAGAAACACTAATGACATCAATGAACTTCAATTTGTACGTACATTTTTACAGAAATTTGCATACAGATGGCAAAAATTGCTTTGGTGCGTCGTCGTGGCGTATATTTACTTATAAATACATATTGAATAGTTACATATTTTTACTTTAACAAATGTGACTAACGCAAGAAAATATTAAAAAACGTAAGTGCTTATATAATAATATCGTCGTGATAACTAAGTCACAATATCCATGAAAATTGTGCATCGTATTTTTTTTTTGAGGATTACTAAATGATACTTCTAGGTAACATTTGTTTTGGAGTTTAGTATTTAATTTAATGTATTTTTCCTTTCATCCTAGATTTGATTTTTCAGTTTTAATAGGATTTTTCACCGAACCTTAGCCCTCTGTGGGTGTATTATGGCCTAACCTTCCCGAGGTATGGAAAGAGACCCTTGCCCCTGCAGTGGGGACGATATGGATTGTTAACAAGGGGATTTTTGGAATTGCTTCCATTCCTTAACTAAAAAGTTTAAATAATACAATTTGTTATAATATTAAAGGCTATATTATTGTTTGAAGTTGCTATAATATTATTTCTAAAACAATTAGATTTGACTTCGCACTGTTTGTAATCGGCCTTGGAAAAAAAACAGTTTACTGTTGGAGACGTACGCAGCTCTAGCTATTCACCACTTACCGTGTTTCGTCTTATGTGGTGATAAGTGAGTGATAAACAAAATTATTCTTTAACTTGAACTAAATCGATCGATTATTATGAGAAATATAACATCTCTACAAAAAAAAAATTGAATTAGTGGACAACTATTTTTAAATTATGGCTTTTAAAGAAATTTTACTTAATGACAAAATAATATTCATTTTATAATGACTAGTAAACAAAAATCATCAATACATATAACGCGAAAATTTAAAAAGCGAAATGATACTTAGGGCCTTAGGGGAAAACTGTTCGGCACTGCACGCTAAATTCAGCTCGACTAACACGCAAAGTCCTGATTGGTAAAGGTTTTGAAGCTAGTTGCTAGGCCAACTAAGAAGAGCAACTAAAAATAAATTTTGTTTTGAAAAAAATTACAAATTCTCCTTGTCAACACTGGATTTTTCACGGAAGTGTTTTTCCGCGCCCAATAATATACAGAGTGTTAAAAAAGTGAGTTTGAAATTTTAAGGGGTTACTCAGAATCAAGTATAGAAATTTATAGAATACAGAAAAAAATTGAGATCCCGTAAGGGATAAGTCCGCCCTTGTATGTCTTGTCCTTGTTTTATGTATTGTACTTTGTTCTTTCACAATAAAGAGTTTACAAACAAACAAACAAACAAAAATTTACCTCCTACCTGTACAGCCCCATAATTATGTACACTAGTTATAATTATACAGGATGTTAAAAAAGTGCGTTTGAGATTTTAAGGGGTTACTCAGAATCAAGTATAGAATACAGGAAAAATATTTAAAAAATCCGCTCTTCAATTTTTTTTCAGATTTCCATACTAATCAAGAATTTATATGGGAAACTGACAAAAAAATAATTGAAATGTTTTTCAATATTTTTCCTGTACTTACTTGATCCTGAGTAACCCGTTAAAATCTCAAACGCACTTTTTTAAGCACTCGGTATAATTAATGAACTTATGATCACTGGTTTCGGCGTAGATAGAAATAGATAAAATATAATTCCACCAAAAAAAGGTACCTATATAATATTAATTGACACGGTTGACAATTATGATGTCATTCATCAGAATCAGGAAATCGCTTGACTTTTTAGACATAACTTTAAATAGTCCTCACTTCCTATCTCTACTTTTTATCTTCTTACCTAACCCTACTATGAAATTGTGTCAGATAAAAATTTGCTTCTTAGATTTTTTCGATATCCGTATCGATATTCGAACAAAAATAAACCAATGTCTGTATAAATAGAAAAGATAACAAGTAACAAGTATCTTACATATTTCCATTATCAATACGTGGAAAAATTGGATAAAAAACATTTAACATTTCTATTGTTATTCTTTAAAATTTAACGACGTTATAACTACATTTCGAATTCCTTTATGCCGTGAGTTTATCTATGGAACAAGCCGTCTTGAGGAAACTTGCATGCAACTATGAGTCATCTCACTAATCAGACATTTTGTTGGCCTCAGGCAGTTTGACTTGTCTGACACTGTTCCCCGATTATGCAGATTGCATGTGCAGGTTGAATTTGATGGATAAAAAATCTGCCCTCTAAAGCTGAGTTATATACAGAATAACTTTCTATTTGGTCAAAAGCAAATAACAAACGCTCCTCGTCAAATTGACCAACTTGTACAATCGGACCAAAATTATTTCTTTGTAATAGTTGTAATATCAAAATATTCTTTAAGTAGATGCTTTGCACATTCTTTTAAATCCTGCTTAGTTGCTTGAGAAAGTTTTTCAGTTTCATAAATAGGATGTATTGTACCACTTGTCAGCGACTAATAAAGGTGCCACCAAGATATGTACTTGGGTATATGATAATAAATAATCGAGACATACTATGATGCATAAAACTGCTCCCACATAATGCGAAATCTCAAGCCAAAAAAGTGTTTTTGAACATGATGATATCAAAGAGCGAGAATTTTCAGAATACGGTTATAGCCTACCATAAAGTGTTATCTTGTAAATTAATTCAGTGAAGTAGGAACTACACAGTAACCTACTGTGTCGTAAACCTGAATCAAGCAGAAGAAGTCATAATAGTAAGTGGAAATGGACAATGAGCGTGCTACAATAAAACCATGATATTTTAAAGCGGTAACCGAGGCTACCACGTGGGCTGAGAGCACTAAACTTAAACAAATAACTTTATATGCCAGCTCGATTGGGATGTCCTGTCGGGCCAGTTCGCGGTGAAGTGAATTACGTTTTATCCACAACTGTATCAGACGACCAATAAAATTAGGAGCACAAATATGTGGAGCTAACCTAACCTAATTAAATTAAAACCACAAAATTAAATACATAATTAAATCCCAGTATGCATAGATACACCGGGTTATTTTGGGACCACCCACAAAAACTTCACAGTGGCTTCCACTCATGAAGCTGAACAATTTCAATTTTCCCCAAATAACCAAAGGTCAATTCGCAAAAAATTTTTGGACCTTTCATACTAATTTAGTCACGTGATCGACCTTGTATGAGATGCCCAAATTTTTTTTTTGCGAATTGACCATTGGTTATTTGCGGAAAGTTGTTGTTTCATGAGTAGGAGCCACTGTGAAGTTTTGGTGGGTGGTCCAAAAATAACCCTGTATGCTAATTTGGGTGACAAGATGAGTCGCACGCACTTTAAAATTCATCAATCCGTTTTGGGTACGGCCCGTAACAATAAGACGGATGTAACGTTCGTAAAACATTACCCCCACCAGTGAGCAGTCGGGTTAAAAGAAGTACTGTTTGTAAGGATAGCACCGGCAGTTAGAAAAGACAGGCTGAATAGAAAACATACACAAACAGCTTATTACTATGTTTGAACTACGCAGGGTTTAACAGACGGTGTAACAATACTATAGTCAGTCGGATCATGAAGGGGCGTATCCAAGAAATTCTTGATCTTGAGTTATACATATTAAAGGTAAACTTAACATAAATCTAACAATTAAAGGGAGTTAGTTCTAGTTCTAAATGATAGCCTCGTTAACTACGTGAAAGCTTACGGCACTAAGTTGGAAAAGTTTTTCACAGTAACTTTTAAACATTTTCTTAAAATCACTGTACATACAGTAAAGTTGTAAAAATTTGCTTACGCCCCTAACGTGGTCCGACCGACACTATGAAGTGGGCTTCAACTAATTAAACTGAACAGCTTTTTTTCTACACTTGTCCGCCTCTAGTTATCCACTGCTGGACATGTTTTTTCTATAACTTTGTTAAAATCGAGAATAAAATGTTTACATACTCACAAATAAATGAAGCAGCTATGTTACTGGCAAATTTCTTAAGGGAGTCACGTTTTAACAACCTGTGTAACAAGCTTGTAGAAATTTTTAGGTGTTAGTAAAACCTTCGCTATAATTTTATTGGTCTGTGGTTCTCAGATTACAGAGATTGCTTATCAATATTGTAGTATTGCAATACAAGAGTAAAAAAAAACACAAAAAAGCAATACAGCACTCGTTGATTTCTTTATATGGTATGAGATTTCGCTCGATTATTATGATAATTTATGCTATCAAAATCAATGCGACTACAACTAAAAAGCGTAAGAAAAATGCGGTTACACTGAGCTATCAAATCTTTAGGGCCGCGAATTCCATAAAAAATATATGTTGCTCTTCCTAGTACAAAAGTTCTCCCACTCAAAACTTGTACCAGATTGTACAATGTTTCGAAAGAAAACATCACAGATAGGTCGGTAGCCTAATATAATTCTAATCAATCAATTATAATTCAACCAATCAAAAAATACACAACCGTGAGATAAGACCCGACCGTGGAACCCGCCGCCTTGTTTAGCTTAAATAACCCAACATTTAATAATACACCTGGTCTAGTACTATTGTGTACTGTGTTTTGATTACGATTAGTTACATCTTTCGTACCACGTTCGTAGGATAAAAATATTTTGACAACGTCTTCTTGCACCGTGAAACAAACTTAGACAGCGTCCATTGTTGAGTGATCGATGTGTGGTTAATTGATTATAATAAATCATGATGAGTTGCGTAAGTAAGTGAGTAAAGAAACTTAAATACAATTTTTCGTAGACTCATTTAGTAGACATGAATGAACAGTTTTTAAGTTAATCGAATATTATCAAAATTGTCTTCATAATACTACCTGTACAAGCTGTTTTTTTAATAGCGGATACGAACTCTTAATAAATCAAAGACCGAATACAAAACCTTGTTAAAATGAGATTTGATTAAAAAAAACCGACTTAAAAGAGCAAGGCTCACAGCTTCGGTAAAAAAATACCTTTATTTCTTAGGCAATAAGTTTCACCTTATTGCGTCTATTCGTCCCGCCGCCGCCGGCCGCACACGCGAGTGTCTCTCTTTTGGATCGGTTTTTTATCTAAACTCATTTTACCTAAATTTTGTATTCGATCGTTGTTTTATTAAGAGTGCGAATATCCAGAATATTATAGTGTTAAATGCGACAACTACTGTTTTACCACTTTTTTTATAAACGTCAATAATTTTTGAACTCTCCATACAAATCGATCGTCGGATTTACCCTTTTTGTATGAAAAGTCCACATTTTGTTATCATCTTTTTAAAAATTGATAGAACCAAAGTTGTCACGTTTGACCCGAATAATGTAGTTTGTATATGTTTATTTCCGCCGTTAAAACTCACTTGTATAAACGTTTATTCTAGCTTTATAAAATTAAGTGAGACAGTTTCGTGTATGTAGGAAAGTACAATAGGTACAATTTATTCAATTCTGAATGGCTGAGAAAACAATTTGATACTTCACCTGCCAAGTCACTACTTGTAGATAGTTCTAACTAATTCGACACACTGCTTTGTCAGCCTTTATTCGTTGATGCTTTGCCAATCTTTATTCGTAAATGCAGTTTTTATTACAAATGATTAAAATATCATAGATTGCTTTACAATATCAAAATTCATCCTAAAGTGTCCAGTTGCTCTTCGTAATTCTTTCCATTAGCCAGCTTTAGCTTATCATCCTTACAGAAGCTTAAAGCTGGGTAAGAAGAGGATATGACTTAGTATGCATCAGCATCTTTGCGACACTCTACACCAACTTGTATTGTTTACTTTAGAGGCACGTGCTCCGGAGTTAATGTATGTTGTTGCTACACACGTGGATGGAAAGCTTTTCGTAATTGAAACAATCATGAGGTGAAGCATATTGTAAAGATTTTATTATTATAAGATCTATATCTTATAGATAAATAGAGAGAATCATACATAAGCAAAAATCTCGTTTTGCGCACCATTATTGGTGTCTTTCATTTTGGCTTTACGAGGAGTAATCATGCGGTTTTTTTTAAAGATTTAGTTAGACTATCTACTATTCGTGATAGTAAAGGATTAAATCAGTCGGCAGGTTTGTCAATAGCCTCTTAAACTGAATTCGGTATTCCAATACAAAAAAATAAATAGCAAACATAGCAAACGTTTGTATTTCGTATATAATTAGTTTTTCCATACAAACGTCAGTTTGCTGACATTGACATTTTGACTGACTCGGTGGCTCAGTAGTTAGAGCTCCTGACTACTGATCCGAGAGTCGTGGGTTCGATCCCCACCAAGAGCAAACATTTCTGTGATGAGCAGATTTGTTTGCTCTGTGTCTGGGTGTATTATATCTATACAGTGTGAGTCTTTATAAAGTGCACATATGAAAGGGGGGTGAAACAAGACCCAATTTTATCGCCCAGAAATAAAAATAAAAAAAATAAAAAAAATAACAAAATTAAATTGTGGAAGTATCTTTTTTTTAAATAACATCTGCTGTCCCCAAGTAAACAAAACGTTGTAACTTTTAAATTAAGCAAGCTAGAATGTTAAAACAAAAAAGTGAGGACTGGCAGTAGATGGCCGTGCCACAGAAATAAAAAAATATACAAAACTAAGACTAAGAAAACCCAAATCTAGCATTTAGTTAGAGCAACAGAATAAAAAATAGCGTATCTGGAATACTACTGTTTAATCGCTCATAGCAAACGTTGTGTGTAGGTTTAGAAACTTGGGGTTTTTATTATTTAAAAGCTAAACTAATTTTAAATATCTTAAAGTAATAAAAAATAGGGTTAATAGGTGTTATTTTTTTTTTGCAATTAAACACAAATAATTAAAGATTTTGTGTAAAAAAATGCTTATATTTAATTGATGGTGTTTATTTTTTGTGTAATTTTTTTTCAGTCGCATGGCCATCTACTACCAATCCTCGATTTTTTGTTTTAACCTTCTAACCTACTTAATTTAAATATTACAACGGTTTGTTTACTTGGAGACAGCCGAAGCTATTTAAAAAATAAACGTCCATAAACTTTTTAATTTAACATTTTTTTTATATATATATATTTTTCTGGGCAATAAAATTGGCTCTTATTTCACCGCTTTTCATAATATGTGCACTTTATAAAGACTCACACTGTATAAGTATGTATTTAAATGTATAGTGTACTCGTATGTATATCAGTCTCTGGTTCCCATATAGTACAGCGAATCCTAGTTTGGGGCCAGATGACCGTGTGTGATTTGTCCCGCATATTATTATTATTATTATTTTCATATACTTACAGCATTGAGATGTTCATATATTATAATGGTCACTGACAATTGGCCAACTGAAATATATGTTTGCTAGCCTAAAATACTTTTATGTTGATTTTTCTTCCAAAAGGCGAGCTATCTGGTATATCGCCCGTTGCATTCTGCACATTGTATCACTGTATCAGCCAAAAATGACATGAAATTCTATAACGTTTAACTTTACTGAAACCAGTAGGTTATGTGTAGGTTAAGTTCCCTCAAAATTGTAATTTTTAGAGTTTCCCACGCACGCGAATCCTAGTGCGACTATCAGATTTCCTTACACAGCGATATCATGTGTGATATTAATATTGTAGGCTGTTGCGTAGCTTCGAACTGAATTACACTATTCGGACCATGTATTATTCATTTCATTTACTTTATTTTTGTGCATTAAAAAAGGTTTAAATGAAGGTTTGAAAGAATATATATATATATATATATATTACGAAGTACTCCTGCAACGAATGGATTTAAAGTGACACGCGTTTGCTGATGTTAGCGGAAATTCATCAGAAAATCGTTTATACAGTGTGCTATTTCAATTTCAGTATCAACACTTCTAGATGGACGTGACTCTATTTATATTTTTTGCACATACTTACAGATTAAATTCCACATAATTAAATACTTATAAGAATCTACACATTTATCTCGGCTCAGTGATAGGTAGGTAATTTGAAATAAGTACTTCAAGATTAGTTGTCTCAATAGTTGTTTTGTCCTTGTTCTCTACAGGGCTTATTTAATTTACAACGCGCACAATGAATAATTTACGAGTCCTATTTAGCATAAATTTTCCAGTGAAATTCAGCGGAACAAAGTAAGCTTACATCCTACCTGAATGCCTTGGAGGAATATTAGACATTTACGCAGATTTTATCTCAGTGTTGACCAATTTCCGTCTGCAAGTAAGTTACGAAATTAAAACTTTCTAGCAAAAATGTTTAAGTACAATTTACGTCATTTTTAAATGTCGTACAATGCAGATGTGATGTTTTTGCATTTGGATCGGTGTCAAAAGACAAACAGAGTAGGCACTTTTGGCTTAAAAGCAAATAAGTATTCGATGCCGACAGTGCGTTGACCGAGACGGTAGCTCTACCACCTTCCTATTATGGAAAACTAAACGTTATGTATACGTGTCTATGTGTAGTGCCTTACACTTAGAAAAGTCGAAAATTTCCACAAACATATTTGTTTAAATGTTCCAGGGTGTCATTTTCTATTATTATATAATTATATTGTCTTCCCATAATATCTAACCACCATGCGTGCGCAATTACTGGATTCCAGCAACATAAAAATGGACACAAACACAAAAGTGTCCAAATTAAGAGCATGTTGTATTTTTTGAGAAAACAGATCGAATGTCCCACTTTATCACTTTACACTGCATAACGCAGGGGACAAAGTGCGGAGTCGTGAAAAAAGTCGGTCGCGCGGACAATCGTGCTGATTTTGATGAAACTCACCACTGTACACGGATTATTTTTCTTGTGACATAGTGACAGAACGAATAGCAACTCTAATTGAAACAGTCGTATCACGTATGCTTGTGCGGATAAACTGTTCGGGACAAAATTTACGTTTAAGTGATTATGAAGTTCAAAAAGACAGTGATTTGTTGTGTGAGAGGGAACTCGCTTTGCATTAAGTACTCTACAAAAATCATACCACAGGTAAACTTTAATTCGAGAATTTATAGAATAATTATTATGTTATACCCGAATAAGAAATAGTTATGCAGAAATAAATAAACTGACTCTAGTATAGTAGTTTTCAAATTTCGATCGGAAAAATACACGTTCGATGGACGACACAAATGTGACGGTTGAGAAATAAACACCAGCTAATTAAATATAAAATAGGTTTATACGTTTATTAGTGACATGTACATTTGCGTCACTTACTGTGCCTTTATTTATGAATGAAAACTATTGTGATCGCAAAATATTCAAAAAAGTTGCTACTTAGGTATGTTGCGCTATATCAACACTCAATAGGGAGTGAACTTCCAGACGATTGGTTTATTTTATTTCACAAAGTGGAGAGGTTTATTCAGATGCACTCAAATAGACTCTCACTCGACGCTAGCGTCATCTGCCTCTTTCCAGTCAAGTCCTCATGTACAGTCACTTTATGACGAAGACCCGTCGCGACATTGTCTGGTTTCGAACCAAGAATAACTGCTGTCTCTTCAATGGACACAGGTTATTTTTTTTCTTCTAAAAGGTATCGAATATTTCGGTTACAACTGTTGCATGCGTCATCTCGCCTTCTATTTCTAAACAGGCGCCGATATTCCCTCATCGTGCTCTCTAATGCTATTATAATAAGTTACCTACTATCTTACTATAAGTACATGCACTCCTTCTTTCAGTTCCTTAAGCAATTATCATAATAACTAGTAATTTTATAACCATCAGATATCAGTTCAGTCACTTGGTGACCCATCCTCGTCTTTCCTTTTAAGAAACTTGCCCCACACAAAGGAACTTTGTTGCGACGCAGTTTTGTAAATAACCACTAACAAGCTCCTAACGGTAAAACTGATTACTTGTGTTGCAGTGTGCAGTGCTTCAGGCAAAGTTTCCCCCTTTTCGCGTACCGTTGGTTATAAAAACACTTTCACGGCACATTAAATACGATTTATTGATAACGTAATATGTGAATGAAATCCATTGTTATAAGTAGATTTTTTTTCTATTTTCCTCATAGTTATTGCATAGTCGCATAGGGTTTGGCTGCTTGTCGTTGTTGTTGATTATTTATTTACTTATATTTAGAATCTGGGGTTTAGCAACAAATGAGTTTAAATGTGATTAGAATAATATATACTTACTAATAAATTATAATAAGAAAATAACCATAAACGAGTTTGGTTGATTTTTAACTTATCGTGACATTGAAGACTCTGCAACAGCTAACTCTACCATAAAATTAAATACCATTATAATAATCTGCTACATATTACGTAGGTTTATGTATAAGGTAGGTAACACACACGTACAATCAACACTTATACGTGCTCGAAGGCGGAGTGCCTCGAGCGAGGGGTATGATGCTATCTTTTAACGCGTATCTACCGGACGCGAAGAGGAAACGAGATAGCAGCGGTCGCGGGGGACGGACGGTTGAATTGATAAAAGCAACAGTTTGACGCTACGAAAATTCAGTTCGGTAAGAAACTTGTGCGCGGCGTAGCGTTGCGCGCACCAAAAATAATCGGTCCGATGTTAAAATGTGACAGCGGTTTTGTATGAGTGATTGTTTTTTTAATCATTTTATATTCAAATTCAAGACAAAGGTGAACAATCGATTATACAAGCGGTTTGTGTTTGGGGGCCGTCGCCGCTGCTCGGTGACGTGGACGCGTCGCGTCCAAGGATTATAATTTTATTGCGACGAAAACCAACACACAAAACTTTCGTTGCGATCTCGTGGACGTGGAGAGGATCATAATCTTAAAGCGTAACTATCGATTCACTGTCACGGTTGAGCACGTGACTATCGAAAATTCTAGAAAACACAAAGGGATAACATACCTACATTTGTAATCACAAGTTTTTGTCTGGTGTTCGCTCGTGCCGGATACTGTGCTAGTCTGCAAATTATGGTTGTTACTAAAGTCAATAACATGGCTTCATATTCCACTTACACGGGAAAACCGAAGATATTCTTCCCCAAGAAGGTAAGCCACCCAATCACACTAATAATTAGGTGTATTCAAAGCAAAATAAAGATTCGTTTTTTTTGACATAAAAGAATCAACAACTTCGACTCCTTCCTCAGATTCCTTTGGACGTTTAGCAATAAGTGCGTGTAAGATTTTTTTTTACCTATAAATGCCATGTTTAAAAAATAAATAAACTAAGTACTGTAACAGACGTTTAATTATAGGATGATACTGAAAATTATAAATAATTATCCGTTGCTTTGAAATATGTATTTACACCACAGGCATCAATTTTTTGATAGAAAGCGAAGATGTGGACGAAATTCGAAGGGAACTTAAGATAGGAGTTAAGAGAGTCCTAAAAGAAAACGGGATCTTGAGAAGTAATCTCCATGTTAAACTTTAATTGTAACATCAGTGTTGTTAACCATAGATGTATAGTGTAGATCGTGTGTAGATCAGTGTTTTTCAACCTGTGGGAAACCTACACTGCAAGGACAAATACGGTTTCAGTGAGAATGCTGGTCCTGTTTATTTTTTAACAATTTGTCAAAACGTGGTTCTATTTTGGAGACGTTTATGAGTAAATCATTTTCTAATTGAAGAAAATTATAAACGTAGTCTTTCAAATCACTAACATTTTGTATTTTTATGGCCCTAGGGGGGCGCAAGAACTTTTTAACTTGTAAAGGGGTCGGGTATTAAAAAAGGTTGAAAAACACTGGTGTAGATGTATAATATAGTTACTTAGCGGCAAGAGTAAGATATCTACCAGAGACTTTGGTAGCTAGCCTGACTGTTTATACTACTACAATGTGCATTAGCACACAAACATACCTACAAGTAAAATCAGTAAAATGACTAACTTTCATTAGATGTGCATCCACAGTTCTAAATAAAATACCTAAAGATAATTCAACTCAAATGTAGATTGTAGTAAAAAGTCAAATGTAGTTAAAAAACCGACACGCATTACAAAAACAACTTCAACTTGCCTAGACTTAATTTTCACGAATTTCAACAACAAAGACCTTTTTACTACCATACAAGATTTTGGGTTTTCTGACCACATGAGCACTATTTTAGAAATTGAAATATCTCGCCCGACAAAAAGAATAAATTGGTATACAGAAAAAAGACTGTTTAACTTAAATAACATAAATAAATTTAAACAAGAATTGATTGAAATAAATTGGAACAATATAATTAAAATTAATAAAAATGTAAATGAAAATTATAATGCATTTCAGAATATTTTATCGAAAATTTTAAATAAGTGTATCCCTAAACGGAAAATAATGCAAAAAAATCAATATAAAAAACATTGGCTAACAGTGGGTATTAAAATTTCATGCAAAAATAAGAGATTACTGAAAATACATACATTACAAAGTAATAATCAAATACTTACAGATCACTATAAACAATATGAAAAAATGTTAAAAAAAAGTTGTAGCTACGTCAAAAAAACTAATATACAAATATAAAATACAAAATTCTACTAATAAATAAGAACAATGTGGAATATAATAAACGAGCGTACAAATAAACAAAAAAAGAATGAAAAAAGGAACATAAAATTACAAATAAATAACAACACAATTTTAGAACCTAAACAAATTGCTGACACCTTCAATAATTTTTTTGCGTCGATGGGTGAGCTAAAAAACCAGTCTGTAAGGGGCCGCCCGGTTATTAGTCCAATTGAAAATACTATGTTCCTCAGCCCTGTCACCCAGAATGAAATACATAAAATTATAAAAAACCTAAAAGACAAAATAAGCTTTGGTATAGACGAGATTCCCCCTGCCTTAATTAGAAATTGTGCGAGCGAACTGACCTTGTCATTTACCTTACTAATAAACCAATCATTCGATGAAGGTGTGTTTCCTGAAAACTTAAAAAAGACATTAATAAAACCTGTACACAAGAAAAATTCTAGAACGGACCCGAATAACTATAGACCTATTGCCTTATTACCGACAGCTTCAAAAATTTTCGAAAAACCTATAAGTAACAGAATATATAAGTTCTGTGAAAAATTCAAAATATTTGATGAATCCCAAAATGGGTTTAGAAAAAATCGATCCACAACCTTAGCAGTTTATAAATACATACAGGAAGTTTACAATATACTGGACAAAAAAGAATATGCAATTGGAATTTTGTTAGATATGTCCAAAACTTATGATAAAGTACAATATAACATTTTACTGGATAAATTATACGGAATAGGTATTCGCGGAAAAACACATAAATGGTTGGCATCATATTTAAAAAGTAGAGAGCAGTACGTAGAAATTGAACATTATAACCATCAAACTAGCAAAATCAACAAAATCCGATCTGATAGTAAAATACTAAATGCCTCAATTCCATAAGGCAGTGTCATGGGCTGTCTCTTATTTTTGGCCTACATAAACGATCTCCCAAAAGTAATGGAAGAAAGGTGTGTCTTGTTTGCAGACGATATTTCCTTGCTTACGTCAGCACCCAATGGCACAAATATTAATGACAAACTTCACGTAATGCTAAACAAAACCGTAAACTGGCTTGATGAACACGGTCTTGAAATAAACTTTTCCAAAACAAAAATAATTGTTTTCTACCCCTACCAAAAACGCCCAATAAATGTTAATTTTATCTTTGACGGCACAAAAATTGATGTAGTTAATGAATCGACCTTGCTAGGCATAGACATAGATAGACATGTTAACTGGAAACAACACATACAAAAATTGAAAAATAAACTATCAAGTTTTACATACGCATTTCGGGAAATTAAAAAGTCTACGGACATGGCAGCGGCGCTCACAACCTACTACGCATATATACGCATACTCATGGCTCTCGTATGGCATTGTCCTATGGGGAAACAGTACCGACGACGCTCCCGCTCTCTTTACTCTCCAGAAAAAACTTGTAAGAATACTAGCAAATATAGTACAAATTGAAAGCTGTAAACCTTATTTCCAAAAGTACTCAATCCTCACACTTCCAAGTATTTATATCTTAGAATCATGTAAGTTTGTCCGAAAATACCCCGAGTTTTACTCTAAGCGCAAAGATATACCAACCAAATACACCTTTCGACACTCCAACAGACTAATGGTGCCAACTTCTAAACTTACAATACATTCGGCAAGCCCTCACGTAATGACGATAAAAATTTTCAATAAATTACCAAACACATTAAGAAACATACCAGAAGACAGACTATTCACAATCAAATTAAAACAATTTCTTATTGACAAAGCTTATTATAATGTTGACGAATTTTTAAATGACAAAATTTAGACAGAAATAGGAAAAATTGAATAATTTATATTTACTTATCTATAAAATTATTATTTTATTTAAAATAAAAATGCATTTTCCTCTCTCTAACCATATTGCGGTGCCCGACAGGGTCCATAATGATCTATTCTGACATGTACACCTATTTATTATACATTATGGATTGCAATAAACTATTGAAATTGAAATTGAATAGATTTACTTTCGTGTTCCATTATGGGTTACAAAAAATAACCTTTTTAAAGGGACAAAGAAAAAAATATTATGTCAAATGCTTGATTTAAACAACACCATTTTTGTCTAGGTTTTAAAAGTTCCAAGCACCGGCGAATATGCACCTACATGTCATCGGTCCGATTACGTAGGGGCGTAAGCAAATTTTTACAACTTTACAGTAGAGTGACTTTAAGAAAAAGTTAAAAAGTTACTGGGAAGAACTGTTCCAACTTAGTGCCTTAAGCTTTTACGTAGTTAACAAGGCTATAATTTAGAACAAGAACTAACTCCCTTTATTTGTTAATGTTTATTTTAAGTTTAATATGTAGAAATCAAGATCAAGAATTTGTTGGATACGCCCCGACCGACGATACACATAAAATATTCAGGACGAAATAAGTACCTATTAAAATTTTCAAGTACATACTTAATACTAATTAGTATCTGACACATAAAATGATGATATTGTTGTTTCCATAAACCATGGTCTAGCTAGAGATTGATGTAAAATTTGGCGAATTCATCTTTCAAGTTGACCAAATTCGCGTGTGAAACATTATTACTTCAGCCAGTTAAAAAGAAGACCTTGACGGTTTCCGTGAAACGGCGACACACTTTAATTTATCTATAACAATTTCAGTTGTACTAACAGAGCCCAAACTTTCCCATTGTTTATCAATCAAGTGAAGAGGTTTTAAAATATGTTTCTAATAATTTGTTTGATTTTAATTTATGTAGCTTTTTCCTTATTCATTATTCAATATCCGTTCAGGGAGAAATTACACAAGATCCTCCATGTACAACAGTATCGGTGACCTACAATACGTTGACGCAGATGTCGGATTGCGACCAACAGCCGACAACATTCTTTCATCTCGCGTCCAGGTTAAAGGGCAAAACCCGTTCCCACATCTGGACAAAGTTTATGGCAAACGAAAACAAACCTTGATGTACAAGTGAACAAGATAGCAAATAGTTCTGGCCACGATTCCTTTGATTTAACCGCTGGTCTGATAAGACGCGGCTGCGCATTCGATTCAGCTCGTGATATCAGCTTTATTGTTGCATTAGCGTCTGCAGTCTCACCGTTTATGGTATAAATTAAAATTAATCGCCTCCAATATAGGTCACGGTTGCCACTAAAGCTAGACTGAGATAGGTATCAAAGGACATACTGAACCTGGTAATAAATAAACAACTACAGTTGCTTACACGAACCATTACTGCCTGATGACAAATAAACACACAATTGACTTAATACATTTGTATCTTGTTAAAAGTATTGTAAATGCCAAATGTTTCTCCAAAAGCCAATAACAAAAACAATAAAACTGTAAAGCATTAATTGTTTACGTTCGTTCTAAAGCTATCTAGAATTTAATAAAACGTCAAGACAAATTGTTTTCCATCGCGATGAAAAACCATCGTTATTCAGTTCTGCAGATTTAAATGGACAAGTAATTGAATAACAGACGGATCACAAATTCAACGCCATTTAAGTATTCTGGTAATCTTATTATAGCAGAGGATTAAGTCGATTTGTTATTGAAGTTAAATCTTTCAAATATCTCTAATGACTTAAATATTACTCAAATAAATAAACGCTTAGAATAAACAAACTGCATAAGTTGCTGATGTGCTCGATCACCGTACATTAATAATGATGGTCATGTGTCATTTAACGAAGATTGATGCGATGTCAATCTGTGCAGACGACCGACCGCGCCAACGAAGGGCAATTAGATAAAAACATCATTAAACAGTTTATTGCTTCGAACAATACAGCCAATTTGACCAACTAATGTAATTCCGAAAATTGCATAACGTGGTTCGTTTTTATCATTCATTGCATTCCAGATGTCGATAACATAAGAATATGCGTACAATATTAGTATATTGTGTGGAAATTACTGAATACAAAAACTGACGAACAAATTGCTTTATCGCTTTATCTCGCCAACGTTGGGTTGCACTTTGGCTGACTCATGGAGAAAAAATGGCAATGGTTTCCGAAGTAAACCCATTTAATTTTAATGGTGAGTTCCGCTAAATGGACGGGTTCGATGCATTCCCATAGCGCCCTTATGTGCGGGCGGGACAGACGGGACCTGCGTGCGCGCGTGTAAAGAAGGAATGCGGTCAGGAATTCCTGTTCGCTCTTCCTGGCGCAACTGGAATGTTTATGTTTCCACAATAGCTTCATGCTTTTTATATAAAAATTGGTGTTTTTGTTAAAGACAATAACCAAAAATGTACTTACATCATTCGTTTTGAACAAGGTTACGCTTACCTTTATGACATAATAAGACAAGTACACACACGGTATAGAAATCTAAATGATACACACGATCATGACGTCTAAGAAATCGTTTATTCGTATACATATTAAGATATTTAATAATTAATAGGTTTGCATTACAAGTTTATTCCACATTTAAATGAAAACTTTCAATAAGAGCAGGACGACGCAAAGATTGCCATTCGGCGATTGTATTCAACAAGACTTTCCTCAGGAAGTGAGAGTCCTGGCAATGGCGGTGGGCGCCAAAAATAGTGTTTCCGGCGAAGTGACCCGTCTAAGTAGGAAGTCGATCCTCGCCACTCAACCCTTCCGGCCGCCTACTGCGTCTGCGCCACTCGTTGAGTTTACAACAACGCAGCGCCCACGCTGTCTCAAAATGATTCAAATTACTCATAGTTTGGTACTTATCAAGATTGAAAATTGTATTGTTTGCGAGGAAACATTATCTGCTAACAGTACAATGATTTTGGGTTTATTAAAAAGGACTTTGTGGTTTTCATGAATTATGATCACAAATATTAACCCATTGGCCGCCACGGTACTCTATGACAAATCTATCCTCATAAGAAAGAAGGCCGCAAAGTAAACGGAAACCCCAGCCCACTGTGGCTCTCAAAGGGAAAGAAAAGATATATTGTAATGGTAGTTAGTGGTCGCTACTTTTATTAAATAACTTAGGTTATCATTTTTTTTTGTTGTAGACGTAAAACGTCTCAGGCCATACAAAAGACATCAACGATACAATGTATTCTGAATAGATATAATAATAATAATAATAATAATCATTTATTTTCTCACCACAAATAGAATTTAACAAAGAAATTCACAAAAATAATGGAAACATTTCAAAACTATGTTTGTGGGAGACCGGTGCCTAAGCTAAGATATAAATATCTTGTGTTATAGGTCACCAGGCCCTCACTCGGAGTAACAGGTGTAGCAATAAAAAAACATAGAGATGAACATTGAACAAACAAAACTTTAGAACAAGTGAGAACAAATTATTATACATCTATTAGATCATACCTAAGTATGTACGTGGGAGCGTATCTTGATGTATGTGTAAATGTGTGTGTGTGTGTGTGTGTGTGTGTGTGTGTGTGTGTGTGTGTGTGTGTGTGTGTGTGTGTGTGTGTGTGTGTGTGTGTTTGTGTGTGTGTGTGTGTGTGTGTGTGTGTGTGTGTGTGTGTGTGTGTGTGTTTGTGTGTGTGAATTTGTATGTTTTTATTACGATATTATTTCTAATAAAAGTTCCGTTTCTTTATAGTTAAGAGGAAGTAACCAGTCGTTAACAGTTTTCTTGCAGTTGAAGATATTTAGATGAACGATATCTAACTTTCTACATATTTTGTTATATATGTAACTACCCAGGAAGCAAAAGTGGTGCTGTGCCAAAGTGGTTTTAAATGCCGAAGTGGTACAGTATTCGTCATTTCGTCTATGAGACAATGTGTTAATATTAGAATAGTCAATAGTTTTGTGCTTCACCATGATTAGATCGAGAATGAATAATTGCCGGACCGTAAGTACTTTGCATTCAATATAGAGTAGATCAGTGGGGAATTGATAGCTCTTAAAGTTTGCTACTTTAAGGATAGCTCTTTGAGCTCTTTCTAGTGGTAAGATGTTAGATTTATAGGTCCCACCCCAAGAAGTTATACAGTAACTGAGAAGCGAACGGCAAAGTGTATTATACAACATTTTTATTGTTGCAGTGTCCGCTATATGCCTTATTTTACGAAAAATAGGCATAAGTTTTCTTATTCTTTGAGTTACTTTATTAATGTGTGTCTTAAAGCTCAAATTGTTATCAAAAACTACTCCCAGGTATTTGAAGTTCCCAACTCTCTCTAGTTTATTGCATTTACATGAGTTATCAAGTCTATGGGACGGGAGAAAATCCAATGCATGGGCATTTATTATATGTGAATGACTAGGTTGTGTTCTATCTGTAATTGAAAACGTCATATATTTAGTTTTATCACAATTGAGAGTTAGTAAATTTTTTGACAGCCAATCAGATACTTTATCGAAACCTTCTTGAGCAGTCTGGAATACCTTGTTCCAACTCTTTTCACGAAAAATAAGGGCAGTATCATCCGCATACGTGAATATGATCCCATTTGTTAGTGGCGTTTCGCAAAGTCGGTTAATGTAAATCAAGAAAAGAGTTGGTCCAAGGATACTTCCTTGAGGGACACCGAAACTAACGGGATATTCACTACTAAGAGTATCTCCAATCCTAACAACCTGTGTTCGGTTTGTTAGATAATCCTTGAAAATGTGTAACTGCTGGTTACGGATCCCAATAGATTCTAGTTCGTCGATGAGTCTAGGAATGGAGACCGTGTCGAAGGCCTTGGATAGGTCTAGAAAGATGCCTAAGCATTTTTCTTTATCATCCAGGGCCCCGACCACAAAGTTGGTTAGATTCATCACTGCAGCGGAGGTAGATACTCCTTTACGGAAACCGTATTGATTATCTGAAAGGATTTTGTATTTCTCAAGAAAACTAACGAGTCTTTTATTTAGTAGACGTTCTAGTATTTTAGAAAGAGCTGGGAGGACAGAGATTGGGCGATAGTTATTAACTTCAGTTTTTGAGCCATTTTTAAAAATAGGGATGATAATTGATTTTTTGAATGCTGTAGGAAATATTCCAGTATTGAAGCAGAGGTTGAATAAGAAAGTAAGAGGTTTAACTAATATATGAGCATTTTGTTTAAGAATTTTAGAAGATATATTATCCCATCCTACAGCACTATTTAACTTCAGTTGGAGGATAAGCGCATTAACTTCTTCTTCACAAGTAGGAAAGAGGGTAAACGAGTTTATTTTGTTATAACTAACAGGAGAATGAGAAGTGGAAGTATTACAACCGTTTCCAGTAGTAGTAAAATTACTTTCAGATGTGAGTTTTTCAGCGAGTTTTTTTCCAATAGTAGCAAAGTAGCAGTTTACCATATTTGCAGATTTCAAAGGGGACGATTCTAAATTAACTAAGTCTAAAGAAATATCTTGATTTGTTTTTCGATTTAGAATAGAGTTTAAAGTCTCCCATGTTTTTTTTTACGGAAATGGACGTAGCTTTCGCTAACTCAGCTTTTTCATAAGCTCTCTTCGCTTTATTAATCAAAGAAGTACAGTAATTGCGATATCTATTGTATGTAGTTTTAAGTATGGGATTATCTTGGTCCATTTTTAATTTACGATGGAGAGCATCACGATTTCGGATACACTTCAGCATACCAGGCGTTATCCAGGGCTTTATTATAATTTTACGTCGAGAACAAGTCACTCTTTTACTGTTTGAAGAAATAATGTTCGTAATTAGATTTATTAGAAATTGGGTCGCAATATTACAGTCAGAGAAGAGATATAAAGGGGAAAAATCTGCTAGTTGAAGATCTTTGGAAACATTTATGTAATCAATTTTATTAAATGTTTTGGCCATAGTATTATGGGATGATTTATTTTCAAGGGAAAGCAGGATCGTGTAATGGTCCGTGACGGAGGTCTCTATAGTAATAGTAACACATGGGTACTTAGATCTGAGAAGAAAGTGATCCAGACACGAACTACCTCTAGAAGGGACATGTGAGGTCGGTAGAAGTCCGTGAGAGGCAGCTAAATTTAAATACTCATGTGAGTGCCCATCAAGTTTATCTGGATCAGCTATATCGAGGTTGATATCCCCAGTTAGGATAATATTGTGAGTTTTAGTTAGTGATTGCAGGACTTTATCCAAAGATTTTCGAAAATTTTCATGGTTATTTAGGTTTTTATATGAAGGGGAGCGGTAAATAGATATGAGTGCTGTATTATTATTTATTATTGTGACGAGGCAGTTACCATCAAGAAATTCTGGCTCGTACGTGGTTGCCGATATGTTATTATGGATATAAATTACCACCCCATCATTTTGTTTACATAATTTTTTGGTAGTGGAGGTTGAGTAATTATCCAAATAGGGCGGAGTGTCATTGACCGATAGCCAGCACTCTGTCAGCACTATTATATCAGGATTTATTTTTATCGTAGCTAAAAGAACACAGAAATCCGGGAAATTACAATTTATGCTCCTTATATTTTGAGTCATAATCTTTAAACTACTTTTATGTAAGCCAGGCAGAGAACTACATTGATCGGGTTTACAGTAAAAAGTTTTAGGAGCTGAGTTTTCATCCAAAGATTTAATTAGTAGATTGAGATCATTATCCATTATTACTTAAAAAAGTTATAAAAGGAACATAAACAATGGGACCGAAGAGCAGATATTTCCCTAACAGTCGCATAAATAGTTGCGAATATGTACCTGTAGCGGCCGGTTTAGCGTACTGGAGTTTAGTATTTATATACTTCATTTTACGATCTGTATTCATATGCACTATCGGATAAGTCATTAAGTACCTGAGGACGGCGAGCCGGTTAGTGTTATTTGTTACTGGGTGTTGGTTGTTGTGGTAAGTGTGAGTGTAGGTAGAAAATAGTGTGACATATGTGTTTGCGTGGGTTATGTAATTAATTAACAACCCCAATAGGCTAAAAAGAAGGAGATTTAACACAATACATGGGCAATTAACTAGTCATTTATTTTTAAGGGTGTTCAGGTCTGCTTCAGAACGAATAAGAATAGCCAGGTCGCCCTGTTTTTTTCGGAGAAAAACTGATCCGCCAGCCGTCCAGCAGTAAAGATAGTCATATGTTTTTGCTAGGTCTCTTGCTAGATAATATAGCCTCTTAGACTTGTAGGTGAGTTGCTCCGAAATGTAGATCGGGCCGTGGGTCTCCTCATTAATTCCGAGGTGTTTTGTTGAAAGCTGGTCAGAGTAGCTCTTCTTATAGTTTTTGGCTGCTTCCAAAAAGTTGAATTTGTTAACAGTACTGTTAAATTCCAAAATAATAGTAGACACTTTTTTGTCAGGTTTAGCAGGGAGACGATAGATGTCCCGTAACTGTGAGTTGTCAAACTGCAGTTTCATTCTATTTGTTAGATTAAAAACGAGTTCACAAAGATCGTCCTTCTTTTCGCCCTTCTTTTTTGGAACATTCCTTATTTCCACGCAGGTTTTCTTCATACAACGTTCAAGGTAGTCACATTTTTCATCAATTTTTGAGATTTGTGTTGACAGAACCTTACGATCTTCCTGTAGATGATTAATTGTGGACTGGAGGGATTCCATTTTTTCGGTAAAATAGTTTAGTGATTTTTCTATTTCGATGTTAGATGTCGAGATTTCACATGCTCTACCCTTGATTTCCAAGATATGACTTTCTAATTCATTGATACGAGAGCTTTGGGCTGACAAGAGCGTATTTATCATGTCTTTAAACTCATCCCGAAAGCTGTCAAAACGCGCGTCAAAGCGATCATAATCGGAGTCATCGCGGCGCCGTTTTAGGTCTCTTTGAGAACCTGAACTAATTAATTCCTGGTCCTTTTTGGGATTAGTTAAATCTGATTCGGACGCAGACTGCGATTTATTTTGGATAGGTTGCAGAGACATCTTGAATATATTTTTATTCACTCGTCGTAGGTAGGTAAACAGATCCAATCATACAGGTATGAACTGACAGGCCGTTGCACAAAACGCACTTAGCACACAAAGATATTTATCTCGCTCGCACTTGTTATACACTGGCATAAGCGGAGGTAAGCAATACCGCTATGCAATGCAGTCAGGTTAACTCGTTATGTATCGTGATTATTTAAATAATATTTTGCACGCAGTAACAACCGTGGGCACGTCTACACGCCGTTGCGATCCGAGGGAGGATATTGAAAAAGTGAATATATGAGATCCGTAGAGCAAACCGGAGTAAAGTTCTTCCTAGAGCTTTCCATGAAAAAAGTTCCGCTTCAATCCAACCCGTAGTGAATAGTGTGTGCTAGTGACATCCAAACATACACAAACACATCACTCGTACATTTACCGGGAAACG
This sequence comes from Coleophora deauratella, assembly GCA_958295455.1. NCBI lineage: Eukaryota > Metazoa > Arthropoda > Insecta > Lepidoptera > Coleophoridae > Coleophora > Coleophora deauratella. The sequence goes on along the minus strand of OY282391.1, from coordinate 13,597,664 downwards.
ACTGAAGTCGCCTAAGTACATTCAATACATAAGATAGGTAAAAAGCCACTTGAAAAACTATTCTATGAAGTCGCAATTTATAATCGCCAACAAATTCCTAACAAACTTCATCCATAAAAAGATTCTTGTAATTCCTTTTTGGTGCATAATTACAATGACTTTGTCTAGTCAAAACAACTGAATACTCATAAAAGTAGGAAGAACGTCGTATTTACAAAGGTTTAGGAAATAGACAAGAGAAAGAAACAAAAGCAAACTAAAAATAAACATTAGTAGGTAAACGACCTGAACCTATGAGTCAGTTATAATATTAAGAAATGTTTTGATGAATCACAAATTATGGATGACTTATTTTGTAACTCTCCTCGTCTTAATAGGTACTTATAATAAGATTGTTGCTTTATTTAGTATAAAGGTAATTTATAACCTAAGCAGATAATAACGTATTTTCTCATAAAAGGAGACAGATTTACAATGTACAAGAGAACAAAATAATACAAACTTTATGAAGGAATGCAGAAATAAGTGAGGGATAAATACCTAAAGCACAAATAATATAATGCCTAAAGTAAGGCTCAAGATAAAGGAAGACAAAGTGATTTGCCCTAATAACTCATTTTAGAAAAACATACCAAAGAAATGCAATGCAGTCTCAAAATGAACATACTGGATGTTAAGCTGATATAAACGCATTAGTTTTATATAAATGATGATGTTCAAATAACCTAAGCAATTAAACAAAAAATGTAAACCAGACTTTTTAAAATGTAACCTAATGTCAATCGGGGACATCAAGCTGTTTTGGATAAAAATGGCAACAATGAAACATACAAACTTTCACAGTTAAAGAGCACAGAATCCTCCATTTGTTACAGGTACGTTCAGAGGAATCCCTGCTTGCACCGGAGAAACCGACAAAAACTGCACGATGGGTATGTTTGGCTTGTATTAATAAGGTGGTGGGTAGACCCTAGACGCTAAATAATATACAGTAAATCAAGGTGATTCAGATTATACCGGTCCAAATAACTTTTTGAAATATTCCCGTAAAAATATGGAAGGTCACTGGAACAAATCTTTGCACTTCTGTAGAGTAACTCACGAACTACTTTAATCTATAATACAATAATTGACAACGCTGAACACCTTAAAAACAACCGACTTCAATCGTAACAATTACAATTTTTCTTTTTTCTTTTTGTTAGATTGTTAACAACCCATTACGTCCCCACTGCAGGGGCACGGGTTTCTTCCCATAACTCAGGAAGGTTAGGCCAAACTCCACACACGGGGCCAAGTCCGGATTGGTGGAGGTTGTGGGGTTAGTGGTCAACCCCAGTGTCAGAAGTTTTCAAGCCGGCTATAAGGCCTTCGACATGGCCTAACGACTGCCATCTAGCGATAGCAGCCGGCACCAACGGCTTAACGTTTTTGTTCATTTTTTCAAAAAGCACTCAATCAATTTCGATAAAATTTATATGGTACCACCTGGGAAGTGTATCCTTTCAAACAAAAAAAGAATTTTCCGAATCGGTTCAGGCATCTTCGAGTAATCGGGGAACATACATAAAAAATAAAAGATTCCGACGAATTGAGAACCTCCTCCTTTTTTAATTCGGTTAATAAAAAAACAAAAAAAAGATATTTGTAGTAAGTTCGCAACAACTAATAGATCAAGAAAACTACTACTTATTCGGTTTAGTTTTGGAATTATTGATCATGATTATTCATGATGAATTCGTTCATATTTTCTCAAGCAGCAATGCATAGATTTTGACCAGTATCCAAACATTGTGTAAGAACATTTTTAATGCATGCAACCAGGGAGCTAAAACATACATAACACATATTTCGATGGTGCATAAATTTCGATGTACGGAACTAAGGTCGTCAACCGAATGCTAAAAAAGTGCGTTTGAGATTTTAAGGGGTTATTCAGAATCAAGTATAAAATACAGTAAAAATATGGAAAAAAATCCGATTAACGTTTTTTTTTTATCAGTTTTCTATACAAATTCTTGATTCAATATTCAGATTTAATATTCTGGGAATCTGAAAAAAAATTAAGACCGGATTTTTGTAATAGTTTTCCTGTATTCTATACTTGATTCTGATTCTGAGTAAACCCTTAAAATCTCAAACACTCGGTATAAATAATTGACCACGCTGAATACGTTAAAAACAACCGACTTCAATCGCAACAACTCCAATTTTGCTATGTTTTGTTGATTTTCTCAAAAACCGCTGAATCGATTTCGATAAAATTTATATGGGACCACCTGTGAAGTATACCCTTTCAAACAAAAAAAGAATTTTCGAAATCGGTTCAGGCGTCTTCGAGTAATCGGTGAACATACATAAAAAAAAATAAAAAAAAAAGATTCCGACGAATTGAGAACCTCCTCCTTTTTTTGAAGTCGGTTGATGAGCTACACAACAATGTTTTGCGCATCACTAAAAATTATTAAATGCATGCAATAACGCTAACAAGAATATTAGAAGGAGAACAGAGCCATATTCGCTTCGCTCGGACAATTGGAAGGTTTAAACTATTTTACTTGTAGGTAATTAAATAAATAAAGTCTATGAAACATTATATTATGTATATAGAAATAAAATTACAGAATATATTATAAATTATTTATTTTTATCAGACTTTCATCCCTAATAGAAACAATTTAGACTTTTAAGAGTTTGAGATAATAAAACACTTTTGAACAAGCTTGCCAATAATTGCACGCCATCTGATATCGAGGAGTGTTTTTAAGTAGACGTCTATTTAAACTTTCTTTGAAAGTTATATTGCCTAGAACCAAAGACGGTACCATAAGTAAAGGATTTTAATTAAAATCCTCTGAAATGTCCATAAAATGAATGTTTCCTGCTGTGCGTCACCTCGTCCCCTGCTAAAAATGGAAGAAAAAATCCCGACCAAACATCAGTGCAAGGCGTCTTTAGTGTTTTTGATGGTTCTGATGTGTCTGAGGATAAGTCCCTCACAGACCGATTTCTGGACGCGAAAACCCCAGAAACCCCACCCCAATAAAACCCCAAAAAAAATTTGTTGAAGCCGTTTTCGACATCGTCGTATATTACAAAAATAACTTGTATTGTAGTATAGGATAACTGTAAAAATTTAACACACCTAACGATTTAATTATTTCAAAGACCGCAACTAATTATAACAAGCTAACCGGTAGAGTATTAACACTGACAGAGCGAGATATGCATTAAGATAAGATATAGACCTGAATTGAAAGAAGACCTGGTTGTTTGAAGAGTTTTTGAATTAATTTTCAATTTTCTTAAACTGTGAGTAACACTGTTCTCTTTACATACACAGGTGTGATCTTATGCATATAAAGTTGGATATGCGCATATACAGAACACTATTGTTACAGCTGCGTCACGTTATACCTATCAACATTACCCGCCAGGCGCTACAACAAAAATAATGTTTTCTGCTTCTTATTTTACTATAGTCAAATAATAGCATGCAGGCACAGTGTTTGAATATTAATTTTTAAATAATAATACACAATGCCCGCCATTGTTTACATGTAGCTACAGCGGAGACAAAATATGTTACCAATATTCCAAATTAGAAAAAAAATACACATAATCATAAACAAATGCATTAAAAACTTTGACAATGAGTAAACTGTGTTTGCACTACACATTGTTAAGCCTGAACTTCCTGTAGAACCTCTATTATCTAAAGCTGAACAGAAGCAATAAAATGTCAGCTGTCAGCCGTTAGCGGATGAAAATATTAACCTTGCAGTAAAGTGTCAGTTAAAGTCAGTTGATTCAAGTCCACCATCAAAACAAGTCCAAAGTATGTAGGAACAGCTTAATACTCAGGTTTATAGCGATAAACGGTGCACTGATTGTTGTCATCTAAACAAACATTGGTATTAAAGTCTGTAAAGATCATATAAGAAGAGGAAAAGAGGATTTTCTGCATTACATAATTTTGCATAACGTCAGCCATTTTTAAACAGATTACCTCAAAGTTGAATATGTTTAAGTATATAAAAGATAAGGTACAATACATTCCTAATAGGTATAACGAATCTGCCTATGCTATGTAATATGCTGATATTTTAAAATATTATGTTCCCTCCGATTAATGATTACATACAGGGTGTTGTTTTGGTCGACAACGGCCTTCTAAGGGATGAAAGTACAAAAAATACTTGTTCTGAAAATACCTATAATAATTTTTTTTTATAAATTGATTCTACTGAAAAAATTACTTAAAAATTTTTCTAAAATTATCAAAACGCATCTTCGCGCAGTCAGTCAATGATGGCCGGCTCATTCACGAATTTTCCTACAAAAAAGTCAATGACACTTGCATGAACGTGGCTGTCGGGAGAAGTATTCCAAGATAGCTTCTTCCTTGAACTCTTGTCTACTTTGGGCTCTATCTCGAGCATGGGATCTTTTTTCGGTAGAACACGATTTGCGGAGTTTGTAAATAATGTTTTTATTGCGTAACACATTACGCCGGCGCGACGTCACTTCAAATAACTCCAAATCTCACACACTCGACTTGATTTACACCACACGAAAAACATTTCAATAGTCGTGAACTGAGCGATGTAGTAACAACTACTATTGAATAAAGACTTGTTCCTGATCATAGCCGTAGGGTAAGTTCACGCGCAAAGGCGCTTGCTCTCGCTGAGAAAAAGGAACGCAGGTTCGGCGCGGAGGCATGCAGCAGACTGCCCGCGCCCGCAGCGCTGCCGCAGTCGGGGCCCCTCGTTGCTACGCAACCATTCATTGTTAAAATACGTTACGCACGGAAACAAGGATACCATAATTAATTGTTTTCTAAGATTTTCTTATGAAAATTTAAGGTGGCATTTTTATATTTTTTTGGCATCAGTATCATGTATACTATCACCCCTGAAAAGCCCGTTGTCGACCAAAACAACATCCTGTATAACAAGTATGATTTCACCAAAAAGTTATTTTCTTTTGTGTTAATATTTGAATGAATTAGGTTAACAACGATCGCCTTATCTATGTTACAGGGAACTTGATGAGTTCAATATTTTTTTTATTATTGCGTTGAATTGAGGATCTGTGGTACAGACTAAATATTGAACCGATTTAAAAACATGAATTCGTCTTAATCTACAGCAAAATGAATGACAGAATAAATAACCAGAAAATTTCAATCATTTTTTCTTCTTTCTAATCTGCGACCGGCGGTGTCGTAAGTTACTGAACTACCTTTAATAAAACTCGTTTCTAAATTACCGGAAATCCGTAAATAAACAAATATACTTACGTTTCTAAAATATTTTTGTTGCAATTACTTTATACTCAACCATAATAGTATATATATATATATACACAATAACTACATACATAAATAAAAAATAATAAGTAAAGAAAGTTCCTCAGTAACATGACTACTAACTATAGTGGTTACCTAAATTCTTATCTACGAATATAGTACTTTTCTCAAAACAATTCACTATTTATTACTACGATTTATTTTTGTTTCTCCGCTTTTTATGTTCTTTGTTCACAAATTGTTACTGTTATTTTACACACCAGAATTTTGATTAATGCTCAAGCTAGCCTGCAACCAAGCATTACATGCTTGCAATCATGTAAGCAGGTATGCACACATGCAGTCGACTATGGTTCTTGAATCAAAACAAAACCTTCTACAACCTAAATTATCCGTGTCGGGGTGCTCCGATTACCGAGCTCCCTTCGCTCGCTACCGCTTGACATTTATTCAGGATTTTGAAGACAAAAATTAAGCATCTGCACTGCAAAACGAAGTACGAACTGACTTCGGACAAGTAAAATTCGAATTATATTTTTTCAATATTACTGTCAATCCATCGCTCGTTAACCGTCAGACCTTCATTCCAACCACTACAATGTTAATAATATATTGTCAATACTCGAAAATATTGTCAATACTATTGACAGTGTCTGGTACGCTATAGAAACTCGGAATTAAAATAGGTTACCCTTACACCATTTATCTCTGTATACGCATTTTAAATCCTGTATTCATTTTGTCTTAATCGACAACTAAATAGAGTCATTTAAGTATAAATTAAAAAGCTAGTTCCTTAATTATCACATTTACTCGTATCATTATCGATCATTGACCTATCAATTTCATGAAAATCGTGAAAGTAGTACAAAACTTGTAACCGGATGTTGTGCTGAGTCACAACTAGTCAAAGCCGGCGCACGCGCACTGGTAAATGTATGTATAATAGCGAGGTGTGCTAACGCACTGTGATAACGGCCACGTGAATGGATGATGAATCAGCGTCAGCCCATCGCAATGATCTAACTAAAGCACTGCCCTCATAAGAAAGAAGGCGGCTAAGTATAAGAAATTTCTGTATACTTAGCCGCCTTCTTTCTTATAAGGGCTGCTAAAGAACAAAACTTCAAAGACTGCTGCAGTTTATGCCATAGCAAAACACAAAGCATATATGCATAATGCAACTAAATGAAACAGTGAAGCAAACAATCAATGGCAACAACGTAGTAATAGTAAAGATTGGATTCGAAATCACATAGATACAATAAATATAACAATTATTTTATACATTTCATCTTAACGGGATATCAACGCACTAAAGTCAATGAGTCATAATACTATATATAATATATTCAAGAAAGTATTAGCATTGGCATACCAACAGTCTGCACATGAGTCATCCATAGCAAAGTAACATCACCTGTGCTGTGCCCAGTCAATAGGTAGCTTTCATTGCAATACTCGACCGATCCTCGTAACTCGCATATCTAATCACCACTGTACAAATTACACGATACTCATATACAATTATGAGCACTTACTTTAATTTATTGTTTATCTACCTTTGCACCTTATGATAACAAATCTACAAAAGCACCGAACAAAATATTCTGATTCAAGATAATAAATTGAGGGTTTGACAGAAAACTGAAATAGAATAATGAGTAGTATACAAAAGAAAACAAAACAGATAAGCATTGAGACTTGTTCGACCTTTACTGACAAAGGTGACACAGACAGAAGTGAATAATCCACCCACAGGCACCAACGGCACAAATTTTAGTTCAACTGTACCTATTCAGATTATCAAAACTGGTTATTTACTCATAAGAATTAAAAGCTGTTTTTCGTCAAACACACCATTCAAATGATTCAATCACAATGTTTAAATTCTTGCAATGAAAAAAGTGAATAACAATTTATAAAGTATTATCAATTATTATTGTGTTAAACAAAACTTTTCATCACTCTTTGAAAAAAATATAAAGAACCATCAACAAATCAGAAAAATTTAATACCTACCTATCTCGCAGCCAGTCATTTTTAGTCGGTGCAACCAGGGTGGTAGTGAAATCTGGAACTATCGCAGTTTTTAAGGCCAATAAACCATTACAAAACATTTGTAATCTGTATTCGTGTTGATTACGATTACTGCATCGAATTTGTTTTTATGAATGGAGCGAGTCATGCTCATGCGAGCAGTATAGTCATCGAACAATGTCTCTAAGAAACTGTTACGATTTACTGAGAATTCAGTCAGAATGGACTATCAAGTCAATATGACTCAATGCGTAGCTCAGTTACTGCAGTTTTCCCTTACTTACACGTTTACGCTTCCAGCTTCGTTTGTTTTTATCGTGTACGTTCTATCTTACCATATCCAGATTCGTACATTTATATATTTTTGAATCTAATACCGATTACTTTTATCTGATTTCCAAATTTAGATTTAAACGGTCATCTTCTAATATTATGTCACAGTGAAACCGTTTATTTTTATGCGTTTGCAACCGTTATTGTGGGGTGTTTGAAAGTAGGTTTTTAAATACTTAGTAGTTATGGTTCATTCCAATCAAAAAAAAGCAAAACGTAAACAAACTTACTATGGAACTGACACATGTCAATGTCATCTGCATACTATCCTTTTTTACCTTTTGCTTTTTTTTGATTGGAATGAAGTATAAGTACTCGTAGATGCAATAGCCGATCAGAAGACCCACCTCTGAATAATCTCGTAGATGATTAAGACGCAGTTTACTCACGGATTTAGTAAACATTTCGATTTGCTTAAGCTTGAGCCGAGTCCAATCGTTAATTTGCCATACTTTACGACTCTTTGATTTCACCCAATCTTGTAGTATGATTCATTCATTACTAATATGTATTGATAAATCTTGGTTCAAGCCGCTTTAATTAACCGTTACTGTTTTTTCTTCTTCTTTCAAATTATGTACGTGGCAGCTATTTTCTTGAATCAGGAATATTTTATGAAATGTAACATACCTATAATAATTAATATTTCTAATGTTACTGTTTCATCTACTTCAATAGGCTGCATGCTCTATATCCCTGGCTGTAAATTTCTATAATGATTGCAGTGTAAATCAAATCACACATGGAAGTGAAATTTGAAAGTTTCCGTAGGTTTCCTAAAAGGTCCCTAAAAAGAGCATTCTGAAGTTTGAACTTCTGTCCGTCCATAGTACCGCTTAAAAGATGTTCCTTACAATTTTATTAAATTACCTAGGTTATGTAGGAAGGCCGAACTCCAAATGAATTTTTTTTGGGTATCCGTGATAAACAGATTTCGCACAATACAGATAAAACATACTAGAACAACATCAAAACAAAAATTAATAATATGGTCGGTTTTTAGGGTTCCGTAGCCAAATGGCAAAAAACGGAACCCTTATAGATTCGTCATGTCTGTCTGTCTGTCTGTCTGTCCGTATGTCACAGCCACTTTTTTTCCGAAACTATAAGAACTATACTGTTGAAACTTGGTAAGTAGATGTATTTTGTGAACCGCATTAAGATTTTCACACAAAAATAGAAAAAAAACAATAAATTTTGGGGGCTCCCCATACTTAGAACTGAAACTCAAAAATTTTTTTTTCATCAAACCCATACGTGTCCCCACACGTATGGGTTTGATCAAAAAAAAATTTTCATCAAACCCATACGTGTGGGGACACAATCTATGGATAGGTCTTCAAAAATGATATTGAGGTTTCTAATATCATTTTCTTCTAAACTGAATAGTTTGCTCGAGAGACACTTCCAAAGTTGTAAAATGTGTGTCCCCCCCCCGTAACTTCTAAAATAAGAGAATGATAAAACTAAAAAAAATATATGATGTACATTACCATGCAAACTTCCACCGAAAATTGGTTTGAACGATATCTAGTAAGTAGTTTTTTTTTAATACGTCATAAATCGTAAACCGCAATTTACCTTTCATTCAAGTTACAACGAACTACAAAAACTTTTATATTATGTTACTTGCTGCTACGGAACCCTTCATGGGCGAGTCCGACTCGCACTTGGCCGCTTTTTTATATATGTATTCCCAATGCAGTGTGGGTGTAAGCAAATACTCAATTCGCTTTACTCAATCGGCTTGAAGGTGTATGGAATCCAATGTGACCATTTGTGGCAGATTAAAAGTAAAGTAAAAGTAAAAAATATTTATTGAACCGCCACTTAAAAAATATTTATTAAAAATATATTTATATAAATTTAAAAAAGTAGAATAAAAGCAGAATTCGGCAGATTACCTGGAAATAGGTAATCTGCCGAACTCTGCTACTTTTTTAAAATTAAAATTTTTATTTTTTTCAATAATATTTTTTAAGTGGCAGAAATCTGCAACAAATCGTCAGTGATGAAATCGATCAATTTTCAATTGTTTACCGTGCAGTAAACATTAAATAAGAAGGTACACAGCTAGCCAGCACGTCCTCTTATGGCCATAGAGATGGTGTTAATCAAATCACGTTAAATCCTACAACATACTAGACAAATTGTCTATCCATGAATGGTGATATTTATAATCATCGTTCACTTCGTTATGCTGGGGCTGTGACATTGAGAGTTCATTGACTCAGTTCGACAAAAGTCGTTAAGTTTGTGTGTTCCTTTATTTTTTCATCGCTTACAAAATATGCGGTAAGACTTTCGTAAAGAAGTGAAGATTATGTTTCACGTACTTTATCTTGACGGGTACTTTGTAGAGTCATCGTGTCGGCTACTCAAATATGTATGTGTATCATCAGACATAGTATGTTCTCTTAGTCTCAACCACTGAGTGTAGTTCTTTCTTTGTATTTTTTTTTACTCGAATAACCCAAAGCCAATAGGAAGGAACAATAACGCTTGAACCTTATACTACATAATATGTAAGTTACACCCTTACACGCCTTAAAATATTAAACTGATTTAAAGGAGATATCCCTGAAATCGTCTTGTTTCCCAGATTTGAAATAAAACATTCTCAATTAAAGATTTTCAAGTTTTTCTGAATTCCAAGTTTTATTTACGTAATTAATTAATTTTGTTAATGAAGTAATTTTGTTTAATGGAGATATCCCTGAAATCGTCTTGTTTCCCAGATTTGAAATAAAACATTCTCAATTAAAGTTTTTCTGAATTCCAAGTTTTATTTCTCTATAAGGATATATGTAATAAATAGTGTCTCATCTAAATTCAAAACACGTGTCTAGTTGCGTAAGTATAAATACTTTAAACGATATACTGATCTAGAACTGAGACATATATGTATGTGATTTACCAATATTGATATTGTCAGTTAAGCTGGGAGGACATATGATAAGATCGAAGTATGGTGTTAGTTGTCCATGAGGCGGATGCGAAGGTCCGTGGGTGGAGTGGATACCCTCCCCGCGCCGCTCGGCTCGCCATTCTAATTAGCCCATTGTGGTCGGTTGAAGTTTGCGATCGGCCGGCCGGCAGTCACGCCGCGGCCGCCGCCATAGAGCCACGTTCGCGAATGTTCCACGTTCAATACACACGCGACTATCCGCGACTGTGATGCCGACAAGTGATCGAAAGAACCCTGAGTCCCTCCCGATAACAACAAACCTTATCTCAGTACGGCAAACCAAAATGTGGACATCACCGCGATGTAGACATTTCACTCAGTGCTAGTTCTATTAGTTGGCGCAACACAAGGTAAAGCCATTTTGCTCTACTTGTATACTTCTAAAATGGGAACCATTGTGTGAAGATCACTTTACTGTAAAATCGGATTGTAAATCTACAATCGCTTAAAGTCATGTGACAAACTAATAAATAAATATTATGTACTAATTAGAGAAAACTGAAGCGAGCAGAGCGAGGTTATTTAAATAAAAGCCGGCTAGTATAACGATTTGCTAATAGGTGTTTTGCATAATTAAGGACGGGTAATAATAGTTTGCTTTAATTTGTAATTCCCCTTCAAAGCACCGTGCGAATAAGTACTACGTAGATGGGTAGTCTTCACCATGTCTTCACTAACTCAAACCAGACAGTATATTAATTTAAATTAAAAGAAGGCCGAAATAAATTTTATGAGGCTTTTAAGAAGATTAAAAGAGAGAACGTGTCTTGATTTGAAAGTAACATAAATTGAGCTTCGATATCTGAGTTAGTGAGATTTTCTACAAGGAATTAGTGCCCCACCTCGTTGGATAAAATCTACGAGTTTATGACCCCTGCGAAAGGAGATAATCAACTTAACTGCCTCATTGAAGTATAAACGGACAGTTGTATTGGTTGGTTGAGTGTTATTCTTGGAAATGCAATGATTAACATTAAGCTTTGAGAATGCAAATGGATTTTCTGTGTGGTTATGAAATAAAGGTGTTCTGTCTTGCTTTATCATGCATGGCATGATTGTATATGCAGAACTGACCTTCAATAATCATGCACCTTGATCGAGCATGCAATGCACCCGCGATATGCATCTGGCACTGGCTGCTTGGATTCTTAAACGGAGTGCAGGTGACTTGCAGGTGATAACAATCTCGCACTCTGCCAACACTAAACTAAATTTTAAGATACGGCAACAGAATAAGACAATCAAATTGTAAAACACACGCCAGTGCGACAGGGAAAGCTATTCCAAGAAGCGGACACGTTGACATTTGCGTGTGGAAAATACCTAATGTATTCGTTGCATAAGTATACAATGTTTTTTTTAAAGTTTACTTTTTACTTTTTCTAATAAATTGAAAATTAATATTCTTCAAATGCTGTGGAAACGAGCTCGGATTCTCTTTCGCTTACGCTAGGGAGGTTATCTAAGGAAACAGCACACTGCAGCGACCTCACAGAAGTAATATTGTTTGGGTCGGACCCTTCAGAGTTACCAGCTGGTTTTGGGCCTGCGTCGTTCGGTCACCTGATGAAATACCTCATAGGTACGAATATAATGTACATTCTATCGATAGTAATATGTCCATGACTATAATAAAATGCGGTGCACTGAAATTTAAGAATAAATAAAGAATGTTCACACAGCCATATCATACAAGATATTTATTAATTCTTTTATTTAGATAAGTCTACAGTCTCACTCTTCTTAATATATAGGGTGACTTCAAATTAGTTCTTGATACGAAAGGCTATGCATGTGCTCATGATAACAAACAACTTTTTCTAAGGAACCCATACTAAAATCGAAAAAAATAATTAAACTCTCCATACAAATCGATCAACTTGACAATTTTTTTTTTGCGATTTGACTATGGATTCCTTAGAGACAGTTGTTTGTTATCATGAGCACATTCATAGTCTTTCGTATCAAGAACTAATTTAAAGTCACCCTATATTAATATACAATATCTATGTCGATCTCAAGAATTTCCCAAAAACAGTATCCTTAAGTATTCAAGCAATAAGCGCGTAACTTTTACACTATTTTTAGTGCATATGTTTATTTACGTTTCTTACGTTTTACGTATATTTACGTCTTGTAATTTATATTTGTTTATGCAATTACTTCATTTTCTTAGTTCGTGGTAAAAGTGTCACTTTTAGTATTGATTTTTGTATAAAACTCCTTGTAGATTATATACACCTGTGTCCTGTATGTAAACTGAGTTGAACTTTAAATAAAAACATTCATCGGAAAATGTGTTCGTGGTAAACCGTCACTTTCAGTTCTGTCTAATGTTTTCCTCGTCTTGTGCAATTTAAGAAGCGCCACATTTGCCTCAAGCTAACTAGGTGAGCTGTTGTAGAGTAATGCAATAAACAGTGACTTTGCGTCTATCAATCTCCGCCTCCGCAGTATTCAAGCGCAGCATGCGGTAATTATACATAATAACAAATAAATACATAGCTACTTATGTTTCTGCACAAAACACAAACAAAGCATCGTTTGTTAATAGTGGCCGTAAAATAAATGGATAACTAATAGATATTTACCGACATCGGCATTACCGGCATAGCGTTTTTAAAATAAACACAAAATGAAAACAACACTGAAAAAGGAGTTTTGACCAACGGTTAAAAAGTTTAGGAACAATGATGATATACGTAAAAATAACTTATAAGTGTAAATGCAGATTGTACTTACTATAATTTGCATTAAACAACGCCCACTTTCAATACAGTCACTTTGATAACGAGATGCGTGGCGATATATGTTTGCCATTTGTTATTTTATGACGCAAATTCGTAATCGTTACATGGACAAGTTAGGACAACCTATATCTACGCTTACCTGGTACAAGTTAAGTAATTGGTTATTAACTGACAAATGAATGACAAAATAAATTGTTCGTTTTATATGACCAACGTTACGTTAGATCGTTAGAACATCAATCCATCCAGGCTGATTTCGGCCTCGGCGACTGCAATTGAAGAACGTCAGAAAACTCGCAGAATGATAATCAAGGATTAAATCAGGGTTGTTACGAATGTTATATTTTCGACATTCGCGAATGCGAATGCGAAAGCGAATGTTTAGGGTGCGAATGTGCGAATGCAAATGCGAATGCGAATATTTAGGTAAAGCATTAAAACAAAAAGGTTTTATTAGCAGTTTTATTAAAATCTATCATAAACTTTACGTTACATACACGGTGTAAATCTACAGGAGCGTCAAATTTTAATCAGGGCTTCTACTCCTGATTTTGATCAACTTTTCTCAAGGAACCCATAATCAAATCGCAAAAAAATTTCTACTCTTCATTCATACTGACTTGGCTGATCGATTTGTATGAAGAATCAAAATTTTTTTTTGCGATTTGACTATGGGTTCCTTGGGGAAAGTTCATCAAAATCAGGAGTAAAATTTGATGCACATGCAGATTTATACCATGTATGCAAAGTGAAGTTTATGATAGATTTTAATAAAACTGTTTATAAAACCTTTCGTTTTAATGCCTTACCTAAATATTCGCATTAGCATTTATTAAAATTTGACGCACCTTTAGATTTGCATCCTGTATAAGACTACATACAAATAAGCTTGTATTAGCAGGTTATAATAATTCATTCGAATGAACAGATTCTAAATAAAGTCGCAATCCCGTAGTTGTTCGCCCGATACGGAAATACTTTTTCACAGACTTAGCGTGATCTCTATCTACTATTGTAAAATAACGCCATGTATGACTTTTCTTTCTCGGAGGTACAGTAAAATTTCCTAAAATAAATAAAAAACAGAAGAATACATCGCAGCAGTCTCCGTAAAATATTCGCATTCGCAAAATATTCGCATCAGATAATGCGAATGCGAATGTCAATTCGTTAAATGTTTGAAATGATGCGAATATTTAGCAAATGCGAATATTCGTAACATCCCTAGATTAAATGGATAGCTGCTCTAATGGATGCTTCACCCTGTTTCGTCGAATGGCAGAAAAATGAGGCACGAAAAACTTAATGGCATATCATCGACATCAACAAGATCTTTGTTTAGGCGATTCTGGATTGTCCAAATTTCGTTTTACCATAACGTCGTTAACAGATAAATGATATAAATACAGAAATGTGACGTTATTTCTGCGAAATATGACTCACACAGCTGTCCACTATTGACCTATTACGTACAAGTTCTGCTCTTTTTGCTCCAAAGAGCATTACTCATCCGAGTCGGGATAAGTTATCAATGAGTTGCGTAATCGTCATTGTTAGTTACAATAATCATCGCGTTTTCACGCTTCGAACGACACGCGATGTCGCGTTGCAGAGGTTGTTATGCCAGTAGCCAAACATAACAGCTTCTGTACACTGGTCTAGAAAGTAGAGATCTTATCTTGCAGATACTATTTGGAGATAGAGGACAAAATAGCAAATAATATTAACTTGCTGGAGTTGCTGGCATGAAAGAAGAATCCAACAATGGCTGGTAATTTCTGATAAAACCAAAAAGATTGGCAAATATGCACACAGTCGCTTCGAAAGTTGGTTAGAAGCATCTGAAACAAACAGAATAAGAAAGCTAAAAATAGATTTTATTATTATTTTAAATAAAATATTCTAGTTTAAAACGACTTTTAACTAACATTACTCGGTGACGCCAGCAGACGTAGCCATGACATCAACATCGTCCACGTCAGTGCGCGTCATTGAGAATCTCGACCCATTCAACAACGGGTTAATCATCATCGTATCATACAATACAACTAATCAGAGCCAACTTTTATATCGAATCTTGCGACATGTTCATGCATATTTTGATGACAACTGTGAAAAGGTATTTGCAGACGATAAATATTATTTTCAAGATTAATGGAAAATATTGAAGCTGCAACACGTTACACACAATAGCACCTTTCAATGAATAAGTATCTATTCTCCAGAAACTTGTCAATCAAAAGCCTATTATATTTAACAATGGTGATTGACAGCACTTAGTTACACTGATTGACACCTCTATACGAAGCACCTATAGTACCCCACGCATGTCTTTGCGCCAAGAAAGATTTATCAAATTCTGAAGACTACAACACATACACATAGTGGGACTATCTAAACAGTCGCTGGTCGTACGTGAGTAGAATGGGTATGGGTCTGATTAATAGACAGGCTAGTGTCCGGGGTCTCAAATGATTCACCCATCGGCATCACATTACCAGTTGGTACTACACCGCGAATATAGCTACTTTGACCCCATTCAACGGGTTCAATAAGTGCAGCCTATTGTCCTTGCGCTGAATTCAAAGCAGTTCCCAGAACTGTAAATAAAGACTGGAGCTGTGATAATAAACGTTATGAAAATACATTGTATCGTGTAGGACCTACTGCACTCCTTAATAAACTATCCACTACATTGATTGTTCCATCTCTATCAAACTGAGAGTTCATACAATTTATATTTAGATGTTTAACGGAATAACTCAGAAGGTTAAAGCCAAATAAATGTTGTAGGCTTTAAATATCTACTTATATGTATTTAAAAAATACATCACCGTGACATTGACCTATGATATTTTTATGATTAATCAATATTCACTGGCGAGCTTGGATTAATTAATAAGAACAACAGGAACAAATCAAAAATGAAAGGTTTTTTTTATTAAGTCTTAATTCTTTAATTTAGTACTTTGCAGTAAAAATGGCCTTCAGTGCCGACTGGAAGTAATAAATCCGTCCCGCGTTGATTAATCGTAAAGATTAGATCTTTGTTAGTTTAGAATGCACGCGCGCCCTAGCAACCGTGACCAAAGTTTAAAAATCCTTTATAAATAAATGACAATCAATTGTTATTGTTAATAAAAAAAAATGACAATTTCCAAATCTCAATAGCGCTTTGTATCTTTGTAGATACCAGAATTCAATCTGGATGGAAACAACAGCCCGAAACACAACGGCAGCGCCAAAGACCTGGCCTCTGTCATGGAGAATCTCAAGAAGAGCAGCCTTTTGA
Source organism: Coleophora deauratella (assembly GCA_958295455.1). Lineage (NCBI taxonomy): Eukaryota > Metazoa > Arthropoda > Insecta > Lepidoptera > Coleophoridae > Coleophora > Coleophora deauratella. The sequence continues at coordinate 13,580,967 of OY282391.1, read as the reverse complement.
GCAGACAGAACCAGACCCTCAACACACAAGTCACCAGCTCCACACAACAGGTGGGTTGTCGCTTTTTTTACGGCATTTGAATCAAATTGCCAGCCAGACTATTTTCAACTTTTATGTAGTGTTTAACAAATTAAATTCATAATAAAATAGGACAAATGCACTATGTTAGTAAGTAAATACAACGAATTAATGAATAACTTCAACAAACAAAGGATTCCTTAAAATAAACGTAAGTATTGAGAAAATGTCATTTAGAGTTTTCTGTTTACCTCTTGAAGCCATAATGAGGAAATGCTCAAGTTCAACAGTACACAGACAGTGGCACGATAAGAATTCCCGCAGTTATAGATGAGCTACTTATAAATTACAAATTGCATTTGGCACAAGAAACCGAACTGGCGATGATACCAAGTAGGTATCGTAACAATATTAACAAGTAAACAAGTTATTCCTTTATTCTAATGGATTAATGACAAGTTAACCAGGGATAGTGGATGCGTTTACCAGTGGTGCTAATTATAAATAGACCGAGCTATTTTGGTTTCGGCCTCGGTGTGTTCATAAAGTTGTGTTTATTTTGAAGTGCTACAACACAAGTTGGTGCAAAATAAATAAGATATACCTAATTAAATGCGCATGCGTGTGAGATTTCGAGTTTCGTCTTATCCGTCGTCGCTGCTGTCGTGAGTGTGCGGCGTTGTAAAGACGCGAGGTCACCAAATGCATAATTGTTTAGAGTCGACATTCCAAATGCAAATGAACATTCTGAATTGCAAAGTCGTCTGAAAATATGATGGTAAAACCTTGGTTAAGTAAGATTTCAATACAATATTATGTATGTATTGAAATGAAAGACAAAAAAGTATGTTGAACTGAATTGAAAGAATACTTATTCAAAGAAGAAATTGGTATCCAACTACATATTAAAGTTTAGTAATTATCTGCGCGTTCGCTGGTCGCATATAAGATTGAAGAAACAACATACAATATCCCAACATCTGTTTAGTTCAAAATGAAATACTAAAATAAACAAAACGTGAGACTTGCGCCTGCGCGGGCCATCTCAACATGGTGTCTGTGCTGGCGCACAGCCAATAACCAACGCGACATCGACATGGCGTAACGTAGGACCGTAAATGTTGTAATCGTTAGCCCTTAAGTTGGCTGTCACATGCTGGTTTATAACCACTTTGAAAGGAAATTAAATAAAATATTCACGATTTATAGCTATCGCCGGAAATCAGTAATCAAGTAGCCATTTTAAAGAGAAACTTCGCGCATTTGAAAATACCCAACTCACATTCTGCTATAGAACCAGACGCCGGCCATTCGACGGTTGAGAGAATGTTTGGCTGCGGGGTTCAAGACCCGACTGTTGCATCCCGCCCACGCTTAGTGAATCACTTGATGTGCCTTTTAATCACAATGCCGTACGCCAAATCGTGAACGAGAGTTCTTTATTACATGCACTTAGAGAAACGTTAAAAACTACGAAGCCTATGTTATTATTCACTGTTATTGCTGTGTTAAATTGAATCGTTCATAGTATACTAAAGACACATCGCAACGTTTTACAATCAAAACTGACGATAAATAATCAATGATGTAACTAGTTCTAAATTTAAAAATAAATTTTATTTCAGTAAATGTATTTTGTTCGTAGCCCTGGCTTTATTTACTTCGCCGTAGGTGCGCCAACACACGTCACGGGCTTACGGGGATGTCTGTCCTTTCAAACTTATTGCATTGGCAGATATCCGCAGTTCTAGTCTAGATGACGAGTACGAGACACGTTTCTAGGAGATATCTAGACTTAGAAAGGTAAATAAATAAAAAATAAACATGTTACATTTCAAGCTTTTTTTCTAAATGTTTTTGTCTTGATTTGCAGATGGTAGCAAGCACAACATCGAGCAGTGCCGCTTCGAGCCAAAGAATGCAGACCTCGTCGCAAAGGCTCCAGCACATGGCCACGTCAGAGATGAAGGCCAGCTCCATGAAATCTGATCTGTCAGAACTCAAGAGCTCCATTTCCGAAATGAAGAACCTTAGCAACTCGGCTGCGTTGAACTTCGGCCAAAGGTTTGTACTCCTAACTTTATGTTACTGTCAATAAACTTATTAGTACCTCTACCATTAACTTCTTTGGTTGGCTCCTTCATCTTCCACGTGTAAAATTTGACCTATTATCTACAATATGAATTTACGTTACAAACCACTTGCCAACTATTCAACAATATCAATAAATTTTCATTAATAAAGTTGAAGAGTATATTATATACAAACCTGGAAATTAGAGATTTGCCAGAAATTATAAGTACAAGTCATATCTGGTTGTAAATGCGTTAGCCACAAGTCGGACGGCACGAAGCGAACTCACCTGGGTGACCTTGGCCCTCGGCCAACTCCTACAAGCTATTTCCCAGCTCTGTTTGCAGTTTCACGCCGACAAACAATAGCAACGCTACACATCCCGGCACTGCGAATGGAATAAACTTTTGGTGAAATAAATAACTATGTGAATTTCGCTAGCAACGGTGTCTAAATATTGGTATTTCGTAGTGAACAAAATTGGTTATATCCCTTGAAATAAATATCAATAAGTGTACAAACTTTTCAGATTGAGAAGCTCAATGGAGAACATTGTGGATCAAGATGATTTGGGTGAGCGGCATTTGCCAGACATTAGAGACTTGAGCGAGATGAGTGATATGGGAGACATGAGCGATATGGGTGAACTCTCCGGAGAAAGCCCATTAGTGACATTTCCCGAGTCCGACACTCCGCCTCCTGTAAGCGATAAGCCACTGTTGTCCGCTAGCGCCACCTCTGTCGGCTCCAGCTCGGCAAACGAACTGAAATACAGTGCAGCCAGAGTGACATCAGCAAGGGAAACCCGAGTCGTCACCGATGGATACAGTGCTTCAAGATCGGCAGCTAACAGTGCGAGAATGCGGAGCCTTAAACATGGTGATCTCCAGTATGCTGAGAGGAGCGCATCTGGAGCGTCGCATAGAGTTCTACAATCAGAAGGCCTCACAGCCGAACAAAAAGCTGCCTACTTGCAAGTAAGTAAGAAAGTCTATAGTTTGTTTGTACACATTAAAACAGTGTAGTTACAATATTTTCCTAAAGTATTCAGCAATGAGACCACGCAGTTTGATAAAGCGTAATGCTAATTTTCACAAGAAATAGATGAAAATGTATAGGTAGACATAGCTTCGTAATAACACATACTGGCGTCGACGCGGCGGTAGAGACGACGGACGAGTCAGAAAGGCGCGCCGAAGGACGTGACCTCGCATGACCGCAGGCGATCGATATCCTCAGCAACAGCGGCGCCGAATAGTTCAGTCTGATGCCATTTCTTGACACGACAGCACTCAGACCTGAAAATGTTGACTTCATTTCTTAACCGTGGTTATTGTCGTTAAATGGACACTGGCATGGCTGGTCGTGTATTTGCATGGGCTGGCAGGATGTTTCGCCGAGGAGGATCGCCGGGGCCGGTGAGATCATTTATTTACGTGCGCTTATCGGCCGCATTTGCCGGCTCCGCGCTCCACCACACTCGCATCAGTCAGCGGTTGACCGTCGTGCGCGCGAGCACATACTAGCACGCGGAAGTCAATCACTGCGCGTGCGCGCAATACACGAATAGTCTTAGTTTCAAAATAACCCGGGAATGTCGACGGGAGGAGGGGGCTCGGCTCCGTGGCCGGTCCATCGTGGCGTCCTGTCGCGTTTTCCCCCGCAAAATCCTTTGGTGAGAGTTCATTTCCACGGAAAATTTGTCGCTAGACCTTGAAATTACGTGACGTCTATACACAAACTTTAAAATAATCACTAAAAGCCCACGAGTTCCTCACGATTGGCCTATATCCAATACGAAAGATAGAGAAGCTTATAATGAAAAATCATGACGTAGAAATGTTTTCGAATATAAAAGTGGTGTTCACTCCAGAGAGAGATTGAGTCGTGTTTTGAATTTCAATCGAACGAACAGCGATGTCTTCGAAACGACGTTCAAGGCCCAAATTGCGTATCGCTATTACTGTAACTATCAAATATTTATTTTGTGATTCATTATGTAAAAATAGTGTACTATAAAAGTGATCAGAGTGAATACAGTGATAAACAGTTCATCTTAATCAGAGGTCACATTCAAAATACTGCGCTGTTGTATACGACCTAGAAGTAAATTAGCGATTCCCCTAATTCATATTACGATGTTATATCCAATTGGAGATATTGTACTAATTAGATTCACATTCGCACGCATTTGTGATACAATGGAAAATAAAATTCATTTTAATATTATTTTAGGAGCAGCGGTCATTGAAGGCAGGAGAAGTGACAGCGCAGGAAGCAAATAACATATCGGCTTCGAGTTCCCGACTGCAGACAGAAGCATTTAGCGCGGAGAAGAAAGCGATGTCCTCAGCACAGGCCCGGCAGACCGTCACCTCCAGTGGCATGTTCAGCCACAAAGAACACTCCAGCGTGGCTCACTCCAATATGACCATCTCCAGCAAAAACCTTTCGAGCAAGTCTACGTTGCTTTCCTCTCAGGTCAGTACCTACTTTTTCTTTTGTTTTTTATTCTGATTTCTGTCAAACTTTCGAAGACTTGGATTTTTGAAATTTATTGAGTGCGTTTGACTAGATCTCACCCGATGGAAATTGATGATAATATAGTAGAGGATAGTACACTCAAACACAAATAATGCATTGAGAGCCCCAGATGCATTCTGAGTTTCTAGTTTCATAAATATTTCTGATAAGTTATGCGACTGCTGTTTATCACTATGTTTCGCTTGACTCTTTGTATAATTATATCGCAAATTTTGTGAGTACTTAATTAAACTGTGCATAATATAACAATGCTTAATATATTTGGCATAAAAAATTTTGCTCATACTTTTATTTTCCTAACAATGAAAAACACAAATGTTCATTCGAATAATTCAGAATTGCCCTAACTAAAATGTTGCGTAATACTCATATTATTTATTTTTCATGCCATGATATCAAGTATAGATTAAGTACTAACCAGCATTTCTTCTACATTTCAGATGAGCCAATTGCTAAACGGTACAATCAAGCCTGGTGACGAAGATCTTACGAATCTAACGTTTGAAGACCTAGACAAGTTAAATATTAATTCCAGTCAAAAAGACGTAGACATGGCTATACAGAAGTATTCCTCTCGGATGAATGCATTCATTGCATCGATCAAAAATAATCAAATGGATATGAAAAATGCATCGATACACTTCAATAAATTGAACGAAATGTTGAGAAGAGCATGGGCTGTACCAACTTTTGGGCATGAACTGGGATATTCACTTTGCAATAATCTACGAACATCAGGTGGTCTTGATATCTTGATGGCTAATTGTTTAGAATCCAGCAATCCTGAGTTACAATTTTCATCAGCGAAGCTTCTTGAACAATGCTTGACGACTGAAAACAGGGCACATGTTGTGGAAAATGGCCTAGAAAAGGTTGTGAATGTAGCTTGTGTTTGTACAAAACATGCTAACTCTGTCGACCATTCAAGAATAGGAACGGGAATTTTGGAACACTTATTTAAACACAGCGAAGGCACCTGCAGTGACGTAATTAAATTGGGAGGGCTTGATGCAGTCTTGTTTGAATGTAGGAAAAACGACGTTGAAACACTGAGGCACTGTGCAACGGCACTCGCCAATCTTTCTCTTTACGGTGGGGCTGAAAACCAGGAAGCCATGATAAAGAGGAAAGTACCTATGTGGCTATTTCCTTTAGCTTTCCACAATGATGATAACATAAAATATTACGCATGCTTGGCTATCGCAGTTTTAGTAGCAAACAAAGAAATTGAGGCAGCTGTGCTCAAATCTGGCACATTAAACTTAGTAGAACCATTCGTCACGTCACACAATCCATCCGAATTTGCTCGTTCTAATCTGGCACACGCTCATGGCCAAAGCAAAAATTGGTTACAAAGACTTGTCCCAGTTTTGAGTTCAAAAAGAGAGGAAGCGAGAAACCTAGCAGCATTCCACTTCTGTATGGAAGCGGGAATAAAGAAACAACAAGGCAATACAGAAATATTCAGAGAAATTGGAGCTATAGAATCTTTGAAGAAAGTAGCAAGTTGTCCAAACGCAGTAGCATCTAAGTACGCAGCGCAAGCATTGCGGTTAATCGGTGAGGAAGTACCGCACAAACTGTCTCAACAGGTTCCTTTGTGGTCGATAGAAGATGTTCGAGAATGGGTGAAACAGATAGGATTTTCTGAATATGCAAATAACTTTTACGAGAGTAGAGTAGATGGAGATTTGTTACTACAAATAACAGAGGATAATTTGAAAGAGGATATAGGACTACAAAATGGAATCAAAAGGAAAAGGTATGAACATTTAACTCATCAACCAATTACAAACTTAAACTTAAATGAAAAGTAAGGACATACTACAGATACTGACATTATTTTTATTTTTCAGATTCACTCGAGAGCTTCAACAACTTAAGAAAATGGCAGACTACAGCTCACGCGACACTGGCAGTCTAAACGACTTCTTACAGTCTATAGGACCTGAGTACACAATCTACACTTATTCTATGTTAAATGCTGGAGTAGACAAGGAGTCAATCAGAGGTCTTAGCGACGAACAACTAGAAAACGAATGCCGTATTGTCAACAGCATACATAGACTTCGGATTTTAAACGCGATTAGAGGTAAAAATAGCCGTAAATACGTTTGATAACTTCCTATGCTGAGACGTGAGCCTAGAACGGGATCGTAACGTTATTTAGTTTATGACGCGCGTGATATCGTAAAGCTATTTCATAATGTTTGTAGCATGCATCATAAATTTGAATGTTCGTAGTTATAAATGTGTGTGTACGATCAAAGGCACAACGCGTATCATAAAATAATCACATGATATTTTTACAGCGTATGAAAGTACACTGCCTAGTAAAGGTGAAGAGAATTTGGAGAAGAATTTAGACGTATTCGTGAGCTATCGCCGTTCGAACGGATCGCAATTGGCTAGCTTACTGAAGGTCCACCTCCAGCTGCGAGGGTTTACTGTGTTTATCGACGTGGAGCGCCTGGAAGCTGGCAAATTCGACAACAACTTGCTGCAGAGCATACGACAGGCCAAACACTTCCTGTTGGTCCTTACACCTTACGCACTCGACAGGTGCAAACACGACACAGAACAGAAAGACTGGGTACATCGGGTAAGTAATATACCTATAGTTTTAATATACATATTCAAACCTTACCTACTATATTCATTACAACTCTTGAATTGACCAAAGCTTTGCTTTGGCATTTCAGTGTTCAGTTTGCTTGTTTATTAAAGCGCAACACACACAGAGACGGCCGCGGGGCAGTGCGGAAGCGTTCCGGGAGCGGTATTTTTTTGTAATGTTCGGATTACTATGAAACCCTTCACACCAAAACCGGGCGGGCGCCGCGCGGCTTTGCTGTGAACGATTTCATAGTAATCCGAACATTACAAAAAAATACCGCTCCCGGAACTCTTTCGCACCTTCCCGAGGCCGCCTCTGCGTGTGTTGCGCTTTAGTCTTCACCGATATACCTCACCTATAAAAAGGTTGTGTATCTTGAAAGTTTGACAAAACTATTTCAATATCTTATTTGACCTTATCCTGTTCATTTTTAGCGTTTTCCAACTTATCCTCTCACACTTTGCCCAATCTTCTGCACTAGCACTGGTTATTGAGACTTGACTATAACAACAATTTATACCTCGACAGGAGATAGTGGCAGCGTTGCAATCACAATGCAATATTGTCCCGATTATCGACAACTTCGAGTGGCCAGAGCCTGAAGAGCTGCCCGAGGACATGCGTGCCGTGTGCCACTTCAATGGAGTGCGGTGGATCCACGACTATCAAGACGCCTGCGTTGAGAAACTAGAAAGGTGAGTGACGAAAAAATATACAATAGTAGCAGAACAAACCACCATAAAACTTTTATATAGGTACCTAGTGCAAAACACTACTAAGACAAACGAACTTCCGAAACTACGACGCCAAGATCGAATTCGTAGCATAAAACAATATCCGTTTATTTTTCAGCTTCCTCCGTGGTAAGTCGAACCTTGCCACTCGTCTAGAAGGGCCCCTACGGTGCCGCGGAGACGTAACGACACCTAGCACGGCCACCATCGGCAGGGGACAGCCTAACTTCCAGCGCATGACCTCCTGCGAGAGCCGGAGCAGCGACAAGACGGATTGACTAGATCCTCTACACACCCTGCCGCCTATTAGGTAACATAGCTTTGCAAGATTTTGTGGTAGCTAGCTACAATTCATAGGTATATCACAATAAAAGTATGATTGTAACCTATTTGTGTAATCCACAGTTTTGTGCTTTGTTCTCAGACCACGCAGAAGCCGCCGATCATCCCTCGATAAAACTTCACCAGCTTCCTCGCAAAGTTACGATCAACTCCCCAGCAGTAGTAGCGCATCAAACACTGCTTCTCCTGAGAAATCGCTATACAGCCTGCCTGAAAGACTGCCCGAGAGTAGTGACAACGTAGACTCCACTGAACTAGAGAGAAACTCACGTAGGTGCCGCAGCTGTGAGGGTATATTAGAGGGCGATGAGCAAACGCACAAACAACAGTCTTTGCCCACGCCTCTTGACGCTGCCACGCAAACGAAGCGAAAGAAGAATTTTATGGACAGATGTGTAAACAAAGTGAGACTGTGCTGATTGGTGCGAGAAACGTTTTCAAATGTTGAATGTGTGTTTGCAGTGTGTGTAGAAACCAGCCTTATTGGACGTGTATTGTTGTGTAATGTGGACATTTATTTTAAAGTACAAACGTGTGCACAATTTTGTAAATATATATTGTGTATGTCAGTCGATATTAAATTGTTTATTGTTTTATCTTACTGAACAAACAAAAGAGATGAATTGGTGCATCCAAACTGTCGTAATCTCAAAGAGTGTGTGTTGTCAGTACTAGCACTGAGATGTGACAAGTGGGCACCCTGCCGTGTTTTGGAACACCGCCTGAGGTGACCACTGTACTGCGCAACTTTGCTATTCGTTGTAGTATGGCAAATTGCTTAACAAACTGTTATTTGGAAACGCTGATTTATTTAATATCTCTCTATTACTTTACTCTCTATAGAATTTACGAAATGAATTTATGAATGTATGTATTACTTCTTTTATTATCTTGCCAATGAAGTATTTGAAAAATACTAATGACTTACAAAATTGTAATTTGCAGATTGTGATAGCTTCGATCTTTATTATATAAAAAAAGAAATAAGGAATTAATTTGCAAGTTTCAGATATCTCTACTTAGTAGGTAGGTATGTAAATTATTTCTCCAGCTATAAAAGTTTCTAGACCACATAAGTAACTAATCTACCTATTATTGTCTGTAATTTAAAACGTGTACAAATTTTCTCACTAATTAATCGTAGTATCTTAATTTTTGTAGTCTTTCAATATGAGTTAACCATTACATAGTTATTTTACCATCATTTCGAATACTACATTATTGTAAAGCCTATGTCTAACCATGAAATAAATGGTAATAAAATCAAATATGTATTTATTTTGTACACCTTGTTCAGTAAGTAATATACATACATTTTATCACTTACCCGATTTCGTATTTGAAACCTTCTTATCCCTAGTGCAGACTACCTTAAAAAAAATTAAAAAATCATAGTACAAAAAGAACAACATGCAATTTTTGGCACCAATCTCGCCTTAAATATATTTTTTTAAGCGACGAAAAAACGGAGGGAGTGCTTAAGTCGACGCGTATATATATTTTTTTTATATATGATCTTGATCACGCATAACTTTTTACAGAGCAGTCCTATTTTGATAATTCTTTTTTTTATTGAAAAGGGTATACCCCGAAGTTGGTCCCATATAAATTTGGAAAAAAACCAACCCTAAGGATAGGAAAACAGGGGATGATTGATTGTTCACTCACTGATTCTAATGTATGACTCATGTATGACTACACATAACTTTTTATAGAGTAGTCCGATTATGATAATTCTTTTTTATTGGAAAGGGTATACCTCGAAATTGGAAAAAAAATCCCACTCTAAAATAGGGGTGATTTAAAGCCACAAAAAATCATAAAATAAAAACTAATAAAAAATTCAACCGCCGAAAAAACTGAAAAGCAAAAAAATAATAAACCTTTTTATTTAACCCTAATAACTAAGTTCTTAAACTAATATAAGTATACCTAAGTAATTTTGAGTCGGCGCCAAACAATCAATGAACAAAGATCACTAAATTACCTTAAATTTAAAGAAATAACCAAATCAAATTAACAATGCAATTAATTCATTTGCTTGTTTGGCGCCGACTCAAAATTGCTTAGGTATACTTACATTAGTTTAAGAACTTAGTTAATAGGGTAAAATATAAAGGTTTATTATTTTTTGCTTTTCAGTTTTTTTGGTGATTTAATTTTTTTATTAAAAAGTTTTATAAATAGAATCTATTAAATAGATATTAACAATTATCATACTTTACTAATAGATAAGGAGTACATAAAAATATATGAATATTTTGTTACACAATTTGAATAGCAAAGAATAGGTGTTGTTTCGGAACCAAGGTAGAATCTAACTTAGGATAAAGAAAGCAATGAAGTACCTAAGTTCAAGAAAGAAAAAAATTGTTTTGGAAATGCATAAAATGATCCTAGAGTGAAAGTTAATTTGGTATGGATCTAGGTACTTGTATACCCAAATGGTCGATCAAATAGGCTTGCTAGTGTCAAAACTAAGAATTCATTCCAAAACCCTGTGGGAGAACTGTCAGGTGAGCAATCAATTACCTTTAGATTCATTCAGCTTGGTTCAAATAATTCTGAGTAATTTAACTTATTGCAATTTAAAACACTTTTCAAACCTTAATTTTGAGTACATTTAAAGAACATATTATAAGCTATTCGATACATAAATAAATATGATAGACACTGTAATTATTAAAACCAAATTTTGAGTTTGGAAGCCTAGGCAGTTAAGTGCATCAAAAATAAATTATGAAATATCATTCACAAAACAGCATTTACAATTCAGCAACATTTGCTTGCTTGGATTTTCATTATATTAGAATTTTTGGTTTATATGAATTTTTAAATAGTGAAATGTGACATTTATCAACATCACTGATGTATTTATTCAATTAATTAAAAATTAAAGATTTGATGAAATCAAAGTATCTGCAATATTGTAGTAGACAGTTGTTCATAATCTATTCTTGATGCATCTAATTTATTGCAAATAAATACATACACACTATCTATTAAATTATCTACTTCATTGATTGATTTATGAGATAAGCTTAACTAAATCTGTCACAAATTATAATAGGTACATTTATTTAGTTTTATAGCCTATAAATCTATTACTAATTTATCTAAACTAAACGCTACATGAGATATCCATTTGCATGTGGTATACTTTATAGAACTTTTATACCCGGAAGGCAATCCCAAGTAGCACATCAGCTGCATAAGAGCTGCACTAGAGATATAATCAGAACTTTTAGCTGCTTAGCACAGCTTATTACTGTTTAATAGCTGACTTGTAGCTGAAAATTGAGCCTTCGTATTACTTGGAATGTTTATAATAGCTATACCTACATTAAAAAAAAACATATTTTGAGTTACATGCTAGCTAACTACATCAATGAACTACTTTTTTACAAGGTCGAACCAAACTTACAAGGTTCAAAGTGGTTCTACAATGAAGCAGCAAAATATTTTTTCTGAGGAAGTCCACAACACTGCAGCTTGTTACACATAACCTAAATAATATTTTGCTTTGCCTAGCTGCACCACAATAGTTTAGTCTAACCTTAAACATTGATGGTAAACATGTGTTCTGACCTTTTTCATAAACTGACTTGTATTGAGAAAGAGCACTCATCACAGCTAATAACAACTTTATTTGTAAAGTTAGTCTCTTCCAATAAGTACGTCCCACCACATCGACAACTGTACGTGTATAATTTTTCACTTTCGTGAAATTCCATGTCTTCCAAAGAGATTGAATCATACAGCAACAAATCACTGTGCTCCTGGCAGCTTAACTCAGCATCGTATTGTTTCCTTCTCTCAGGATCTCTTAACACAGTCCACGCTTTTTGTATGAGAATAAAAGTCTCACTTTCGTCACTTAAACTCGTTTTGTCAGGATGTTTACTCAAAATCAGTCGTTGGTAGCTCTTCTTCAGATCCTCAAAACTGGCTGTACGATCACATTCCAAAACTCTGTAGTAATCAACTTTTTCTGATCCCATTATATAAATTGGAACTGTCGACAGTCGAACTATTTTAACACATTTTGCATTTGCACCATAAAATATAAAAACTAATTATAAAAATATTTTACATGTGACACCAACTTTCGATTAGATTTTTTTCAAATCAGTGAAAATAAAATATTTGTTTCAAAAACTCCGGGCCGCGTTTCGAGGAACCAATTTGTCCTTCTTTTTCTCTTTCACACTTAAGCGATTTATACTGTGCTATCCTGTTGTTAGAGTGAACGGTTGCTGTCACGGTGCAGGTTCTGAACGCGGCCCTTACACTCTGACAGCAACCGTTCACTCTGACAACAGGATAGCATAATATAAATCGCGTAAGTGTGAAAGAGAGGGCACAAAACGGTTGCTGTAGTGTACGTAGTGTACACTCGGAACGCTGTATTTGACAAGGGAGATTTTTTTTTTTTTTGTTTGGTTCTTTCCTGCTTTTGCAAGGAAAAGGCAAAGACTTCTCTGGCCATACAGCCTATTCTTACGTAGTTTGCTCTTCTCTAAATATTTTTCTATTTCATTTGAGTTCTCATTTATCAATTTCTGTCGTCTTTAACTTTTTCTCTATTCTTCAACAAAATGATAGCACTTTTGATGAAGATTTCATGGACTTCTTGAGAGCACTCGAAACACAGTCTACACACTTTTATTTCATTATCCTACATATTAGACACTTAAATGGCACTTTATTGAACAATACACTATCAATATTATGCATTAAAAACCACGATATCTATTTTTTCGGATAATAAAACAAAAATGACAAACTCTTGCCGCGAGTTCCCGCCAAAAAGTCCTTGACAAGAGAGAGACTAGAATACAACCCTGCTTTTTAATATAATCTATGCCCTGAGCTCCAACTAAACAGGCCAACAACAAAACAGGCCTTTCGTACAGGTCGCGCCAATCTTTAAGATCGCTGAAGGGTACTGAATGGGGGAAGTTTGCGTTCACTTGGAATCCTCATGCTCGAATTTTGATATTCTGATTATGCCAATATTTATTGTCTAATAGTGCCCAAAGGGAAAAAATGTGCTATCGTAGTTTCAGAGAAAATCGAGTTTTTCACTGAGGCTGCTAGCGGAATGTTTCGCTGGCAGCCTCATCTCTGGAACCAAGGAACTACTTCGAAATTCGAGCATGAGGATTCTAAGTGAACGCACACTTCCCCCACTCAGTACCCTTCAGGGATCTTAAAGTTTGACGGGACCTGTAAAACAACTAAAGCGTAGGTTTTAGATAAGCAACTGTCCATCCATTCCATACCCTCGTGTCCATTACGCCAGCGAAATGTTGCAGCTAAGAAAGATGTGAGTATAATAGGGAATTAGAGCACCATTAGGACTAATTGTGCGCCAGCAGCGGAATTTGTACGTCTTACAATTTCGGAGATATTCATATAAAACCTATTCCGCCAGGGTAACGTTCCCTCAGCGGGATAATTTTGAAAAAGACGGTCTAGCACATAACAAAGTACATGACTGAGTAGCTTTCGTCGTGTTATAAATGTGCGCAAATAACGGAATTTGTGCATCTTACGGTTTTTGAATTATTCAAGATTCCGCTGCAGTAACGTTTTTGTGTTTTCTGTATCTCGAAAACGGCTGATAGAAGAAATTAAAAAAAAACTACTAGTACATCTTAATTTGTGTGTAATTTGAGCAATGCTAGTTTTTGAAAATTATGATATTTTTTAGTAAATAATTTGTTTAGAAAATCAGGAAATTCTAATTTCCAAGGAAACTAGTGAAGTTGCAATCGAATAAAGAGCACTCAAATATTCCTCTAGGAGACCCTAATAATGTCTTCAATTGTGGATTGTATTATCCAGTCAATTAGTGAGATATATCATTTAATTATGAAATTAAGTTAGCGAAATTTTAAAGATTGAATTCAGTGCTCCCATAAGACTATGTAACATGAAATTTTACATAAAATTAGAGCGTCCTGCTAGCAAGCTTTCCTGTAAGTTTCAGCTTTGAATAACGTTGATTTAAAAATATTTACCCAAAAGAAGAAAGAACGAACATTTTCCCTATAACCCGACCAAATTAGAATGTATACGAGAAAGCGACCGCGACATACAAAAAGGTAAACTTCCTAAATTGGTAGCATACAACCAGAACTAATTGGACAATTAAGCAGAAAAATTTTTGTTATGATGTTTATAAATGTTTTATTTTTTGGCGTCGTATTTAAATAAAATAAAATCGGGTAACATCGACAAGTTGAACAACAAACCTTTTGATGTAGGTATCGGCATAAAACTCAAAATGTTTAAGTAGATGCTTTACACATGCTTTTAAATCATCAATATTTTTTTCTACCTAGTACCATAGAACAAATACCATACCATAGAATAGCATAGACGTAATTAGTACTTTATTACCTCTCTGTGTTGAGGTATATTTCTCACAAAGCAGATATAATCAAATCAATGCTTTGTTAATTTCTGATCAAAGTGTTTACCTTATCGCTTTGAACTGAGCTGCGCTCCTCGCACAGGTAGCCCCCGGTGTACAGGGAATGAGCTGCCCCCGTCGTCGCACGAGTTCCCGTGTTTTCGAAATCCGTCCGCCCCGTAGTGTGACCATTTGTGGCAGATTTGGCTACAAAATTTCAACTCTGGCAGAATAAGCTCACGATTTAAAAAAGTGTCAGAATTTAGCAGTTTTCAAGGAAATACTTTTTTTAAATAGCAATAGAAAGGTTATAATTTTTTTATGACTTGCTTGCTAGAAAATAATTTTAATAAGGTACTGAGCTAGCAACTTCTGTTTCATACAAAATAGTACGGGAATTTTCCGTTTATTAATTTTTAAGTAGGTAAACCATATACATAATTATCCATAATATCGAGGTTCCACGTAGTGTAGCAGGTTTTTGCAGATCTCTTCTTTCTTCTCTCAGAACTCTTCATTGTTTCATTCTTCTTTTTAATTTTTATTTTAACCTTCTCGAACTATTAATCAGTATGCTAGAAAATAAACACTACTTAATGTTTCATTTTTTTTTATACTCTATTGGTAAGCCCTTGGCATCATCTCACCTGATGGTAAGTAATGATGACGCCGAAGGTGGAAGCGGGCTTATCAAAGAATCCCCAACGCAATGGGGAACTGGCTATCATGCCGGAACACATCCGTGCTGTTAACATTTGTGTTTGGCGGCAAGACTTAGATAAGAAACTTACTATCTAAAAATCTTATTACAAGTGTCTTTTATAATAGCTTCGTCCCGGACGCTTTACGAGTACGTAGGTACTAAGAAAACAATCGTCAATAAAACATTTGCACGCAACTGTACTTACAAAGCTTCCTTCAATATACCTTTCATTTAAGAAGGTTATCCTTTTGTATGGCGCGGCCGCTTTCTCGTATACCTTCTAATTTGGTCGGGTTATAGGGAAAATGTTCGTTCTTTCTTCTTTAGGGTAAATCTTTTTAAATCAACGTTATTTAAACCTGAAACTTACAGGAAAGCTTGCTAGCAGGACGCTCTAATTTTATGTAAAATGTCATGTTACATAGTCTTATGGGAGCACTGAATTCAATCTTTAAAATTTCGCTAACTTAATTTCGTAATTAAATGGTATATCTCACTAATTGACTGGATAATACAATGCACAATGAAGAATGTTAATGGGTCCGTTAAATCACTTGAAACTTTATGACCTTGTAGCCTAAATGTCTAGAAATACACTTGTTTTTGTTTCATTTAAATCAAGCGAGTAGTTTTGAAGTTACGATAATTTTAGTTTCCGCCTTTTTCAAATACTTCGCTCGGGCGCGCCAAGCGCGCGTGACGTCATACCGCAACTCGCCGCTCTCACCGTACTGTGTTCTTCATACATTGCTATCGGATGGTCCCTACGTTTGCCCACAATAACATTTCTAACTGTAGTTTTTTTTATGTGAATCGGTGTTACAGTAGTGTTACAAGTATAATCGATGACAGTTTTAAAAATTGATTGAAAAATCGAATGATTCCTTAAATAGACGAGTTAAGCTACTATTTCTCAAATAACTCCGATTTCTTCACCGCGGCCGCCGAGACAATGATTAAAAATGCAAAAGTACTTACAACTTATTTTTTTTCTTTCTTATCACAAATCTGTTGATCCTTATAAGATACCTATACATATATACCTACATACCTATTTTTCATTACTAGTATTGAAAAAATTAGGTAATAATGATATTTATGAACTTGATATTTCGGAAATAAGGAGTGAGGGGCAAGGTAAAAGTGATGGTGTCAAAAGACACTGAAGCGGTCATGGCTCAGCGCTGCTTACGTGGTCGCGTCGATCACGCAGGTTAACTGACTACAAACACGGTCACAGCTTGGATGGATTTGACTAGCAGTCCATCCAAGCTGCCTATAACGCCTCCGACATAGCTTGGCGACTGCCATCTAGTGATAGTTACTGATATTTAAGCCCATCCAAGTTGTGACCGTGTCTGTAGTCAGTTAACTTGCGTGATCGATGCGACCACATAAGCAGCGCTGTGCCATGACCGCTTAAGTGCCGTTATTGTGTCATTATATTACAGTTGATGACATAAGTGATTTTGACACCATCACCTTTACCATGCTCCTCACTCCTTATTTCCGAAAACTGGGCATAAAACTTAAACAAATATAGGGTGCTTCTAAAATATATGCCACGGCTGAAATGGGAGAAAGTATCAAGTATACTGATCACGAAAATGAGAAATTCATGTCCGGAAATTGTTATTTTTTTTTCCATACAAAAAAATTACAATCATAAAAATAAATTGCTTTACTTTATTAAGCCATCCCGTAGTGTGTTGAATGAAAACTAGGCGCGCGGAAACTGCGTAAACGCTCCGACGTTGCGGCTAGACATCAAACAAAGTCGGTCCTTGTGTCATGCCGCACAAGGCTTTGATTTCTGTCGTCCGCACCCCTTACGCATCACTCGCGCGGGGGCGGGGCGCGACCCGGCGGGGGCAAGCGGCGCTCGCGCCCTTCGTACAGTTCAGAGGAGGTCAGTTCGCTATGCGCAGCAGTGACGCGCAGTCGCGACGCGAATGTTTTGCACCACCCATGACCACCCCCGCCCGCGAGTGAGATAACCATGTCACCCAGACGTAGGTACATACAAATCAAGAGGTGGTGAAATGGTACTTTGCTACCGCGAGTGCAATAACATCCCTGCGCATGCCGTAAACAAAGGTATGGTGTAAGAGTCAGCCACCAGTGTTATGTTGTGTAAAAGATTGTAAATAAGGTGATGATACTCTGCTACCGCGAGTGCCGAACTGCCGAATAACATCCCTGCGCATGCCGTAAACCTGCATGAGCAAAGGTTTGGTGTAAGAGTCAGCCACCAGTGTTGTGTTAATCTTGTAAATAACGTGATGATAATCTGCTACCGCGAGTGCAATAACATCCCTGCCTATGCCGTAAACCCGTATGAGCAGGTTTGGCGTGAGTCAGCCACCAGTGATACTTTACAGTACGTAATTTGACAGTCCAAAGCCTGTCAAAGTGTGATAGTAAGTTTATCACCTTGTTACGTGAATAAGCCGTTTTAATAATTGGTAAGTTTGTTTATTCTGCTTTACATTCCATTTAAAGACAATCAGCTGATCACTAAAATAACCTGTCGAAAGCGACACGAGCGTGCGTTGCTTTCATTTAGCGAAATGACATCGAGTTCATTCATGATTTCATGGCGGAGCGTACGTACTTGATGGACCGTGTTATGCAAAATTAAATCAAGGTAAACAAAATTTGTTTACTTTCCCAAATCAATTTAAAGACTCCGGGGTACGATTTGTTTTTACTATTGTAATCTATATTCATGACTCTTACTCCCATTTCAGCCGTGGCATATATTTTGGAAGCACCTTATATACAGGGTGTTAGGTAAAATACTGCAGATATTTAAATGGCACGTAGGGGCTGCAGAACCTATCACAAATAAAAAAGAGCGAAGTCTATATTCCCCTTAGTTTACGAGAAATAAGGGTGTAAATTTGCCCTATTTTTTCTCAAATTTCCGCTTTGCACCCACTTTTTCAGGTCGAGTCAGACATGCTGAACGCTCACAATTAACCCCAGATTTTTTAAATTAAAATTTCCCCACAAAACTTCGATTACAATTTTTTTTTTAAACTGCTCCCGTGTATCGCCGCCCTTATTTGTTCCATCTCTTTCACGCACGTAAAATCAGAATCGCTGTCTTACTCAATGACGTCATGCAATAGGTACGCACGCAAACACACAAACACACGGGGCGACGACGTGCGGACGCCGCGGGCGGCGGGCGCGGGGATAACCGCCTGCATGGCAGAGCGGTAAACAATCGGGAGTCCATAGGGCAACAGTAATCACAAAAACGATATCCACCCAGGCGAAGCCGTGGGCGATAGCTAGTTAGAAAATATCAGGAAAATAAAAAAATATGACCTAGCCCCCAATATTTTTATGAAGTCGGCGCCTCTGGACACGGGAGGCCGCGGTTTCGAATCCTACCGGGGTTCAACTTCGAAAAGACTCGGTTTGGTTGGTGGTAGGGCGTTTAACAAGTCGCCTAAGTAATAAGATCTCTTTCAAAAATAGCTAGCAACTACCAAAGTCTTGCCGCCAAACATAAATGTCGGGAATCGAACCCGCAACCTTTTCTTATGAAGCGAGCGCCACACTGCTGAGCCACGGAGGCGATCCGGTGAGATCATTAGCAATTTAAAAAAATATTGGTAGACAAGCCCGATACTAGTAGGGAAATCCAAATTAAACAATTAAGTTGTTATTTTTACCCCCAATATTTTTATGAAGTCGGCGCCCCTGGACACGGGAGGCCGCGGGTTCGAATCCTACCGGGGTTCAACTTCGAAAAGACTCGGTTTGGTTGGTGGTAGGGCGTTTAACAAGTCGCCTAAGTAATTAGATCTCTTTCAAAAATAGCTAGCAACTACCAAAGTCTTGCCGCCAAACATAAATGTCGGGAATCGAACCCGCAACCTTTCCTTATGAAGCGAGCGCCACACTGCTGAGCCACGCAGGCGATCAGGTGAGATCATTAGCAATTTAAAAAAATATTGGTAGACAAGCCAGATACTAGTAGGGAAATCCAAATTAAACAATTAAGTTGTTATTTTGATAAATAGTTTAATTGTAGAGATAGGTAGATAAACAAATTCTAAGTAGATATTAGAGATTGTTCGAAATGCCCACCGTTTACACGTACACAGAGTCTAGCACGTTTTCGCACAGGTCTATGCAAGGAGCCAATGACCTGAGGGTCCATTTGAATAATATCAAAGGCCATGTCGATTTTGACTCGCATTTCCATTTCACTCTCACTTTCGAACTTAAAAACTAAGTCTTTCACGAGGTTCCACACATAAAAATCCAATGAGGTAAGGTCGGGTGACCGTGGCGGCCAAGCCTCTGATCCTCCTCGTCCTAGCCAGCGGTCTCGAAACTGCTCAACTGCTGCTCAAACTTCCTGCAACGCACGAGGACCATTGATGAAGTCACGGCCTTCTCTCCGAAGCGCTTGAACGATCCCGTCTATGGTGTTCACACTGGATATCTGGCGATTTGGGTTACAGTTTTCTGACGCACTTTTCTCCTCCTCCTTAGTCGGTCCCTCTCCCTCAGTTCTGAGGATCGTGACCCCCTTCAATTACTATTTTCCTGGATAGTGTAACGCCAAGCCTCGCGGTTTATAGCTAGATTCGATGCCTCGTGAATCGATATCTTCAGCGTCTTCGTGACGAGATCGGCCCATCGACTTGCTCTGCTGCTCCACGGTCTGTTCTCTTCCACTTTTCCATAAAGAATGGATCTTTCCAAACTTGTAGGCTCTCTCCGCACAACGTGACCGAAATAGCAGTGTTCTTCGGATTACTGTAGACAAGAGTATCTCACTGTTTTTGATCTTCGACTCAGTAGTTTCGACTCTGCAGTATGGACTCACTTGTACGGTGACTTTTACTACTTTGGAAATAAACACGGAGTAAATCGATTGCTCCGAGGCAGAGTACAATGCGCGATAAAATTCTCATAGGTGCGCGAAACGCGAACGCACTTAGCAAAGTAAGTTTCGCTACTGACTACTGCGTCACAGTTTTCCATTGTGGCTGCGCTTTGCGTCGACCCGTGCCCGGGTGCGCGCTGCTATTGGTTGGTTATCGCGCGCTACCGCGCATGCGTCCCACGCTACGAGCACCGCTCAGTCCACGTGGACTAGGTACGTATGTTTGTATCTGCGAATAGTACGTAGGTCGTGGGTATAGTTTTTATAATTTAGGAAAAACAATACGAGTAATATGTCAACTGATAGTAATCTAATGAACTGAACTTTATTATTACCGTCAAACAAGTCTTATCTTACTTCAATCAGGCGTACGACTAAACTTATGTGGTCCAGCCTTTTTAATGAAATCAAATTTTTCTATTGCAATTTAGTTTTTAGGACTTTCATTTAGGACCTTTCAACCACCTCCGTAGCCTAGTGGTCGCGGGTTCGATTCCCGGCGGGGTCCAACTTTGTCGAACTCTGTTTTGTTGGTGGTAGGGCAATGTTAACAGCATTGATGTTTTCCGGCATGAAAATAAGGTAGCCAGTTCCCCATTGTGTTGGGAAGTCTTGGTAAGCTCGCCTCCACCTTCATCACTTACGAATTACCATCAGGTAAGATGATGCCAAGGGCTTACCAACTGAGGGCTAAACCAAACCTACAACCACTATCGTATTCTTTTACCCGTGTGACGCTCAACCAGTAGGTATCTATTCAAAGTGGTAACGTCGTCGTCACCGCGCGAACCGCGTCGCGCCGCGCCGCCGCCCAGCGAGAATTTAATACCTACACTGTTGGTCTTGCTTCGCTGTGGAGTAGAGCTGTCGTGTTTTCTGTAATTTTATTGACTCTTGTTTAAAGACGCTGCTATTGCGCATTGAATTTGTTTATTGACTTTTTTTGGATTTTGTAATTTCGTGTTTGTTAATGATGCCGAACTATCAGTTTACAAATGTTGAATACACTGACATGGTGTTAGCTTATGGGATGACTCATGGAATCGGAGAGGAAGCCCTACGTTTGTACCGGGAGCACTTTCGTCATACAAACGCCATCCAGCGGACGAGTGATACGGAATGTTGTTCAGCGACTAAGGGACTATGGAACGTTCGCGAGGCCAAACCGTGACGCTGGTCGAGCATCTTCGGTTTGAACTTGCGGGATGCTATCCTGGAACATTTCGAAGAAGAGCCCGAGGATAGCACAAGATCGGCAGGAACGATATTTGGAATCAGCAACTGGAGTGTACACAAGATTTTAAAAGATGATTTGCAACATCCTTTCAAGGTAAAGACTGTTCAGCACCTGATAGAGGCAGACTTTGGAAATCGCGTGTCATACTGACAGTGGTTGCTACGGAAAACCGAGGAGGAAACAGATTTAGTTCAAAATGTATAATGATCAGATAAGAGCACATTCACGCGATGTGGAATGTTTAATCGCGGCTACACGCATGTATGAGCGCATGTAGGTCCGTTCTTTCTAACAAACAGGTTAACTGCTGAGGCATACAGAAGCTTCTTAGAAGAAAATGAGGTACCAATACTAGATGACCACCCACTGTCTGAAAGACGACGTGTTGAAGGACCGTGGGGAACGTACTTCGACGCGAATTCGACGAGAACTGGATCGGTCGACACGATCCCGTCGCTTGGCCAGCGCGCTCCTCAGACTTGACACCGATGGATTTCTTTTTGTGGGGCTACATCAAGGACAAAGTGACAGTTAAAGAGTGCGAAAAAGCGGATGAAATGCATGCGCGACTAAACAGTGCATTCGAGAATTTGCGAGCGCGTTTGTGTGTGTGCGCGCGCTCGTTTCTGTGTGTGCGTGAGCCTGTCACTCGCTCTGCGCACGCGTGCATGTGTGCGTGATCTGTGCGGGCTATGACGTTATTTAAGGGCCGCCACTCACGGAAACAAAACCTTCGATTTTCTCAGTTATTAAAGCGAATATAAATTTGTAAATAGCATAAATGTACTGCATCTAGGGTCCCCTTCTAGCCCTTAAAAGATCTGCACTATTTTACCTAACACCCTGTATATACAGAAAATAGATCTTCGCTTATTAATTACTTGAAAATCTCTAAGAAGTTATCTATAAATCTTAAAATAAGTTGATAAAATTTAAAATATTGTTTGTTTGTAGGTGTGGACAAAGCCCTCTGCGCTAGAGTCAGACTCGCACTTGTCCGGTTTTTATTTTTTATGTGTATCGGTTAACTCATATTTATTTTATTTTAGATTGGCTAGAAATAGCTACGGCGACGACGTTACTGTTTATGCAAAAGTTATCAGATAAGGAGAAGGTGATAGACACAACTTTTGGCTTCACTTGCCTACCTAAATAATTCAGTATCTCGGAAACTATCAAACGTATCAAAAAAAATTGTTCACCATATTTTTTTATTTTTAATAGAGTATATTTTAAGATAAAAAACAAAAATTGGTGGTATTCTTCATTGCAGACATTATTAGGATCTACTAGAGGAATATTTGAGTGCTCTTTATTCGATTGCAACTTCACTCGTTTCCTTGTAAATTAGAATTTCCTGATTTTCTAAACAAATTAATTACTAAAAAAATATCTGGGGGCACAGAAGTGCCCCCACCAAGACGAGCCAAGCGAAGCGCAAGGGCACTACCTACCTTTTCTCGAAATGCTTCGTCGTTTTTTTGAACTCTCATAACTTTGCTTTGGATGATGCTAAATAGTTAAATTTTTCAAGATAGAATGCCATCAGTACAATCATTAAATATACAAAGTTTGAATGTCGTAGCTATTATACTTTAGATTTTATTAATGTCTCAAAACCCTCAATTTCGTCAATGACTCACTGATTCACTGACTCACTGATCATCAAAATTGTTAGGGTACTTCCTGAAGTCCTAGAAAGCTGAAATTTGGTATGTAAGCTAATATTACTACAAAGACAACAAAAAAATTAAAAAACCTAATCTAACCTATCCTCTGGGAATAGGAGGTGGAAACACAGATTAGATAATAGTACCTACTATGGTGGAAGTTTGTATGAGACTTGCACTACAGTTTGTGCTACATAAGTGAAAATTAATTAAAATACTTCTTATAACAAATAAAAAATACGTACGTCATATTTTTTCTAAAATCGTCCCCTAACTCTGAAATAATGGGGGTGAAAGCTTAAACACGGTAATAGTGACGGTGATATCAGCCGGCGTCACTAGATGGCGCTGACTGTATTTTGAAATGCGGTAACGACTTGTATATCGGGCAGCCTTATCTAACGAAGTGGTTCCTCGGCCGTTTACAGTCGTTTACGACATTCTTCTTCTGCGCTAGTAAAACTTTAGTAAAGAAAATTCGAATATCTCATATTGTTGTAGCATCGTTTGTTAGGAAATATTCGTCATTCGCATTCATAGGTCTATAATTCGAGTTAATTAGGTTACTGTTACAAATTATTATAAGTATTTCTTTATTATTTTCTTAGAATTTAATATTTTTAAACGGTAAATCATCAAATAAAAAGACAAAGGTAGAGAGTGGGCTATAAAAAAAGGTGTGCCTGACGTGCAAGAAATACACCCAAAAAAAGGAAGAAAAAAATAAACAAAAAATATCCATTAACTACCTTACAAAAATAAATGAAATCCCACCAAAAACATTTTCATGTAAAAATGTTGCCAAGACGAGTCTACGTAGCTTACCCTGTGAAAAAGTTATCAGATCTCGTATAAAGCCAAGCTCTAAAGACTGCACGCTCTAAACCTACAAGCTCTACACTACACCTTACTCAAAGTATATGAAAAAGTGGTCATATCTCATGTAGAGCCAAGATTTTTGATCTATGCGCCCTAACTTTACCAGGCCTACCTTCATTAATTCTACAATTTAGTCAAAACGTGTGGCTTGGCTGTTTTATTTCACACCCAATCAACGAATGCCTATGAAATCTTCGTGACGGTAGCAAAACGGCTAAGCCACGCATTTTGACTAAAATGTAGAATTAGTGAAGGTAGGCCTGGTAAAGATAGGGTGCATAAATCAAAATTCTTGGCTCTACATGAGATATGACCACTTTTTCATATACTTTGAGTAAGATGTAGTGTAGCTTGTAGGTTTAGAGCGTGCAGTCTTTAGAGCTTGGCTCTATACGAGATCTGATAACTTTTTCACAGGGTAAGCTAGACTCGTCTTGGCAACATTTTTACATAAAAATGTTTTTGGTGGGATCATAATTTTCAAAAAACTAACATTGTTCAAATTACGCACAAATTAAGGTGTACTAGTGGTTTTTTTTTAAATTTCCTCTATCAGCCGTTTTCGAGATACAGAAAACACAAAAAAGTTACTGCAGCGGAATCTTGAATAATTCGAAAACCGTAAGATGCAAAAATTCCGCTATTTGTACACATTTATAACACGACGAAAGCTACTCAGTCATGTACTTTGTTATGTGCTAGACCGTCTTTTTCAAAATTATCCCGCTGAGGGAACGTTACCCTGGCGGAATCGGTTTTTTATGAATATCTCCGAAATTGTAAGACGCACAAATTCCGCTGCTGGCGCACAATTAGTCCTAATGGTGCTCTAATTCCTTATTATACTCACATCCTTCTAAGAAGTCGTTCCAAAACCAAGATAGGGTGAGGTAGAATTTAACTCGGAGAAATGAAAGAGACGTAGCTATTTTGAGAAAGAGAAAAAAATATGATTTTGGAACGCTTGCGAGTGATTCCAGGGTGACAGGGTAACAAACGTCATCGAAAATAATTCAGAAAGGTTTCTAGCTTTTTTGGGTAGTGTTCTGTCTTATTTATGACTTTAACACCTTAGCAGATACAAGCAATCGTATTTTAAAACAATTCCGAAGATAAAATGTTTGTTTGTCTTAGTCTGTTTGACATTGACTACGAACTTCCCGCCGAATAAACTGCCAGGCGAATTTTAACGGTAATCAAACAGCGTTAAAAATCGCACGTGTCAGAGTGAAAATCGCATTCACGAAGGCGTTCCGAAATCCCGACGGAGAACTGTCAGGCGATCATTCGGTTACCCTCGGTTTCACTCGGCTCGGTTTTGGAACGATTTAGGGTAAAATTCGCATAACCCCGAGTGAAATCTTTGGTATTGGAACGCAACCTTAGCTACAACATTCCGCTGGCGTAATGGACACCTGTTAACTGTCAAATTGTATTGTTTCTCTTGTTTTTTGTTGTTTAGAAGAAAGGTAACCTATGAAAATAGAGTAAAAGCCAAGGTAAAAGGCTTACAAAAATCATTTTGAAGAAGAATATCCTAAAAGAGTCATGCCTACTTGGAATCAAATTCAGTCACAACTAAGAAATCCAAATAACCCTGTAGTGTTTTTTGATATTACGGTTGGAACTACGGTAAGCAACTTGGCGGTACCTATTCTAAACTTATTATTTTCTTTTATCTAAGAGATTGATACAGTGCAAAACTCATAATAGTTTATATTTAAATCAGGATTTAGGATGATCTTATATATGAGAATAAACAACTCTTAGCTATTTAAGTAGGGATAGCAAATTAGATAACCTAGAAAACCACTATTTGTAAGTATGGTTCATTCCAATCAAAAAAAAAGCAAAACGTAAACAAACTTACTATGGATCTGACACATGTCAATGTCATCTGCATACTATGTTTGTTTACCTTTTGCTTTTTTTTGATTGGAATGAAGTATAACATCAAGCTTTACTTTTCAGGAAATTGGACGAATGATATTTGAATTATTTGCCGATGTAGTCCCAAAAACTAGTGAAAACTTCAGAGAGTTCTGCACTGGAGAGTATAGAAGGGATGGTGTGCCTCTTGGATACAAAGGGGCTACGTTTCACAGGGTTATTAAAGATTTCATGATCCAAGGAGGCGACTTTGTAAATGTAAGTTATCTTTTTTTCTTTATTTGGTATGACCAGTGGATAGGTACATCATGACCAGAGGGAGGTGAGGGTTAGATATAATGTACTTTTGGTAATTTAAAAATTACAAAACTCATATTTATTAACAAGTTCGGCTGTAAAAACTGAGCAGAAAACTATTTAAAAATGAGTCTAAGAAAAAATTGAATGGGTAACTTAATAAATGAATTGAGCAGTAAAATACTAAATGAGCAGATACATGTGGGCATTAAACCAATTGAAATTGGTCAGTAAGAAATATTTTATAAGCAGTTCTAAAAACAATTAAGTGGAAAAAAATATTTTGTATAGAGATTGTATATCAAATCAAAAAATTCAGTATCAAATAAAAAAAAAACAGCCAAATGCAAGTCGGAATTGCAATTGTACGGCTCCGTACCATCATACAAGACTATTTATTATTGAAATCGATCAATAACAAAAATTTTATGGGGCTCGCTTTAATTTTTAACTTTTTATTTTCATTATTTGCTATTATAGCAGTTATAATTATGTAGTATTAACACAGATACAACTCACTCTTTGAAAATTTCATGTATCTATCTATTTCAATAACTGGTAATGTGGAGTAAAAAACTCCAAAAAATCTTTTTTATAATTTTAGTGGTATTATTTATAATTTTATTCCCCTTCCTGCCCACTTCAATAGCAGTTTTTGGCCCTTTTCAATTATTCTGGTGCTCAAATTTTACTGCTCACCTGTTTCTGCTGATTTCATTATTTTACTGACCATATTATTATTTTTGAACTGTAGGATAAAATAACTGACCAATTTTGATTTTATTACTGTTCATGTTTTACAGTCACACTAAATTTCCAAATGCCTGACTGATCTGATACTGATCATAATAACTTCCCTAATATTTAAATAACAGTCGTAAAAATTAATTCCCTTAAAAATAAACAGTCAAATACCTAGTGTAGACAGTTGTATGTAGGTATAATATTTATACCCAGAACATGAATCCTGGGATGTCTATATAGTGTAACAAATGATAATTAACCCTTTCATTGTCAAAACCTGATATATCAGACTTTTCATATTTATTCTATAATAGGTATAACAGTTTTCGTATAATAACATTATTTTCTTGCAGGGAGATGGAACAGGTGTGATGAGCATATATGGAGGTAGTACATTTGCTGATGAAAATTTTGCATTAAAACATGATTCTCCAGGTTTATTATCAATGGCTAATAGTGGTAAAGACACAAACGGCTGTCAGTTCTTCATAACTTGTGCAAAGTGCAACTTCCTAGACAATAAGCATGTTGTGTTTGGAAGAGTCATAGATGGGCTATTAGTTATGAGAAAGATCGAGAATGTTCCAACAGGTCCGAACAATAAGCCAAAAATACCAGTAACTATATCACAGTGTGGCCAAATGTAACCTTATTATGTATAATGTAAGAATAAAATATGTAATAAAAAATACAAAATAAATAAGTATGTTTATTTAAATTTTATTCCATTTACAACAGAAAACTTGAAGCTTAGCTTCACAATCACATTAATAAAATAAATTTTTGGAATTATGTATTTACCTACTAAACATAAATCACAAATACTTCATGTGACGACTTACATTGTACATTAATCCAATAATGTTGAAATACAGTATGTACAATTCTTGCAACTAAAAATGGTAGTGTCTCATGAAAATAAATTATTATACACCTAACTAAAGAATGGAGAACAGAAATACATAACAGATGTTCAATATACAATACTACATACTTTCTTCAATGATTCTTGTCAATTTTTGCACAATATAGTTTACAAGAAATAATGGAAAGAACATCTACACATATTTTTTTAAAGAGGTAGATAGAATCTATTGTGTACACCAATTTATAAATATTTAATGGCAAATAAGTTACAATAAAAATGTATGTGTCAGTATTTTATATTGTATAACAGGTACATTTGTCAACTCCTTGCAGTATCATTATGAACAAGCAATTTTTTTGGTTGTATTGAAGCTGGTCCGTTTCTCCTACCTACTTCCTGAATGAATGCTCCTTCCATTTGTTTGGCAACTTTGTCAAAAAACAAGTTTGACAAATGTGAATGTAGAGCAGAACGGAACTGAAATTTTATTTGGAAGTCAACAACACAAGATTGCTGTTCTCTTTTGAGACCTGGACTAAATCTCCAGATTGTTTCCAAATGATGAAAGAGCCGTCCGTCAGTGCACTCAGCTTTTACCATATAAGGTTTTATCAGAGTGACATTTGAAGTGTAGCGTTCATTTATTGGTGGGAAACCAATTATAAGATCAGCCTTCAAGTTATCTGGAGATTTTTGAACAACCACTGATTGTTTACACCAGGGCACAAATTTGTGGTAGTTCTGCACATCGGAGACTACTTCAAACATTTGTTCCATGGAATAGCTGAAATTATACAAAATTTCACGACATGGGTTGCTTTCATAAAAATCCACTGAACTGTTATTAATGAATGAACAATTATGTTAATCCAGTTGGTACACCTCGATGCCTGATGCATATTCATAGAAGTCATCATGTATTCGATTTTTTTATTAGGTAGGTATTAGTGGTACTTCGAGACTTCAAATAGCTGTAACTGATTTAAGGCCAACTTACCCTACTAGCTGCCTTCCACAGTATTCTCTGTTCTGACCTCCATTGGGAAAGCTGATAAATGTGCGTTTTTGTTGTTTGTAACATTGGCAATGGCAAAGGACAGTTTCAGCGCAGAGTCTATTTATGGGTTGGCCCTGAAAACTACGGAAAAAAATATAATTCCTTTCTAATGTTGACCGAGTAGCTAGCCTTTGGATTAAAAAAAATATTCATAGCAGTTATCAGCTAACACTATAAGAACACACATTTCAAAATTTTAAGATTATTTCTACAGAACAAAAATTTTGATAAACTTAGTTGTACGCATGCTTACCATGGAATTTGACGTACATTCCATAACGCTTTGGAGCTAAATATGACGAAATTCTTGGGTAATACCATTTTACACTAGAAGGAAATAATCCCTGCGAATCTATTATCGTACATTTTCGGCACAGGAACTTTATAAATACATTTTATATATTTTTTATTTTTTCCAATTAACTTATAATTTTAGAGGCTCATCGCCTTACGTACGTCAAGCGTACGACGTACGTACCTATGACAAACCAGTGTTGCCGCCACTGATTTCCCAAAACGCACATATCAAGCTCTGAAACCGTACATTTTGGGTTAAAAAGGTACATGGGCATTTTTTACTAAAACCACTAAATACAACCATACTGTAGATTCTTTCACGTGAAAAGAGGAAACAGTGAATTTGAAGTACATATAGCTATGGGGTCCAGGTACGGTAGTGCCAAAAATTGGATATTCATTCATTCATTCAGTCATATTTTTTATTACCTGCACCTTTGTGGTATTTAAAATTTATTTGATAAAGTATTCAGATTACCTACATTTTAAGAAGTTTTATATAAATTAACGCCCTCCTCTGTATGTTCCTCGAGTACTGTAATTAACGAAGTAGTAGAATCTACAGTACTGCTTGCAAAATTTTTACTTTATTAAATTAAACACTTAGGATTTCCTGCATTTTTAGGAAGTTTTAGTTTAATTTTACACTCTCAGACACAATACAGAGGTACTGCAGTATTCTTGTTTATAATATACATAAATTTAAGAAAGCGCGACCAACTTCTTTTACGCAAATGCATCCAGTACTGTCGTTCGCAAAACAGAAGAATCTTCCCCGTTTATACAAAAGGGCGCGAGCGGAGCGAGCGCAAAAAAATTAAGGTGGAGGTTCATTATTATCGCTGTGCCTGTGGTACTTACTAACTTATCTTTTGTATAAGTTCAAAAGGTACATATGAGGTCCCAATAGGGAGTTTTCAGATGACGTACGTCACACCGTTCATAAGATTCTCAATAGATGGCGTTTCTAAGCTTCGGTAATGTATTTTTAAAAACAGCGTAGAATTTACGGTAGCAAAATAGATTTAGTACTGTTGAAAATATTTAAAAAGCCACCTGAACATAGATTATTATTAATCGAATTAACAGAAACGATAAATTTCCAACTTGGTCAAGTAAGGATAACCTGGGTTCTGGTTTTTCTGTTATATGTAATTTCTTCTTCTGAACCAAAAATAAATTGATTTTAATACATTCTTATGATTTAAATGCAACTTATAACTCGGTATCATGTTGGAATTCTTTTAAGAAATACGAAAACAATACTGATAAGCTTTGTGCATCAAAAATTATGAAAAGTATTTTTTGGATCAAAATACAAAGAACTATTAAATGAAAAGTAATCTTCGAAACTATTCATCATTATTATGATATTAGACGGCAATATCAGTCAGTTTTAACGATTTCTAAGAGATTTTCTTTTTTCCAATGATAATCAGCGCCATCTAGTTAAGGTTAGAGAAAACCGTGGAAAATTCCCTATTACACATTACACATGAGAGCTTAAAAAGGTACGTCAAATGTGTAAAATGTACGCAAACGGCAACACTGTGCCAAACGAACGTATGACGTTCACGTCCTTCATTCTGCCAACCACCAGTGAAATGTCATATCTCCAGAACACTATTCTATATCGCAAACATGCCCCAACGGCATATATGGCTAAAAGTCTTATGAGTTACTCAGTCTGTATCAAGCTACGGTCACGACAACGTGTCCTCCGTACTCACTTCTTGTTACACAAAAACATGCCGAATTGCGTAGTAAAATCGTGTAAATCTCATTCCGCCAGAGATAACAAGAACACCGGTATCACATTTCACAGGTCAATAAGTATTTTGTTAAGATTTTGAATAAAAATAACTTCGTAAAAATTCATCACAAATTGTCGCCATTTTCCATCGTTCAGTGTTGCTTAAAAATAAAAATACGAAATACCCTAATTTGGGGGAATTTAAATGAATGAATGATGAGGACGTATTACGTGTGTCTATCGATAACTGTTTAAATTGTAAAATTACTGTAACTGTATATTTTTTGTATAAAATATATACAGGGTGTTAAAAAAGCGCGCATGAAATTTTAAAAGGTTATTCAGAATCAAGTATAGAATACAGGAAAAATTTTAAAAAAATCCAATATACAACTTTTTTTTAGTTTTCCACGCAAATTCTTAATTAATTATTCAGATTCAGTATTAGAAACTGAAAAAAATATATTGTGGACTTATTCAATATTTTTTCCTGTATTCTGTACTTGATTCTGAGTAACCCCAAAACGCACTTTTTTAACACCTACTATAAATAAACGATAAGAGAGAGAGAGAGAGAGAGAGAGAAGAAACAATAAATAAAAATGTTACCCTATATTTGTATTTTATATTAATTTAAAACGTAAACTAGGATTCGCAAAGATCCCGTGAGGAGAAAAAAATAGTAATAAATAATAAAAGTCGCGGGCGAAAGCTCGTGACAATAAATACAATAGTTGATAAAAGTAAATTCTCGTATTTTATATTAATTACAGTTATTGCTTAAAGTAAATGCCGATTACAATTACAATTCGGCTGTTCCAAAATAAAATACTGAATACGCCATTTCGATAATTTTATATTAGCAAAATTTGAAAGAAAATCCTTAGCCTTAAAACTTTCAAAATACTTTATTGCCTTTTTTCGGTAGCTCAGAAGCCTGATTCTTTCACAAGCTATCGAAAAATAAATCTCCGCTAAGGTGACATCGTATGCAGTAAATTCAAATGTAAGAGAGTCCTTTTTTGTGAAATAGCCATATTTTGTGTTTTATTTTGGAACAACCTAATAATTGAATTTAAAATTGGTTCTGATAATATTTACGAGTGAGTTCTGATAATTTTAATAAAAGTTCCTGGATTTTTAAAAGACTATCAATTAAAAATTAAAGTACGAGTTCTCAAATACGACACAAAATGACCCGTCAAACCTAAAAGTTTTATGATTTATGTCGTTTAACATTAAAAATTAAAAAAACAGCTCTTTGGGTTTTCTTTCATTTTTCAGTTTTTATTAATCCTGCTATTGAGAAAAGTCTTTCGGAAGTCACATCTGAATGTTTTACTAACAAGTATTTGACTAAAAAGTTGAAATAGTAATTGTTAAATCATTTCAGTAAACGTAACAATAAGGGGTTTTCATTTTCAAGCAATTTAGTGATTTTGATTAGTGAACAGTGACAATAGATGGCGCTGCACCGAAGTCGAGCGTTAATGTCATAAATAATTATGAGATTTCATGTTTGTACGTAATTCTTTTTATAGGTAATTACAATTCTTTATTGGACATTTAAAAAAGATTATTAAATACAACACGCACATATTCATACCATTAAAATGGTCGGCAGCCTTATACAGAGTATTAAGAAAATTAGGACTAGGTACTTTTTGAGGGGCGATTTAGAGATTCTATAATATTTATCAAACTGAAAAACTTTTGTCCCACATCTTTGTAAAAAAATGGTGTACTCCATACAAAGTTCCCATGGAAATATAGGCCGAGTACGGGTTGCCAGCTGTTTAATTTAATACCTAACTTTCCATCAACGCCACCTATTGAAGAGATTCGACAACTTTTTTTTCTTAAAAACCTCTCATTACAATTAATTGTTAAAATGCCAATAATTGCCAATTACAATTAATTGTTATTGTTTCATCACTAACATTTTATTACACTCTGACTGAATAAATATTTTCATAAGTTTCTATTAATTTAAAAACCTTTGTAAGCTTCATTACGCCTATTCACTTTTGCTTTTAAATTATTACTAGTAATTAGATAATACGTTATTATCCACTCGGTGTTACATTACAGTTACAAAAATATCGATCTATCATTCATTCGTTCATTCATTCATTGGGGGAATATGATACTCTACTGGCAACATTGTTCAAGTGTCATTGAAAACATATCGCCCTCTTTTTCTTACTTGACGTTTAGTTGTATAGATTCGCTTAGTAAGAGTGAGACAAATATAGTGTAACTTTCACATAAGTTAATGTTTCAAAGCTACGTCCTAGTTTTTGTTACTTTACTCCACGTTGTCATGGAAGCGTTATTATAGGTGATTGCGGCTCTTGTATATAAACCTCTTTGCCAACCACAGACGGACAGGGCAGAGTAGGGAGTATTATTATTATTAAGGCGGAAACATACTAACGAAACTCCAACCGACGACGTGACGTGACGACATCTCCGACGCGACAACACGCAAATCAAATCCATACAAATCCTATACGTAGAAACATACTACGATCACCCGACGAATCGTCACGTCGGATGGTGTTATAATAGTATGTTTCTGCTCTTATGGTAGTAGTAGTGTGACCTTGAAGTAAGAAGTCTCATTCTGATACTGCTATTAAATACACTGCCTAAATGCAGCGAAATAGTGTCCATATAAAAATATCGTATTCTCCTAGTGTTCGTGAAAATCGAGTTTTTCACTGAGGCTACTAGAGTAACGTTCCGCTAGCAGCCTCATCTGTGTTATATGTCAAAAAAGACTACTGAAATAGTGCCTCCCATATACAAAATTTCAAAGTGAATGCTTTCGTAAAACCCAAGGTATAGCGACAGGTTGGTGAGTAAAGTAAACGGGAAAATTTTATAAAATGCGCATACAACTCAAGACATTTTTATTGACAGACAAGCAAAAGACAGAAAATCAAAAAATAACAAAAAAGTTTTATGTGACCATTCTCTTCATCCTCCACACAAAAGAAAAAATAAAATTAAAAATTTACATGACTAATCGGCGCGGCACCCGAACCAACCTACCGCTGCGCGTGCGCACCTCCTTGGGCGCGTCCCTACCAGGCAATTCCAGAGGATACAACTTCTGGAAAGGCCTGACCCTTACGCCATCTACTGTCCTAACCCCTGCCACTCTTGCGTGGCCATCCTTCCCAGATATTATTTCCAAAATAACGCCCAAGGGCCAATTCAACCTTTTCACATCGGCTTCGACCAATACCACATCGCCTACTACTAAACGTCTCTGCGGTCGGTGCCCTCCCCTATTTATAAGCATACCTAAATACTCACTTCTAAATCTAGACCTAAAGTCTTGCCTAAACCTTAATAAATATTTCATTCGACTGTTTAGAGAATTATGGTTAATTGAGTCTAGGTCCGGAGTTTCAGAATTAGACACCGCCTGCAAAAAGCAAACAGGAGTCAGTGGCCTAAAATTTTCGGTATCGTCAGCAACATATATTAAAGGCCGCGCGTTCATTGTGGCCTCGCAATCTGTTAGAATAGTCTTAAGCTCGTCATATGTAACAGTAGCTTTTCCTAAAATACGACGTAATAATTCTTGAAGCACACGAATAAGAAGTTCCCACCAACCGCCCCAACAAGGAGTGCAAGGAACGTTGAAACGCCTGAAAGACTAACTTCAGAAATTTTTACACAATGTTTGAAAAATTGAGGCTTAATTTTTTTCGATATATTGAACGAATATCGAAAGTTCAAACGAAATGTGCATTTTTTTCGAAATCCTGGGTTCAGCATGTACAGCCACCCTGGAAGTGGCAAGTAGGCGGATCTCGCGTGTCATAAATTAGCGACACCGCGCTAACGCGCACTTATTATCAGCCGCTTGCTTTACCGGACCGGATGGCTCACGTTTTCGATGCAAGTAATAAAAATCTATGAAAATTAATATGCCGTACTCGTACTGCACTGTTCTATAGCGCAAAAATATACTCATGGACAAAAAAATCGACTCAAAGTTTCATGCACGTCTTTTGGAAAATTAACTCAATCTAGTAAAATAAAACTAAACCAAAAGTTCAAAAACTGTATGTTTACTGTTTATGATTTTATTTTGATGGTTTTCTAGTTTTTTGCTTTAAGTGTTTAGCAGTTTTGTAGACTGAGTTATTTTTTCAAAAATCGAGCAACAAATCTTGATACGATTTTTTAGTCCACCAGTGTAGATGCACAAACAAAAGTTCACCTAATGGAGGCATTATATCGTCTCTCGCACGACTAACTCTCCTATATCATTTTTCCCAAGTTTTTAAAAATAACCCTATTTTAATGGGAGAGAAAACGCAAAGCTATTTACAGATGGCACTACGGACGCTTGACTCATAACAACTTTCAATTTGTTCCGCGTTTTTTACTATCGAGGTGTAATAAAATAGTTTTATTTCTGTAAAATTGTTAAATCATATCTCCAGAACACTATTCTATATTGCAAACATGCCCCAACGGCATATATGGTTAAAAGTGTTCTGAGTTACTCAGTAGAGGTGGGTCGGTACGCGATTTTCCAATACCGAAACGTAACTGGTTATCAGTACCCAATAACGGGTTTTGAAACTATTTATTTTAAGGGCCCATTCACATTTTTTTCGAGAAATCGCACTTTTTGAGCTCGTAATTATTCGGAAAGAGTTATATTTCGGAAAGAGTTATACATGAAAAAAAATATGTGTTCAGTAGATTCGTGTTTCTTATTGTAAGTTAATGTTTCAGATTTTTAAACATTTGTTCCATTATTTTATATAAAAAATAACACGCAGTCATGTTTTCGCAAAAAAGGTTCCCACGGTCATTTTCAAGCCCCTAATTCTCTAACTAAAAAACATTTATTGTACCAGAAAAAAATATCTTCAAATCACTGAAATAAATTTATTGTAAGTTAATGTTCTCGTTTTTCGATTAAACGTCACAATCTCTAGTAAAAAAAATATATTTCTAACATCAATTTCAGCGAAATACGTCTATACTAAACTGCGATTTTTTATAATAAAACCAAAATATTTTTGATTGAAACTGACATCAAAATAAACAGTGTTATTTTCCCAATAAAAATCAATAAATATATCTGCATGAATTAAAAAGGTTTCAAAAATACAATAAATTAAATTGTACCAGAAATCTACGATATATTCCATTGCCTCCACGTAGACCGATCGGTACGGTGCGAGCGCCCGTCGAGGAAGGACCTGTGTCAGTTTTGCCGCGCTCCGATAGTACTAATTATACGCTGCCCCGCAACGTTTTGATCAGCGCTGCGATGGCATCGTGCGTGTTCGACTCGCCCGCGGTCTCCGCGGGTCGCCGTTCGAATCCGTCACAGGTAGATTTGTACTCACAGTTTTGAGTGTGCAGGGAAGAGCCAGGTGCGGGTACAGATCTTTCAAACCAGTTTTGAACCTTTTCGTCATAGGGTACAGACGATACCTGTGAACGTCGAGACGAATGTTCACTAAGCATATCCGCCAAATCAGCCGCTAACTTTTTTCAAGTAACTCCTTTTCGATCCTCGCTTTTGATCGAACTAATTAAGCTGCCACTTCTAACTCTTCCAACTCGATCTTAGCTTTTACTTGAGCTGCTTCATATTCGAGTTGTTTTTGTCTCGCAGCCGAAGATGAGGAATGCGAAAATATTTTTTTACTGGTTTCATTCTTACGCACTTTTTCTGATGAGGCTTTCATGTCGTTCACTAATACACTCTGGTTTGAATACACTTTCAAACTTTTGGGGTGACGATTTTCGAGTTCCCGTTGTAACTGTCCACGCGTCCGAGCCGTGCTCGGCGTTTGATACATATCGATCCTGCAATACAGGTTTTTGGTGCCTTTTCTCTGAAGATCCGGCCGTAAGGACCAACTTTGTAGGCGATGGGGGATGTGTAGGGGTGGTTCAGAGCAAAAAGACTAGGTATTTTCGATAGTAAAATCAAAGATGTAACGCGCGCGACGAAACCACTACGGATCACTCGGGGAACTGCCGGCCGAGGACGGTCGGCACAGGGGCGCTACGCGGTTGCGGAAGCGAGGGGGTGTGCAAAAATGCACTATCGGTAAGTATATAAGTATATCTAGACTCTAGAATAATCTAGATGCATTACATCTTCGATTTACACATACTTTATTTTATAAAATAGCCAAAAACAATATTTAAAGTTATTTAAACAGTTTTCTTATATTAAACTTATAGTACATAGTTTTCTTTTTCAAGTTTACCAAAATTATACCTAACTTACCTGTAGTTAGGTATAATTTTGGTTCATATTTATTTTAATATTATTAATTTATTTATTTTCAGGGTTTTTTTGCTGGTGGCCGTTATCATCATCAACAGGCCAGGTTACGCTTTCATTTGTTAAACTATAAATTTCACATATGTTCATGTTTCAAAGCTACGTCCTAGTTTTTGTTACTTTATTCCACTTTTTCATGGAAGCGTTATAGGTGTTTGCGGCTCTGGTTATAAAACTCTTTGTCGCGTGGGATGTCGTCACGTCGTCGGGTGGCGTGTTAATAATATGTTTGCGCCCTTATCCTGTTGTCAGAGTGAACGGTTGCTTTTGATTGTACCCTCGGAACGCACCACATCTGTCAACTACTGTCATCTGTTTCTACCTTCTACTAAACCAGTATCCATTTCTACGTATGATCCAAGCTCCTAGAGAGTTTTTGAGTATACGAGGCTTTAGTGCCGTTTAAAAGATGTCCTATGATCATATTCCGCTCATTTGTGCCGCTACGGTTGGAGAAATATTCGATGGAGACGGTGGTACAGACAGGGAAATGCTTTTGACATCCTAACCTAAAAATTTTCGAAACCAGGCAGCGAAGGCCTCGTTTTCCTTGAAATAACTTTTGTGACGGA
Source organism: Coleophora deauratella (assembly GCA_958295455.1). Classification (NCBI taxonomy): domain Eukaryota; kingdom Metazoa; phylum Arthropoda; class Insecta; order Lepidoptera; family Coleophoridae; genus Coleophora; species Coleophora deauratella. The sequence continues at coordinate 13,542,999 of OY282391.1, read as the reverse complement.
GAAAAAAATAAGATCCAACAAATGTCCGACGTAAAATTTGCAGTAGTTTTGATACAATTTGACTCAGATGGTGGTACAGAGGATTTCGTCGGGCCCACCTGAGATCAGGACAATGAGCCTGTGCAGACACAAACTGATTAGTGGAACACTGTCACAAATCGCAAACGATCATTTGTAACGCATTCGCAACATTTGTGACGCAACAGAAAAAAAAATATAAGCGATCGAAACTTTCGAGGCATTTCCCCGTCTGGCCCACCAATACACCTCAATATCTCCGCAAGTTTGGCGTTACAAACGTAGTGAGTTAGCTCCAGGTGAATGTTTTCTCCGTCACTAAAACATAGTAAACAACAAAATCATTCTATGCATTAGATACAGAGATATCAATACCTCAATTTGTATGGAGATATTGACTAGGGTGTGTAAAGTTTCTCTTTTTGTAGGACAACTCACTATAAAGCAGATCATAAAAAAGAAGTAGATTTGATTAAAAATGTTTAATAGACTAATATGTAACATTAAATAACTTTTAATAAATACTAAATAACTATTTTAGAATAAACATGATGTCAGAAACAGTTTATTATATTATATTGACAAAAATCTTAACCAAAATATAAACCATACAAGGATTGGGGAAATCCTATGCCTCAGTAAACATCAAACATAACATTTTTAAAATGAATAAACAAAACATTGATGTAAGTATCCTAGTTTTTTTGGCTTCTACTTCCTAATTTGCCATAGACATTCTAAAGGTATAGGAAATATCTTTGGTCAGGTTACAAAAAGGAAAGAAAAAGGAATTTGCAAAAAAATAAGGATATAGTTGGAAATAAAGATAAAGTAAATATGTAACAGTTATTTAACGATAACACCTTAAGGATATTTTTATTTTTGTACCCTTGGAAGAAACCTGCGCCTTTTTTTTCACCTCAGATTTTTTTTTTACATATCTACCCGTACCCCTGCAGTGTGGACGATATGGTATAATATTAACATTATAACACTTAATTGCCCAGGTTTATTTGTCGAAACTTGGACGTAACTAAAAATTACATTTTTTTCAAGATCAGATTATTATATTATTTTGTAAGAGTTTCCTATTTTTCTATGAAAAAACACCCATATCAGTAGAACAGTAGTATAGTTTCATAATATTATGTGTTTCACGTACCCATGTTTTTATACTGATAACTAAGCTACAATCAAGGTTCGGAACCGGTTAACAAATACCGGTTAATTTCGTTCGAATTTCGGTTAACGATTCCGTTCAGGTTAAAACCGGTTTCCAGCTAAACCGGTATTTTTGAATATAATACCGGTTAAGCAGGGAGCGGTATTCTAACCGAAATAAGAACGAAATTAACCGGTTAAAACCAAACGCAGTCAAGGTCAGGCGCGCCGCGCTGTTGCCACTGTTCGTGTCTTTCGCTCTCTTTCTCGCAGTCACCGCGCCGGCGGCGGCGGGCGCCGCACGCCGAGCCGTTGCATTGTTTTGCGTGTATTGTTTACTGTAATTGCCAAGAACGTGTTTACTATGAAGTTTATAAGATATCGTTATATTTTGACCTTACTTTTTAGGTTACATATATTTTTTAATTTAGTTCCATGTTTAAGCTACAATAGCTACATTGAACATTAAATCAGTTATTGAAGGATAAAAATAAGTAATTCAAAATGATGAAAATAGTATTACATAATTATTATGATTAGTAGATTTTAAAGTATGTGTACAATTATAAAAAAGTGCGTTTGAAATTTTAAGGGGATACTCAGAATTAGAGATTTAAAAACTGGTTTTTCTGAGGTGAAAAAAAACGTTCGATTTTTTTTCTGGCGCAGGTTTTTTTTCAGGTGTATGAAAATGAAATAAAATATCCTTAGGTAGTTATCGTTAAATAAGTGTATCATTGTTTTGTTTATTAATTTTTAACATTTGAAAAGAACGTATTTGTTATTTATAGTAATTAAATAGCTCGAAATAGTTGGCACTCTCTAGGAAAAATATTGAAAAAACCGATCTACATTTGATCTCGACCTCCGTTACTTTTTGCAAAAACTGCAAATATCTGGGAAAAGGTAAAATATATCAAAAATCTGACAGAAAATTTTAAAAGGTAAACGAAAGGCGTGCATTACATGATACGCACATTGACTATGAAAAAAAATCGCAAAACTAATTTCTTTTCGATTTTACATACAAGTTCTTGATTCATTATTCAGATACCTCGACCACCGCTTTTTTTTGTAAAAAATGCAAATATCTCTGAAACGTTAAGAGATATCGAAAATCTAACAGAAATTTTGAAAAGCTTAACTAAAAGCATATAATACATGAGATGCATGTTGACTATGAGAAAAATGGTCTAACTCATTTTTTATCAGATTTCCCATACTAAATGTGAACAGTGAGTTACGAATTTGTATGGGAAACTGAAAAAAAATTGAGTTTGGCTATTTTTTTATAGTCAACATGCGTCTCATGTATCATATGCTTTTACTACAGTTTTTCAAAATTTCTGTCAGATTTCCGATATCTTTTACCGTTTCCAAGATATTTGCAATTTTTGCAAAAAAAAAACCGTGGTCAAGATATCTGAATAGTGAGTAAAGAATTTGTATGGGAAACTAAAAAAAAAACCATACAAATTCCTTACTCACATTTTTTATATTTATTTTATTTTTATAAAAAATGTAAATATCTCTGAAACGGTAAGAGATATCGAAAATCTAACAGAAATTTTGAAAAGCTTAGACCAAAGCAAATAATACATGGGACGCATGTTGACTATGAGAGAAATGGCCTAACTCATTTTTTTCGGATTTCCCATACTAAATGTGAGTAAGGAATTTGTATGGGATTTTTTTTTTAGTTTCCCATACAAATTCTTTACTCACATTTAGTATGGGAAATCCGAAAAAAAAAAGAGTTAGGCCGTTTCTCTCATCTCTTCCTCTCGACCTCTGTTACTTTTTGCAAAAACAGCAAATGTCTGGGAAAAGGTCAAATATATCAAAAATCTGACAGAAAATTTGAAAAGGTTAACGAAAGGCGTGCATTACATGATACGCACATTGAATATGAAAAAAATGGCAAAACTATTTTTTTTTTTCAATTTTACATACAAGTTCTTGATTCACTATTCAGATACCTCGACCACCGTTTTTTTTTGTAAAAAATGCAAATATCTCTGAAACGGTAAGAGATATCGAAAATCTAACAGAAATTTTTAAAAGCTTAACTAAAAGCATATAATACATGAGATGCATGTTGTCTATGAGAAAAATGGTCTAACTCATTTTTTATCAGATTTCCCATACTAAACGTGAACAGTGAGTTAAGAATTTGTATGGGAAACTGAAAAAAAAAATGAGTTTTGCTATTTTTTTATAGTCAACATGCGTCTCATGTACCATATGCTTTTACTTCAGTTTTTCAAAATTTCTGTCAGATTTCCGATATCTTTTACCGTTTCCGAGATATTTGCAATTTTTGCAAAAAAACCGTGGTCAAGATATCTGAATAGTGAGTAAAGAATTTGTATGGGAAACTAAAAAAAAACCCATACAAATTCCTTACTCACATTTTTTATATTTATTTTATTTTTATAAAAAATGTAAATATCTCTGAAACGGTAAGAGATATCGAAAATTTAACAGACATTTTGAAAAGCTTACACAAAAGCAAATAATACATGAGACGCATGTTGACTATGAGAGAAATGGCCTAACTCATTTTTTTTTTTTCGGATTTCCCATACTTAATGTGAGTAAAGAATTTGTATGGGAAACTAAAAAAAAAATCCCATACAAATTCCTTACTCACATTTAGTATGGGAAATCCGAAAAAAAATGAGTGAGGCCATTTCTCTCATAGTCAACATGCGTCTCATGTATTATTGGTTTTTGTGTAAGCTTTTCAACATTTCTGTTAGATTTTCGATATCTCTTACCGTTTCAGAGATTTTTGCATTTTTAATTAAAAAAAAAGTTTTCTTTTCAAAGGGCCTAGCCGAACTTCCATAGCAAAACTGCCCCCAATAGGAACTTATATCGTAACCTATGCTATATTGTAGAGGATGCTAATAGAAGTTGATGGAGTAGATACTAGCTCCATATCTTCCTTAATTGAGGAGCTATTTGAAAAAAAGTGTCTGGAGACGACGTTTTTTCAAAATGATATATTTTTATTATTTTTAAAGTTAGGAAAATAAAACCAATTCCAGTGTTTATGGTACTCTTTATAGTTTATTTTATAGAAATTTTCTATGAGCCAAGCCTAAATAAAAATATCAAAAAAATGCAAACAAAATATTTAAAAATTGATTTCTATCAGATCTTATAAAATTACCACTTTGAAAAAAATATATAATATTTGTCTATACCTTGCCTAACAGCATGCCAAGTTTCATTAAAATCCAAAAGGTGCAAACTGTCAAAAAAAAAAAGTTAAATAAGTGGACCACCTTACGACCACTACGTTGAACGCTTTTAAATTGTAATACATTTTATATTTTTTCAATATTGGACATGAACAGTCTATAAAAAAACCGGCCAAGTGCGAGTCGGACTCGCGCACCGAGGGTTCCGTATAAATTCATAATCACACATGTCTTGAAATCTATATTTTTTATATTTAAGTTGATTGAATGAAAGGTAATTTGCGGTTTACGATTTTAAAAAAACGTATTAAAAAAAACTACTTATTAGATCTCGTTCAAACCAATTTTCGGTGAAAGTTTGCATGGTAATGTACATCATATATTTTTTATAGTTTTATCATTCTCTTATTTTAAAGTTACAGGGACACACATTTTACCACTTTGGAAGTGTCTCTCGCGCAAACTATTCGGTTTAGGAAAAAATGATATTAGAAACCTCAATATAATTTTTGAAGACCTATCCATAAATAACCCACACGTATAGGTTTGATGAAAAAAAAATTTTTGAGTTTCAGTTCTAAGTATGGGGAACCCCCAAAATTTTTTTTTTTTCTATTTTTGTGTGAAAATCTTAATGCGGTTCATAGAATACATCTACTTACCAAGTTTCAAGAGTATAGTTCTTATAGTTTCTGAAAAAAGTGGCTGTGACATACGGACGGACAGACAGACAGACAGACATGACGAATCTATGAGGGTTCCGTTTTTTGCCATTTGGCTACGGAACCCTAAAAATGAAATAATTTGTTCTGAATAACAATTAAAACTTAATTCATAAAATAATAACTTTTATTAATTATCATCACTATTTTTGTAAATTATAACGTGATCTCTATTTATCGAAATAAATTGAACAGCCACGCTGTACACACTTTCTTGGAAATCCCTTATATATATCATTTGGCATACACAAGATTGCAATAGCTTAACATAAATCAGCAATAAAAATTAATAATAACTAGCAAGTGATAGCCTAAAAATTATCAGTGTTGTTTTGTATGGGAGGTACCTTATTCTGGCTTGGCCCGTAACAATTCATGACCTAGTATAGTAGGTCGTATAAAGTTATTAAAAAGTACACAGTTTCATTTAAATCGTTACAGCTATTTTTGAAAAACAAAAAAAACGAAAATCTATTTTTTGTATGGCAGGTATCAGAAGCAGATTTTTCCTATGGACCTATTTAATATCATAGGTAATATAAAAATATGGTATTGTACAAAGTTTTATCAAAATCTTTAAAGCCATTTTTGAGCAAAAAAATTACAAGTATTTTTACCATGGTGGAAAACCTAAAATATGGCATTATTAAAAAAAAATTAAAATGGCTAGAGATATTAAATATTGCCCTAATCCAAATTTCATTCAAACCCGTCCAGTGGTCTTGGCGCTTATTGAACTTTTTCTACAATTTATTTCGATAAACAGCGATCACGTTATAATTTATAAAAATAGTGATGACTAATTATTTTTTATGACTTTCGTTTTAATTATTACTCAGAACCTATTATCTCATTTTTTATAAACTGTTCATACCCAATATTGAAAAATTTAAAAAGTATTACAATTTAAAAGCGTTGAACACAGTAGTCGTAAGGTGATACACTTAATTTAACAATTTTTTTTAACAATTTGCACCTTTTGGATTTTAATGAAACTTGACATGCAGTTAGGCAAGGTGTAGGCAATTATTATATATTTTTTTCAAAGTGGTAATTTAATTAGGCCTGATAGAAATAAATTTTTAAATATTTTTTTGGATTTTTTTGATATTTCTTTTTAGGCTTGACTCATAGAAAATTGCTATAAAATAAATTATAATGTTTACCATAATACTGGAATTGGTTTCATTTTCCTAGCTTCTATTAGTATCCTCTACAATATACCATAGGTTACGATATAAGTTCCTATTGGGGGCAGTTTTGCTATGGAAGTTCGGCTAGACCCTTTTCTGTCAGATTTTCGATATATTTTACCTTTTCCCAGACATTTGCAGTTTTTGCAAAAAAAAACATTTTTTTTATTAAAAAATGCAAATATCTCAGAATTATGTATGGGAAATCCGAAAAAAATAAGTTAGGCCATTTCTATCATAGTCAACATGCATCTCATGTATTATTTGCTTTTGTCTAAGCTTTTCAAAATTTCTGTTAGATTTTCGATATCTCTTAGGCAATCTTTAAAAACACAACCTGAAACCATAGACAAAAAACCATAGACAAGCAAAAAAATATAGAAGTGGGCTGGCCATAGACAAACCACGTTCCAAAAATTGACAGTAATCACATATAGCTTCGGATTGCTAATTGAATTCTTAACGATACAGTGTATTTCGAGATGCGAAAAACATAATATGAGTTATTTGACGGGTTTTGTAACAATACATCCAATCAGAATGACTAAATTCGTATGTAATAGTTTATTTTTATTTTTCAAATGTTGTGCAGATCGTGGTCTTTGAAATTCTTGAATGAAATCTTCACCCAAGTGAGTGGAAAAGACCGAAAGTGAACTGAAAAATCGTTATTTTCACGATACGCAACTTTATGTATGCAGTGAATGAAATCTTTACTGCGAACAAGATAAAGTTGAATATCGTTTGACTATGTACTTGATAACGTTGTAATCTATTCGTTCACGTCAAACTCGCACAACCATGAAAAAGTTCGTTCAATCATATGTCAATCAAACAAAAACTAGATGACGAGAATCAAGATATCAAAGTAATTTACTGATTATTATCACCCAACAACTCTATAATAACTCAAGCAAGATGTTAAGGCTTGAAACTGTTCGGAAAACATTAAACTTCAGAATATATTATACCTCAGAATGTGCCTCAAACTTTTGAGAAACCGGACTCCTCAAGTCACTGAACAATCAGCTAATAAACTCAGTATAGGTACTCTAATACACTCTAAAACGCCTAATGGGTCTGAAAAACAACAATCTGAAATTGTACCGGATATTGAAGAACCAGACATTGACTCTTCAAGCCTCTGAACTCAATAGTCTGATCGTCAAGAAGACTACAAAACTGAAGAACAACAATCTGTAGTTGAACCAGTTGTTAAAGAAAAAGACGAGAGAAGAGAGTTAAGTCTCTTCATGACAGAAGTCTTCTCCGTAAACTCTCCCTTTGGAGGGCAGAGGCAGTTCATCTTAAGGAGTCCTCTCTGGTGCATGAACTTCCACAATACTTAGTAATAATTTGTTTTTTTGTGATATATTTTTAGTTATTTTATGCATTGGTTGAAAATATTATCTTGAAAAAATAATTACATATGATAACAAATGGTTTTTGTGTACTTTCCTCTGAAACAAAGCTATTGTTCGATATGTGTAACAGATTTTATGTGAAAATCCCGATTCTGTGCCGCTCCTGCAGTGCGTTCTAAGGGTATGCTCTGGCAGCAACTGTTCACTCTGATAACTTGATAGCCTTTTATACGTAGGTATTTAAATAGAATAGAATGCAGGGCTGATCTACGTTAACAGATGCCAGTATTATGTGTTTCCTGGACCTTTTCATGTAGGTAGTCAGTTTTAATCAGTTTTTGAATCCTTGTCTTTTATTAAAATAACAGTTTCGGTTGCATAGATCATTTCGTTAGTACAGTGTGGTTCAAATTGATCATGATCACCGCGCCCCTGTTATAAATTGACTCAAACGGTTATTAGGCTAATATTACTATTCAGAGAACTACCAGATTGGTGGCAGTGGTGATCTGTGTGTTTAAGGGTGGTCTATTAGGTGCCTAATAATAAATAAAAACAAATTTCAACCAATAATGATTTATTATTTTAAACAATTTGTAAAAATAGAAATAATATTATATTATGATATTACATGTTAAACAGTCTTATTATTTTTATTAACATTTTCAATTATTTGGTTTAGGTAGAAAATGTAAAAATATATATTTTTTAATAGTAACATACATATTTCTTTTCGCATCGCATCATCATCAGCGATAAGACGTCCACTGCTGGACAAAGGCCTCCCTCATCCAAGAAGTTGGTAACTTTTATATGCATATAGCCTATAAAATAGTACCATAGAAAAATAATCTCTAGAAATACGTAAAAAAAATGAAAAATATGGGTACGTACAAGTGTTGGGCGTTAATCAATTATTTTTTCAATCAATCAATTAATTAATTGATTAAAAGGTTAATTGCAATTAAATTAATCTCAATTAAACTTTTAGTTGCACTCTGCAATTAAATTATTAATTGATATAAAAACAATAATTGCAATTAAATTAATTGCAATTAAACTTTTGGTTGCACGCCCCAGATGCGCCAAGATGTTACAGGGGCGCCCTTGGAGCCCCAAGGGGGGTACGGGGGCGCCAAGGGGGCGTTAACGGCCCCTTGTCGCCCATCTTGTCCCTCCTGCCCCCTTTCCCCTTTTGTCCCCCTTGCCCCTCCTGACCCCTTTCCGCCTCCTGCCCCCTCCCCCCTGTTGTCCCCCTTCCCCCTCCCCCCTTGGTGCTCCCTTAACTCTTCCTTGGCACCACCTTAACCTCCCCCTTGGCGCCCCTTAACATTCCCTTGGCAAACCGGGGGGGGGGGGGGGGCAAGGAGGGGGGCGCCAATGGGGGGAAGAAGGGGGATCACAGTGTGGAAGGGGGGCAGGACGGACAATGGGCAGGAGGGGCAAGGACAGGCGGGACAACGGTGGCAGGAGGGCAAGGGGGCGTTAACGCCCCCCTACCCCCTGCCCCTCCTGCCCCTTGCCACCTTTGCCTCTCCTGCCCCCATTCCACTTTGCGGCCTGCTCTCCTCCTCCCCTTGGTCTCTTGGCACCACCTTGGCGCCCCCTTAACATCCCCTTGGCACCCCCTCGGTGCCTCCGGGGCGTCCCCTTAATATCCCGCGCCCCCTTGGCACCCCTTTGGCACCTTTTAATTGTTAGTTTTGTTTAAAATTAAAATTAATTAATTGTTAATTGTAGCAAATCACGATTAACATCGTGTTTTGCTACAATTAACAATTAATTGTTAATTGCTGCTACTTACAATTACAATTGATCTATTGTTAGTTGTACATTTAGCAATTAATCAATTGTTAATTGCAATTTGCCCAGCACTGGTACGTACTAAAATAAGTATGGAAACCTGAAATGCTCCAGCCAACCTAGTGTCAGAAAGACTGACCACTTCATTTTTTAAGTTTTAAGTTTAACGAACTATGTGCAGGAGCCGTTAACTTTTCTCATTACACAGACTGCTGAAATTGTTACAAAATTTTAAAAATTGATGAGTTGTTTGTTTAGAACTGTTCTCTAATGATGCTGAAGATGGAAGAGGGCTTATCACCAAGATTCCTCAACATAATGTGGAACTGCCTATCTTCATATCGGAACACATCAATTCCGTTACAAACAGCTGTAAAATTTTAATTACTTTATTAACTTTGATCAATTACCTACACAATACCTACATGTTCATTTTATTAAAAAAAAGTTATGTTTATTGTTTTAATGGAAGAGAAAACAGAGAAATATAGATAGCTTTATTTTTCTGTCAGCCAAAAAAATGAGACAGTGACAAGGCACTGTCATATATTTGCATGAAGCATCTATTTGTAGTGCCTTGGTATTGTTAGTGCATATTACAAGGATTTACTTTAGCGTCTATCAAATACAAGAGATTACAAGAAACACATTTCTATTTGTATAGTTTGTTATTACTTTATTGTCAGAAAAATGTATAAAAGTTCTTGGAACACAAAAGCAGCTGCTGTTATTTTGAGTGTGGCTGTTATTTCAGGCTCAGTCAGATCATACTGCCATGAAACCTTGAACGGTATCTGGAACAACACAATTCTAACTCTTATTACAACAAGAAGTCTGCTGCCACCATTTCTCATTTTATCCACACAGCAGCCGAGTACAGTTACCTTTCCACAGACACTGTACTGAGACGTACTTAAGGAAATTGAGGCCTTGCAAACAAGCCAATAATGGAGCCAGCTCAGCTGCAGGAGACCGTCATTTGATTTGGTTTGATTACAGTTTTATATTTTCATAATGGAGATCACATAGCGAGTTTGATTTCAATTTCGTTAAGGTTTTCTATAATAGGTACCATATAATGTAGATTACACTCCAGATTTTTTGTGTAATTAGTTGAAATTAAGTATTTCATGTGAAAATTATAAAACGTATAGAGGTTATGAAAATGTTTTCATTCTCATTTTCATTATTTGACATTTGACTTTGAAATTTTAAGTGTTGCCATTTATTTAGGGTTGACATGTAAAAAGATAGAAAACTACCATATTTTAGTGTTGCCAATTTCTAGTTTGGTATGCTGTTGTATCCTGATTCCTTCCTGAGTATTCCTGAGTTTTATAAAATAAATTTTATGTCAGTCTGTTGTCTACTACTATAATATGCTCGAAATTTCGAATTTCAAATGAACACGTTCTTGTCAAGCGAGAAAACGTAACAAGTAACTTTCGTGAGATTACTTTTAAAGGCTCCTCTACACAATGGGCCTTGTGCCCGTGCTTGTGCTCATTGAATGTACAATTACACGCTCGCGTGTGAAAGCACCAGGCAAGCACAGGTACGAGCACGGGCGCAAGCACAAACAGCCTGTTCACATGCTTGTGCCTGTGCTTGTGCTAGTTGAATGTGGCTTTGCACGCGAGCGTGTAAACGCACAATTAAAGTGTAGAAACACATTGTTAACACGCCACCCCACGTGACGACACCCCACGCGAAAACGCATATCTAAGGGTACAAACACATTGTTAACACGCCACCCCACGCCACAACACGCATATCTAATCCATACAAATTCTATGGCTAGAAACATACTGTCAACACCCGATGCCACGTGTCGTCGGGTGTTGTATGTTTCTAGGCAAGGAATTTGTATGAATTAGGTATGCGTGTTAAGGCGTGGGGTGTCGTCACGTGGGGTGGCGTGTTAACAATGTGTTTCTGCCCTAAACCATACAAATTCTATGGCTAGAAACATACTGTCAACACCCTATGACACGTGGCGTCAGGTGTTGACAGTATGTTTCTAGCCATAGAATTTGTATGGATTAGATATGCATGTTGTCACGTGGGGTGGCGTGTTGACAATGTGTTTCTACCCTAACTATTAGTTGCGTTGTAAGGCGCTGAGCAGACGACGGTTAACGGAAGCGCGGACAATTTGTTCGCGAGTAGAACGTATGAAGATCTATGCATGATATGATAGAAGCTCGGTAAATGAGTTGACTGACATTTTATAAAACTTGAAGAATCTATCAGGATACAGTTTTAAGTCAGCGTGTGAAATTTACCTTTAAACAGTCTCTGCGAATTTAATTGATGTACCCAATATTCTCTATGACGTCTTATTTTTCTTTTTGGCGTCAAATATGCAACAACTCGAATTCTTTGTATTTCCATGATTTCGATACGATACATGCTCCTCACTAGAAATTCACACACAGATTACACGCCGCTGACCATCGTCTGCGTTGAGCTCGCCGACACTCGCGGTCAATTTGTCCGCGTCTGTCCATCGCGCATGTCTGCGAGAACCGACGACGGACAGAGGCGGTCCCTTGTCCCTTGGACCCTTGTCTGCGCATCACCTTAGAATCCGTTCCAAAACTTGTAAGAGTAGTTATTTCCGTGACAGCAGGGTGGTTGCAAAATTGAGCATATTCAACATTCAACGAATCAGGATTCAGAATTTTGGTTGATATTGCTATAAGAAATATTTGTAGCTCCATCAAAATTTCGTTTCAAGCAAGACGCATATGGCACAAAATAGACACAGAAGGTCCGCTCAATACAAACCAATAAAATCGTAAGCATATACACGCTTATAGAAATATACGGTCGTTCGAGGCAAGGTCACGATCGCACAGTACGTAATCTTGACACAACGGTCGTATACATCTATATTTTGTGCTTATGGGCAGAAACATATAACGCCACCCCACGTGACGACACGCCCAACGCGGTAACACGCATATCAAATCCATATGAATTCTATGGCTAAAAACATTACCAACATCCCACGCCACCTGATGCCACGTGTCGTCGGGTGTTGGTAGTATGTTTTTAGCCATAGAGATTGTATGGATTTGATATGCGTGTTGTTGCGTGGGGTGTCGTCACGTCGGGTGGCGTTTTAACAATATGTTTCTACCCTATAACCAAACTGGAGGAAACAGAAAAAACAAGCGAAGACGAAAAAAATTACCTTGAACGTATCTGTCTCTTTCTCGACCGGTCGAGAAAGACACGCATATTCAAGGTCATATTTTTGTCTTCAGTCCGGTCTTAGAGAGTGGAAAACACTCTCTAAGATCGGACTGAAGACAAAAAATATGACCTTGAATGCGCTTCTGTCTCATATGCTCAGACCAATAAAAGTTTCCTGAGTCATTGTTTGCTCATATGAGAGAGCTGCTGTCTCATTACCTTACTTAAAATGAGACAGCAGCTCTCAAAGAGAGAAGCGCATTCAAGGTTATATTTTTTTGTCTTCAGTCCAGTCTTAGAGAGTGTTTTCTCCAGTTTGGTTATAAGCTTCTTGACTTATTGGCATAATTAGAATATCTAAATTCAATTATGAGGCTGCCAACTGAACGCTCATGTGTCATAGGGTATTAGTAGTATGTTTCTAGCCATAGAATTTGTATGGATTTGATATGCGTGTTAGCCCTGATTATCTTTATTGTTAGCTAGACTTTTACAAATAAAGTGAAGGCTGTATACACCAGACAAAGCTGTATAGCCTTAGAGCCTTCAGCTCTTGCCTTAAAAAAATAAAATTGTTATTATACTGTGCTTTGGTTCGCCAACCCTTTGACAAATGTTTACAGATCGGTCACAGGGGGGGTGGGATGAGGTAGTCTTCAGAGAGCGGCAGGGAGTGTCCATACTGTATAATGTCCTTATACTGTGGGATTTGACATACGTGTTGTCGCGTCGGGTGTCGTTACGTGTTAATCATATGATTCCGCCCTTAATAATATGTTTCCGCCCTTAGTCTACATTCTTAAGAGGCAACATTGAGCGTAATCAGCGAATGAATTTTGGTTGGTATTGCTATAAGAAATATAATGGCGAATTGGCGAAAACATACTATTGAAACGACTCCACGTGACAACAACACGCATATCCACACCTATATAAATAGCTTGACGATCAGCTATTTTATAGAACGCTCATCCGACAGTAGCGCTATGCAACATAAAATTGCCCGCGTAAGAACCATGAAACAAGTCCGTATGTCTATGGTTAGTCCTCTTTCTTAAGTGGCAACATTGCGCATAATTAACGAATGAGGATTAAGAATTTTGGTTGGTATTGCTCTACGAAATATTTGTCGATACATCAAAATTTCCTTCCAAGCAAGAAGCTTTCAAACTGGAGGAAATACTTAGAAATAACAAGAGAAGACGAAAAATATGACCTTGAATGCGCTGTGTCTTTCTCAAGAGGTTTCTTGTCTCATTCTAAATACTTGCCCTACTAAGAATGAGACAGGAAGACTGTCGGGTGTCATCCCGTCAGGTGGCATGTCACATATGTTTCCGCCCTTATTGTCAATAGTATGTTACCGCCCTTAGTCCAAGAGAAGAAGAATAATATGACCTTGAATGCGCTGTCTTTCTCAAAAGGTTTCCTGTCTCATTCTAAATACTTGCCCTACTAAGAATGAGACAGGAAGACTGTCGGGTGTCGTCGCCTCAGGTAGCGTGCCACTTATATGCTTCCGCCCTTATTCGCAATAGTATGTTATCGCCCTTAGTCTTCATTCTTAAGTGGCAACATTAAGCATAATCAACGAATGAGGATTCAGAATTTTGGTTGGTGTTGCTATAAGAAATATATATTCATCCATCAAAATACCATTTCAAGATTTTCGGACAGATTTCATTTACAACGCAACGTGCGGCCTTACCATCCAAAAAAATAAAGGCCTCACTATGCCAGCATTAGCGAAAAAGAAAAAAAGAAACGTTTCAAAAAAGAAAAAGAAACGTTTCAAAACACTTAAAAGAGTGGTTTATAGCTTGTCCCTTTCACACCTAAAAGATTAACATCAGGCTATCCTGCTCTCCGGTGAGCAATAAATGAGGGAATGATTTTGCTGGATGAGTGAATGAATGGAGAAGTTGTGAGAATAAGATTGTAGCTTGTCCCTTTCACACGTGAAAGATTAACATTAGGCTATCCTGCTCTCAGGTGAGCAAAGAATGAGTGAATGATTTTGCTGGATGAGTGAATGGAAAAGTTGTGAAAATAAGCAAAACGGAAGTGTGAACGAATGGTTCTTTATGGTTTGTCTATGGTTGTTTCTGCACCGGAAATGTGAGTGAATGATTTTGCTGGAAGAGTGAATGGAAAAGTTGTGTTTTTAAGGGCGCCGTATCTTCTTACTGTTCCAGAGATATTTGCATTTTTTATAAAAAAGAATGGTTTTCTTTTTAAATTTTCTGTCAGATTTTCGATATATTTTACCTTTTCCTAGATATTTGCAGTTTTTGCAAAAAAAAAATTGTTTTATTAAAAAATACAAATATCTGGGAAAAGGTAAAATATATCGAAAATCTGACAGAAAATTTGAAAAGGTCAACGAAAGGCGTATATTACATGATACGCATATTGACTATGAAAAAAATGGCTAAACTATCTTTTTTTTAAATTTTCCCTACAAATTCTTGATTCACTTTTCAGTTATCTCGACCACCGTTTTTTTTTATAAAAAAATGTAAATACTTCTGAAACGGTAAGAGATATCGGAAATCTAACAGAAATTTTGAAAAGCTTACATAAAAGCAAGTAATACATGAGACGCATGTTGACTATGAGAGAAATGGCCTAACTCATTTTTTTCGGATTTCGCATTAGTCCAGTCAATCTACGAATTTTTGTATGGAGTAGGTTGCACTATTTAATGCACTTTGGGTGAAAACTTAGAATATGTCACTTAAATAATTGCAAAATGAAAATTCATGAAAATCTCTTATGAGCATTTAATAATTTTTCGGTAGTTAGCCCCTAAAGAAACAAAATTTAAGTGTGAACAAAAAATAGAAAACTGGTGATTTTTTACATGAGGGCTTCTTATAAGACGTTTTATTTATATATATAATCGTCCCCGATCAAGATCAAAACATTGAGTAGATATTTAATATAATATATTTAAAAAAATGAGTGATATTTTGCCTTAGGGGTACATAGCCACTGTCAATAACCATGAGAATTATCTCCAAGGTGACTTCGTTTTTTTTTTTTTATTAAGTTTTATTCGATTTTAACCCTTGCACACTAAATACACTAGGAATATTTTTATGAAATCTAATAGTAATATTTTTTAAACTAAGACAAGAAAATCCCCGATCAATCTGTTGCACATTTTCTGTAATAATCTAATACAAATTATAATTCGCGAGCGGGCGAGCGGGGGGCGCGGGCGGGGGAATGCGGCATGCGCGGCGCCCGCACGTTCTTAGGTACTTCTAGCTTAGCTGGTGATTTGCTGCAACATGTTGTATTAGAAATATTCTGTTCTATTATACTTTTCTATTTGGCATTCCACATCTCATAACGAGCGTAATTTTGCCTATGTCGAGTGAAAAATGGGAGAATCTTCAATAAAAAATAGCGAAACGCCAATGTCAAGTGAACGCTCCACGTGGTGCTTTGTTGTCGGAACTCGGAAAACGGAGCTGTCTCCCGAATTAATTTACAGTAGGTAAATCTATATGGTAAATCAGTAGGTAGGTGCTATGAACACGTTTGGATGCCCACAATCCAATCAGTATGACAATTATTGAATACCTACCTATTAATTGTGTTTTTTATCACATTTGCGTTTCGTACTATCCATCTAGCTATCCGCGCACTCGTCTTTTTCGCACCCAATAGCTCCGTCTCTGTCGCACACTGGCTATGCGTACGTGGCAGTTCACGCATCTTCTCGGCGTTTGAAATATACCTAATTAATGTCTAATACATTTTAGGTAAAATGCGTTTTTAGAAGAAACTTCTTTGTTTGTACAAGGGACGATGATGATTTACAATAGATAACATTAGTGTTACGGCACAGCCAAGAAAATAATTGAAGTCTCTTTAATGTGTAATACAGAAATATTAAAAAAATCATTTTTAACTGGGTTCTGAAATAGTCACCTAGGTGAAAACTTAACACATGTTCAAGCCTTATAATTAGATTTAAAAAACATAAAAATATCCGAAGGCTCCATTTTGTAAGTATTATTTTTGACGCAATAACATAAAAAATATCGTAATGTTAAGAATTTATTGCTTTAAGCTAGAGACAACTTAAGTACCATATTTATAAGGTAACTATAGTTAGTTTTCACCAAAAGTGCATTTATTGTTTGGCGTATACAAGTTAAAAGTTACAGTTACAGTTAAAGTTACCTGTTACAGATGCCTGTATATTAAAAGAATAAAATTGAAAATTATATGACAATATTGCTTTCGACGATATGAAGGAAACTACGCCATTAGTTTGAACACTTTCATTCAGAAAAAAAAACAAAATAAAAACGTAAATAATTCGTGTGGCGCGTGCGGGTGGGACTTGCATTTAGTACTGCGCAGATAGATGCGCAGTAGCTCGGGGTAAGATGGCCTTAAGTACTAGGACTGCAGCAGGACAAAGAATCTCAAGGCGGTGATTACGGAGAGGTCAGTCTTTAATGGTTGGTCGCGATGATTTCATACAAAACGGCTTTCCGTCCAGTACAACTTGACCCGTGCGTATTTACAATGGTATGAATCACTCACGGACGGCGGCGGAGGTGCTTGTGTGCGTGCGGTGCTAGCCGGCTACCGGAATGTAGAACATCTTGTGCGTTTATGTTCTCCTATTTTAGTTGCACGATTTTTAAGAATTGAAATTGTAATTAAATTTAAAAAATAAAGAATACAGAAAACACGACTGATCTTATCAGCTGTTCCGGGGGAGAGGGATTCTTTAATTTAACCGGTTAATTCCGTTCGAACGAAAAAATATCGGTTTTGGTTAAACCGGTTAAATATACCGGTAACCGTAACCTGAACGAAACCTTAACCGAAATTATTTCGATATAGGGGTCAATGACCGAAACCGGTATTTTCAAAAAACCGGTTTCCGAACCCTGGCTACAATACATACGTATATAAAACAATTGAAAAATAAATCTAATAAGTAAAGTTAGTATTTCGGGAAAAAGGACTGATAACACTTATTTCAATTACTGAACTCATTATATTAGAATACGATGTGAATTTAACTATAGCGTTTATTTGATTCAACTTTGATAGGAATACATAAATAATAAAAAAATACAATAACTGAAATTACTGTGAAAATAATGCTAAACTACAGAATAATTATACAGGGTGACTTTAAATTAGTTCTTGATACGAAAGGCTATGCATGTACTCGTGATAACAAACAACTTTCACTAAGGAACCCATAGTCAAATCTCAAAAAAATTTTGGGAGTCTCCATACAAATCGAGCGACTGACCGGCTAAATTAGTATGAAGAGTCCAAAAATTTTTTTGCGATTTGACTATGGGTTTCTTAGGGAAAGTTGTTTGTTCTCATGAGCACATGCATACCCTTTCGTATCAAGAACTAATTTAAAGTCACCCTATATAGGGTCCTTATAATGCCAGAAAAATAAATTACCACGGGTTCTACTCATGAAACTGAACAACTTTCCCCATGGAAGCTAAACTCAATTCGCAAAAATTTTTTTTGGAATCCTCATACTAATTGATCAACTGAACCGCGAATTTTGTATGGGAAGTCCAAAAATTTTTTTGCAAATTGAGTATAGGTTCCTTGTGGAAAGTTGTTCAGTTTCATGAGTAGAAGCCAAGGTTAATTTTTTTTCAGGTATTTCAGAAGGAACCTATATAAAAAAATAGATTTAAGTTTTTTATTCTTCCATAAACTGTTTCTGACATCATGTTTATTCTAAAATAGTTATTTAGTATTTATTAAAAGTTATTTAATGTTACATATTAGTATATTAAACATTTTTAATCAAATCTACTTCTTTTTTATGATCTGCTATAAAGTGAGTTGTCCTACAAAAAGAGAAACTTAACACACCCTAGTCAATATCTCCATACAAATTGAGGTATTGATATCTCTGTATCTAATGCATAGAATGCTTTTGTTGTTTACTATGTTTTAGTGACGGAGAAAACATTTACCTGGAGCTAACTCACTACGTTTGTAACGCCAAACTTGCGGAGATATTGAGGTGTATTGGTGGGCCAGACGGGGAAATGCCTCGAAAGTTTCGATCGCTTATATTTTTTTTTCTGTTGCGTCACAAATGTTGCGAATGCGTTACAAATGATCGTTTGCGATTTGTGACAGTGTTCCACTAATCAGTTTGTGTCTGCACAGGCTCATTGTCCTGATCTCAGGTGGGCCCGACGAAATCCTCTGTACCACCATCTGAGTCAAATTGTATCAAAACTACTGCAAATTTTACGTCGGACATTTGTTGGATCTTATTTTTTTCTCCGTCACAAAAGTTATTTCAAGGAAAACGAGGCCTTCGCTGCCTGGTTTCGAAAATTTTTAGGTTAGGATGTCAAAAGCATTTCCCTGTCTGTACCACCGTCTCCATCGAATATTTCTCCAACCGTAGCGGCACAAATGAGTGGAATATGATCATAGGACATCTTTTAAACGGCACTAAAGCCTCGTATACTCAAAAACTCTCTAGGAGCTTGGATCATACGTAGAAATGGATACACTAAACCATTACTAAACGTAGTGATTATATTCTCTTTGCCTTCTACCTTGTTCTCTTATATCGATGACCTTCTCCCTCGCCCCCAGGGCAGGGCCTCAGAACCTGCACTCTGATAGGCAACCGTTTTGTACCCTTTCTCTTTCACACTTACGCGATTTATATTATGCTATCCTGTTGTCAGAGTGAACGGTTGCTGTCAGAATGCAAGTGCTGAACGCGACCCAGTGCTCGGCTCTCGCCTCGCCGATATTGTAGTTATAGAACACGTGGGTTTTTAAATATTTTTGAATAAAACTAAGTTAGTTTGCAGGAAAGTAATTAGCACATTACTTTACGAGATAATATAATAGTGGACCATGGGTCGCAAAGCGAAATTTGACGAGACCAAGAAAGTGAAAAAAGGACCGGGAAGGAAAGCGCGGAAGCAACCTGATCCAGTTTTCAGAAAAGAGCTTTGTAAGTTTCTGTTTATGTCACTAAACATAAGGAAAACACATCTACATACATCATACATATATTAGGTAAATGCCCTAGGCCCTGTGAAAATGTGTCAGTAAATTATATGTATATAAAGTAAGATAACCTTAAAGTTTTAAGGGGCCTCACCACAGGCCTCACTGAAACTAATTGCCAAACAGAAGAGAAACTAACAAGTCTGATGTTTTTTATAATAATTGGCAGCTTAATTGCAGCCAGAAACATTGTAGGGAGTAAGTTTCATTTTCAACACAAAATGTTTTCTTAAAGTACCTAAATGAAATCAACATCAAAATATTTTCGAAGTAGGTAGCTTTTAACAATTTTAAAAGGTTATTTTTTTATACCTAATACCAAGTTTGTACTCCTTCAACTTATATACCCAACGTGTCGGGAAGTGTTTGCAGAGAGAGAGAGAGAGAGAAAGAGAAGTAATGTCAGGTTCAAAAAAAACTTTATCTTAATCTATATCAATTTTGAAACCTTCAGCTATTCTCTGATCAAAATTTCATTATTTCTTATGTTCATTATTAATAGTTAATGCTATACTTGTAATTGTCAATCATAGATGGAACAGTCAAGGTTTTCTGTGGCTGTGCCACCGTAAAGAAAGTCTGTGCATGCGGGCTAAAAAAACTAGTTTAAGGAGTCCTAATGTTGTTAAGCTGCTAAATAATCTCAAAATGTTTGGTTTTTTTTAAAGGTGAATGGCTTCCCTGCTCCCTCTGAGGGGCTACCCTCAATGCCCTTGACTCCAGGGAGCATAAAATGTATCCTGCTGTTTAATATTATTACATGATTGTTATTTCTAGTGGACGATGAGAGTGCTTTAAAAAAACTCACACATAGGCAGAAGCAGAGAGCAGCTAGACGAGCCAAGAAAAAAGCCACATTGCTGGAGAAGAAGAAAGAAGCAAAGTTAGCCAAGAAAAATGTTGAACAGAAGAAGGACGCAGAAGTTGAAGAGGGGTCAGATGGAAATGATGTTAAAGGTTAATATTTTGTGTATCTTTATGTTGAAGAAATATCATCACCTGAGAGCGAAAACCTTGTATATGGGGAATATTTTTTTAGGAGGAAGGAAAAACCTTCTCGTAAATTTGTTACCACTACCAGTTTGTCTCCTTAAGTGTGTATTCATTAGGGTGGGCAAAAAATCACTATTATTAGATTCCTTTATTTTAATAGCAACGAAAAGGTGTTAGATAGGGTAGAAATGATGTGTGTAAAATATTATTGGTCGCTGTTATCATTAAGAGCCTCCGAATTCACTTTGAAAAGTCTGAAAAAAGGTTTTTAGAACTGATTTATTTAAGAGACAATATTTATTAATTGCATTCAAATATTATATTTTGCACCATTTGAGAGCAAATTCGGCATATTTTCAAATTATAACAAAAAAACGACTCCATTTTCAGTAATGAAGAATACCACCAATTTTTGTTTTTTATCTTAAAATATACTCTATTAAAAATAAAAAAATATGGTGAAAATTTTTGATCCCTGCCGCCTCTTTTCGCCATCGTTCTACGCGACAATATATTCATCCCCATCACATAGATGGTTAGCAGTCCACAACTGTGCGTTTCACTAGAAACTTTCTGCCTCGCACAATCAAACTATGGAATGAATTGTCGCCTGCGGTATTTCCGGACCGATACGACATTCAAACCTTCAAGAAAAGAGCGTACTCCCATATCAAAGGCCGGCAACGCACTTGTGACTCCTCTGGTGTTGCGGGTGTCTATGGGCGGCGGTAATCGCTTACCATCAGGTGATCCGTCTGCTCGTTTGCCACCTATGCCATAAAAAAAAAAAAAAAAAAAAAAAGAAAAAATTTTTTTGATACGTTTGATAGTTTCCGAGATACTGAATTATTTAGGTAGGCAAGTGACGCGGGGTCGCCGCATGCTGCTGTGACGTCACTCTGCAACGGTCGCTCAGTGCGCGCACCGCTCCCTACCTCTATGTATGAAGTTTGCGTTGAAAATTTTAAAAATGACGAATCCAAAAACTAGAAAATCGTGCTCGTGTCAAAGTGCTTAAATACAACTACCAATATACCCGAAAAGTTATTTTTTACTGTTATATTTTTGAACCTTAAAGTCAAAAGAAATACATGAAAAGTATGATCCACCCAGACCCAAAGCCAAAAGTTGTGTCTATCACCTTCTCCTTATCTGATAACTTTTGCATAAACAGTAACGTCGTCGCCGTAGCTATTTCTAGCCAATCTAAAATAAAATAAATATGAGTTAACCGATACACATAAAAAATAAAAACCGGACAAGTGCGAGTCTGACTCTAGCGCAGAGGGCTTTGTCCACACCTACAAACAAACAATATTTTAAATTTTATCAACTTATTTTAAGATTTATAGATAACTTCTTAGAGATTTTCAAGTAATTAATAAGCGAAGATCTATTTTCTGTATATATATTTGTTTAAGTTTTATGCCCAGTTTTCGGAAATAAGGAGTGAGGAGCATGGTAAAGGTGATGGTGTCAAAATCACTTATGTCATCAACTGTAATATAATGACACAATAACGGTACTTAAGCGGTCATGGCACAGCGCTGCTTATGTGGTCGCATCGATCACGCAAGTTAACTGACTACAGACACGGTCACAACTCGGATGGGCTTAAATATCAGTAACTATCACTAGATGGCAGTCGCCAAGCTATGTCGGAGGCGTTATAGGCAGCTTGGATGGACTGCTAGTCAAGTCCATCCTAGCTGTGACCGTGTTTGTATTTTTTATTTTTTATTTTATTTTATTTATTTGGGAATTCAAACAACCATGTACAAGACTTATAACAAAAATCGTAACAATATAAAATGTGTATACATACATGGTCCACAGCGAAATCCACGAGTTGAAAAGTTTTGTAGTCAGTTAACCTGCGTGATCGACGCGACCACGTAAGCAGCGCTGAGCCATGACCGCTTCAGTGTCGTTATTGTGTCATTATATTACAGTTGATGACATAAGCGATTTTGACACCATCACTTTTACCTTGCCCCTCACTCCTTATTTCCGAAATATCAAGTTCATAAATATCATTATTACCTAAATTTTTCAATACTAGTAATGAAAAATAGGTATGTAGGTATATATGTATAGGTATCTTATAAGGATCAACAGATTTGTGATAAGAAAGAAAAAAAATAAGTTGTAAGTACTTTTGCATTTTTAATCATTGTCTCGGAGGCCGCGGTAAAGAAATCGGAGTTATTTGAGAAATAGTAGCTTAACTCGTCTATTTAAGGAATCATTCGATTTTTCAATCAATTTTTAAAACTGTCATCGATTATACTTGTAACACTACTGTAACACCGATTCACATAAAAAAAACTACAGTTAGAAATGTTATTGAGGGCGAACGTAGGGACCATCCGATAGCAATGTATGAAGAACACAGTACGGTGAGAGCGGCGAGTTGCGGTATGACGTCATGCGCGCTTGGCGCGCCCGAGCGAAGTATTTGAAAAAGGCGGAAACTAAAATTATCGTAACTTCAAAACTACTAGCTTGATTTAAATGAAACAAAAACAAGTGTATTTCTAGACATTTAGGCTACAAGGTCATAAAGTTTCAAGTGATTTAACAGACCCATTAATATTCTTCATTCTAGACGTGAGGTGAGGGTGCAGGGGGTGCCGATTGCACTTTGCGCGACAATTTCTAACAAAGCTTTGCTACTATGCTAAAACTCTTCATGATTGTTTGTGATTTATGACTTATGTAGATTTATGCATTTTAAACGTGATATGCTTAATAACATCTGTAGAGTATAACAACTGTCACAATATTTTGAATGTTTTTTATTTTGTATTTTTGTTAATTTTTACCTTTCACCTTGACTACTCGTGATACTTTATAGATATACATTTTTTTTGATATCCCATTTTGCGCAAAACAGGACATATTGTCCCTCGCATGACTAACTCTCCTATCTCATTTTTCTTAAGTTTTTAAAAGTAACCCTGTTTCAATTGCATAAAGTCCAAACTCAATTCACCAAAAATTTGAGATAGGAGAGTTAGTCGTGCGAGGGACGATATATCATCACCTTTCAGGTGCACTTAATCGATCTCCCTTGTAATGTAATTAATAATAATAATAATAATAATAATAATAACTGGGACAAATCACACACGGTCATCTGGCCCCAAACTAGGATTACCTGTATCTTGGGAACCAGAGACTGATATACATACACATATACATTTAAATACATACATATATAGATATAATACACCCAGACTCAGAGCAAACAATTCTGCTCATCACAGAAAAGTTTGCCCTGTGTGGGGATCGAACCCACGACTCTCGGATCAGAGGTCAGGATCGCTAACCACTTAGCCACCGAGTCAGTCGAATTAGCCATAGCGTTATTACTGAAGTGTAAAATTGCCATGCAAAGTGCAATCGGCTCCCCTTTAACCTGACCCCTCACGTCACGTCTAAGATTATTGAAATGAAGACATATTTTTATTTTGTTTTGAGATATGCTGGATTTTCTTTCAAAAAGTGCAAAATATAAAATATTTGAATGAAATTAATAAATATTGTCTCTTAAATAAATCAGTTCTAAAAACGATTTTTTCAGACTTTTCAAAGTGAATTCGGAGGCTCTTAATGATAACAGCGACCAATAATATTTTACACACGTCATTTCTAGCCTCTCTAACACCTTTTCGTTGCTATTAAAATAAAGGAATTTAAAAAAGTAACACTGCAGCAGCAGCAGAAAAAGATTTTCTGTTAAATATATGTTTTTCCCATGCACACAATGGACAAATCATTTAATCAATAAAAAGAAACACATATTTGAAAGTAGTAGTTGATCACTTGATATGAAAAAATACTTGTTCGCAGGATTTACTGATGATAACAAGGAGTGGCTCAAGCCAAAAAAAGCTACAAAACAAAAACAGAAATCAATTTCAGAGGATGATAGTGATGCAGATAGTGGCCATGATGATGGATCCGACATGGAAAGTGACCAGTCAGATGAGTCTGGTGATGAAGAGGAGGAATATAATGAAAAGAGCATTGGTGGTCCAAAGTATAAGGTAAATGACAACATAATATCGGGTCTGCTGGAAGATATTTCTTTTAGAAATAAGTTGCAACCTTTGTGTATATTTTATGTTAAGCTTGTATATTATGCCTATTTTGTGTACATAATAAATTATAAAATAAAAATAAATCAAAATTAAAGGGGATGTAAGATAGATAGAGGTAGTTAGAATAGAAGGTGGCCTATGACCGGCCGCAATCTTGTTTTTTTTCCAAAGTAGCTGTCGCACCTTCAATCCTTTATAAATCACTAGGGAACATTCAGACGATGAAAAAATATAATAAGTCATTTTGTGTTTAAACCACTAGTTTCGGAGATATTTCATGACAAAGATTTCTTTACCATATGGAGGGATCATAAAAACAATTATATCTCTGCAACCGGCGATGTACGACAAAATCACCTGTTATATTTTTTGATCATTTAGGTATCCTTTATTGATTTAAGTAGGTTTCAAACTGCGACACCACTTTTGTGAAAATTCAAAATGGCGGACAGATCATAGGCCACAAAATCTTCGTAGTCCTTTCATGTTATTGGTATCCAACAGTTAGGAGATTATTGTTTATAATTAAAATTATATCAAAGCTTATTTGACTCCAAAGTTGACTGGATTCTGTAAAAAGAATTGCTATATGACCTTAAGGCTCTTTTACTAATATGACTACTGTAAATTTTCAGGTGGGAACCCTTGATGATCTGTTCAAAGATTCAGATCAAGAGAATGGCGACGTGACTTCTGAAGATGAAGGTGCTGCTAACAGCAGCAAAGTGGGATACACCTCTGATTCTAGTGGTGAAGAAAATGACAGTGATGAGGAGGATGGTGATGATGACATGCTGCCTATTGAAAAAGCCAATCTGAAACTCAAGAAGAGACAGAAGGAAGACAAGAAGTTAGCAGATGAAGAAATGCAACTCAACATTTCCAAACAAGATGTGTTTGCATTCCCTTCTGAAGAGGAACTTCTTAATCCCACTAGTCTACAAGATGTCCATCAGAGAATTAAAGATGTTGTGAGTGTACTTAGTGATTTCAACCGTCTCAAAGAAGAAGGCAGGTCTCGCTGTGAATACACAGAATTATTGCTCAAAGATCTATGCACTTACTACAGTTATAATGAATTTTTGATGGAAGTCCTAATGCAGATATTCCCAGTGCAAGAATTGGTTGAGTTCTTGGAGGCAAGTGAAACAGCGCGACCTGTTACTATTAGAACAAATAGCCTAAAGACAAGGAGGCGTGACTTAGCCCAGGCTCTTATCAATAGAGGTGTAAACTTGGATCCAGTTGGTAAATGGAGCAAAGTTGGTTTGGTGGTATACAGCTCCACAGTTCCCATTGGTGCCACACCTGAATATTTGGCTGGCCATTACATACTGCAAGGGGCCTCCAGTTTCTTGCCTGTGATGGCTTTGGCTCCACAAGAGAATGAAAGAATTTTAGATATGTGTGCTGCACCTGGTGGGAAGGCATCCCACATTGCTGCAATAATGAAAAATACAGGTTCTCTTTTCGCCAATGATGCAAATAAAGAAAGAACTAAAGCTATAGTGGGTAATTTCCACCGATTGGGAGTTGTGAACGGTATTATTTCCAATTACGATGGCCGTCAGTTTCCTGACGTAATCACAGGGTTTGACAGAGTTCTGTTGGATGCACCTTGCACTGGCACAGGAGTAATAGCTAAGGATCCCAGTGTTAAAACGACAAAAGATCAGAAAGACATACAAAGATGTTTCAATTTGCAAAGGCAGTTGTTGTTAGCTGCTATTGACTGCTGTAATGCTAAATCTAGTACTGGAGGTTACATTGTGTACTCCACATGTTCAATATTGCCAGAAGAGAATGAATGGGTGGTGAACTATGCATTGAAGAGAAGGAATGTAAAATTAGTTCCAACAGGGTTAGACTTTGGAACAGAAGGATTTATGAAATACAGGCATCATAGATTCCATCCTTCATTAAAGTTGACAAGGAGATTCTATCCTCATACACACAATATGGATGGCTTCTTTGTTGCGAAGTTAAAGAAATTCTCTAATGTTATTGTGAGTATATTCTCAATTTATACTCATGAAATGTATAAAGTGTTAAAATACAAAGTTCCCAATCTTAATCTTACTTTCAGCCGGACCCTGTTAAAGATGAAGAAGATGAGGAAGCAGAGTCAAATCAGGCTGGAGAAGAACAAAATGAAGATGAGACTTCAGAAGACAATATACAAGAAAGGGAAACAAAGAAACAGGCACCAGTTAAGAGACCTGCTGAAGCTCAAAGTAACGCACCTCACACTAAGAAGGCTAAAGTAAATGTCGAGAAAAGGTAAGCTTTGTTTTTACTGGTTTAAGATGCTAATACTGATGTTTATAGTATATTACATAATCAGTTTCTGCGTTGTCTGCATACTACCAAATATTTAAAATAAATTTATTTTGTTGCAGCGTAACATCAACCACAGAGCAGTCTAAAGAAACACCAGGAAATAAAAAGAAAAAACGTAAAAATAAGAAGAAGAAAAAGCAGCCTTCCGCAGGAGTAAATGAAACTGCAGTTGCAAATAAGCCACAACTAGATAAAGACAATAAAAATAAGGAAACAGGTGAAGCTGCTAAGAAGAAAAATAAGAATAAGAATAAACCTCAAGGTAATCAACTAAATGTTCAAAAAACGCAACCTTCGCCAAAAACACGAGAAAACACGAGCAGTTCTGAGAACAAAACAGAAACAAACAAAAGTCCAAACAAAAAGAAAAAGAACAGAAATAAAAAGAAACAAACTGGCAACCAAACTGCTCCTAACATTAACAAGCCTGAAGTAAAAGTTACTGAAAAACTACAGCTAGCCGTGGCTAAGAAATTAAAAAACAAAATGAAGAAGAGTAAACAAATTGGTGACATGAAGAAAGACAAGCACAAGAACAAGAAAAATGCAGCGAAACAGAATTGACCATAAATACATAAATTGGTATGTTTTTCATTAAGTTATAAAATGATATAATAGGTACAATTATTATGTATTTTGTCTTGTAATAAAAGATGTTTCTATTGAACATCTATTTGATTTTTTTGTTTCATCATATCATATATTATTGTTTATCTATTAAATCATATAATTTTTCTAGACCAGTGTTTTTCAACCTTTTTTAATACCCGACCCCCCTAGTGCCATAAACATACACAATTACACAATGTTTGTTATTTGAAAGACTATATTTATAATTTTTTTCAATTAGAAAAGGATTTACTTATGAACGTCTCCATAATAGAACCACGTTTTGACAAATTGTTAAAAAATAAACAGGCCCAGCCTTCTCACTGAAATCGATATCGAATCGATAAAAAAATTTTTATCATTGCAGTGTAGGACCTATAAACATTTACTTTTTCTTTTACCTGCGATCCCTAGAGAAAGGCTTCGCTTCGCGACCCACAGCTTGAAAAACACTGTTCTAGACAATTAGCGTTCTCTACTCTCATCATCAGCAATAAGACGTCCACTGCTGAACAAAAGATTTCAACGCTGAGCGGTCTTCCGCTGCCCGCATCAAACGGCTTGCCGCGATCTTCACTGGTCATCGGTCCCCGGAGTGGAAGGCTTGTCCACGCTACGTCTCCCAGTGCGCGATCGCCACTCGAGAGCTATGTCGGTTACTTTAGTACTGCGTATCTCCTCATTTCCGATACGATCACGTAGGGAAACTCCAAGCATAGCACGCTTCAAGCATAGCGTTTTCTACTCTATTGCATTTTATATAGTTTTCTTGTATATGTATTAACGTCTGTTTTCGGCACGTTAAGCCATTGGTGCCGGTTGCTCTCGCTGGATGGCAATCGTTAAGTCATATTGAAGGCTTTATTGGTTGAAAACTTCTGACATTGACTTGAATCATTGCCTAATAACCTTCCCAAGGTATGGGTTGGGTGCAGATGATATGGATTGTTGACATATAAATAAACTTCACTGACAATTAAAAACTCATTTGTAAAATTTTAAGAATATTTTGATTTTGAAAATTCGTGTTTACAGTCGAGCCCCTGACAAAGTGAGTTACAAATAGTTTATCTTTGTGTTCTTATATTTTTTATAGGGGCCTTAACTTAGTATGTCATATCATCGCTGCTATCACTGGCGTCTCTGCCTGAAGTTTACTAATCCAGGTAACTTATGTCAGAAGAATAAACAGCTGTAACGTCAGCTAACGGGTGTCTCGCGAACTGACTATGAAGGAAATTATTCCTAGGGGAAGTTGCTCAGTTTCGAGATAAGAAGCGCCTGTTAAAATTTTTGATTTTGTTAGATATACACCCAGTTGTAATAATGATTGTTTCTGCAACTGGGTGATAGAACCCTATAACGGCCAACAAAGGCTCACTCCTACTCTTACAATAATGTCATCAGATATAAGAGAGACCAGTGCCACGGGTGAAACGGTTCTATATAGGCAATTTATTGTAATTGCACTACCTACCTACTTTGTTCACCAAGGTCTCCTCAAAGAATTTCCACGCCGACTGGTCTCTGGCTCTGTCTGCATCCAACGGCTTCCCGTGACCCTCACTAGGTAGGCATCGGTCCACCGAGTGGGGGGCCTGCTTACACGTCTTCCATTTATTATTGTCATAAATTAATTACTCAAGACCATTATTTACTGTGCGAATATATCCCCTTATTCTTGCGTGATTAAGTACCTAACAAAAATCTAAAAATCAAAGCCAATTTGTAATGTGGTATGTATGGTAAAATTATGTTTACGTACAAGCAAACGTTATGTAGGTCTATATTAGACATGGGCGCCAACCTTATATTTGCCGGCGGGGGTGCGCTGGTCCAAATTGGTCGGCGTGGCAGCGCCCCGCCGCAGCGCGGCATAATTTTTTATTTTTGAGATTGGTAATAAGACAGACATATTTATCTACGTATATAAATAAATAAAAATTTAAATGGTTTATAAAAATAATAATTCATCTTCAGCAAAAGAATTCTACAGTTTGATACAGAACTACCCTAGATATTCACGCCAACCACTCTTGCGCTGCCCGTATCCTGCGATTCCTGCGGCCCGTAACCTTCACAAGTTGTCACGACGGTCTACCGAGTGACAGGTCTGCCTATTCTGTGTCTTCAGGTGTGTGGTCACCATTCGAGAACTTTGATAACCCTTCATCATCATTATCAGCCGAAAGACATCCACTGCTGGACAAAGGCCTCCCCCAAGGATTTCCACACCGACCGGTCCTGTGCTGCTCGCATCTAGCGGCTTCCCGCAACCTTCACCAGGTCGTCAGCCCATCGAGTTTGAGGCCTGCCCATACTGCATCTTCCGGTGCGTGGTCGCCACTCGAGAACTTTACTGCCCCATCGGCCATCTGTTCTACGAGCTATGTATACTTTAGTTCTCCTACATATCTTCTCATTTCTGATTCGATCACGTAGGGAAACCCCAAGCATAGCACTACCCATCGCCCTTTGAATGACCTTGAGCCTTTTTATGAGGTCCATAGTTAGTAGCGACCATGTCTCGGTCATCACAGCTGGCAACACACACTGGTCAAAGACTTTATTCTTGAGACACTGCGGTAGGCTGGACGTGAAGATATTGCGGAGCTTCCCGACCGCTGCCCAGCCGAGTTGGATTTGACGATTGATCTCTTTTTCGAAGTTGGACCTACCTAGCTGGACTGTTCGTCCCAGGTATACATATTCGTCAACAACTTCGAGAGTAGAATCTCTAACCTTCAGAAGAGTGGGTGTAATACGGAGTCTCAGCCATGATCACGATATTGTTAGCAAATCGAAGGTGGGTGGATGGCGAGTACATGTCATTGATGTTAATGCCGAGTCCTCTCCTCTCTCTGACCATTACTGTCATCTGTTATATAAGTTATGTGTTCTGCCTACTGCACTACCACTTCAGTTTAGCGAGTCTATGAGCTGTATCGGTTAATTTAGCTCTCCTCCGTATCTCTTCATTTGTGATTCGATCACGTATAGAATTTTCGATCATAGCACGCGTCATCGTCATTTGGGTGACCTTGACCTTTCTTATGAGGCTCATAGTAAGCGACTATGTCTCAGTTCCAAATGTTATTCACTGGAAACACACTCTGATTAACTTACCGACAATTTGCTCTTGAAACACTGTAGTATTTCGGGTGTTTCGGACTTGAAGATATTGCAGACCTTCCCAAACGTGGCCTAGTTGAGATGGATTCGACGATTTATATCTTTCTCGAAGTTGGACCCATCCACCGTTGGTTTTATCTATGGTTGAGTTATTATTATTATTATTATTATTATATGTTTATAAATATTCATTAACAACTTTGGGTGCAGAGTCTCTAACCTTCAGAGAAATGGCTGTGAAATGATATTGATACTGATGTCCACTTATTAAGATGATCTGCTGAGACCATTGAGTATTCTGCATAGGTCTTCCAAGATATCAGCTTATCGATGGTGGTTAATGTACGCCATGGATGTTGAGTCCTCTCCTGTTCATAAGCTAGGAAACATCTTCCAGGGCACTAGTGAACAGTTTTGGATGTATAACATCTCCCTCACTCCTGGTGTCACTCCTCACTGCAGCCATATACTTTTCTAATTCTGATCCTGGAGGCGGACCGACATAGTGGCGTTTTACTAAAACTTCAATAACTTTGTAGTTAATTTGGCACCGTTGGAGAGACTGTAACACAGTCCAAGTCTTGATTGAATGAAAGGCTTTCTCATAGTCCACATTCTACAAACACGAAGCATAGTGGCCGATTATGCCTTTTTTTGTGCTGTCTGCTTCAATGTAGAAATCAGGTCTAAGGTACTGAAATCTTTTCGGAAACCCTGGAAATTCATAAAACAAGTGTCCAGACGAGCCGTGGTGACACCCAAAAACTAAAAACAGTGATGTGGGTCTGTAGGGTCTCACAATCAGCAGCTCAGCTGGGTCGTTACCAATTGTGAAGAAGTGCACCACCCACCACACTTTTGTGCTATGTGGTAGGTGTTCGTAATAAAATCAAGCAACTTCTGAAGAGCTTTAAGTACCGTTACCGTGCAACATTTTTGTGTAAAATAAGGGCAATTAGAATTTACATACTTATTCGTTGATGCGGTCTTAGAAAAGCCACACGAGTTGTGTTTTGTATCTCCATGCATGAATTGATTTATTTCTTTGTTTGCATCTGCAATCTGCTCTTAATGATATGAGGTGTGGTACCGTACCGCATGTTGAAATAAACTACATTTAATTTAACCAAAATTTGCTAGTTGCTTGGTCTGGTCGGCGCGAATATCGAAATCGGCGCGGCGCCCATGTCTAGTCTATATACAAAAAAAACACAATTCATATTAAATGGTTAGTATTCATTTTCAAAATAAAACATAATAAGTGTTACTGAAATAGGTACAACTTCAACCAAACATAGATTCATCATAATTTTGAAAATTGGAGTCAGTTGTAGATTCGCCTGAGCTAGAGTGCGAGCCGGGCAGTGTCGCCGCACGCGCTAGCTTCTCTCTCGCAAGCAACATTTCATATCCTTCTTTTAGTTGTTGTTCCTTATTTTTACTGTTTTTATCATAGTCCTCTAAACGATCAGCCAAGTAAAGTACTGGGTCTAATGGTTGATGCAGAATTACGTCAGCTATGCAGGTCTTTAAAGCAGTTCCGATAACGCGTTGCAAGTACCTCATTTCTTCAGTGGCCACTGGCTCTACGGGACTCTCAGTAAACTCTATAGGTGTCTTTCGAATGCGTACAAGATTCCCTAAACCGTCGTTCTCATATTCCTCATCGCTTTTGGGCTCGGTGTATATTCTTTTGCCCGATTTATTTAAGTGGTATCGACCGAGGTTATCATACCTGTATTCAACCCCATCTATGACTTCCCTGACTTTTAGCATCATACCATCGCTGTGATTTATTAAATATTCGCTGGCACTCTCGTGCGCTTTATAGATCCTTTGATTTTTTTCACTGACATAATATCTACCGCAGTCATCGTAGAAATAAACATGTTTTTCATCATCTGCAACTGGAACTAATTCGTTTCTATGATTGACTTGAAAAATATGTTCAGCCATTGACCCTCTGTACAACTTTCGCCCATATTTATCAACCGTGAATTGTCCGAATTCATCGGAATATACCTCTTTCATATCTACGACGCTCAATATTGATATGATAGATTTTTTCTCTTGGTCCCCGTAAATAGCTTCATGCCAAAGCGCTACTAGTTCTTCAACGAGACGTTTTCGTTCGTCAGGTGGAAGTAAATGATCAAATATGTGGACTTCTTGGCATTTCAATTGTCGTTTAGCCCGTATATCTTCCATTCGTTTATTTTTTAGAGTATACAAGGACACTTTTAGATTTTCCAGTGAGTGAAGGCGTTCCTCTAAATACATAGTTTTATGTTGCAACGCCAATACTGCTGAAGAATTTTGTAATTTCAACCTTTCGATGCGGCTTTCAAGAGTTTTAATTTTTTCTAAAATTTTTCTCATTTCTAACTCATCGGTGGGATTTAAACGAATTATGCAGCTTAGTCTCAGTCTTCTGTTCTGCATTTCCTTGACGAGCTCTAGAGTCTCGGGATCCGTGGACGCCGCCACTTCATCGATAATATTGTTTAGTGTGTTTGTGAGATCAGTTAACAATTCTGGATTTTTTATACCAACAACTTTGCTGAATTGCAAAACAAGGTGATCGTTCAATATATCTAGCCAATTCATTAGTTCATCAGTTTCTACAGAAACCATCACTTTAAATTCAAATGGATCGCCAGTACGTCGAAAACATTTGTTTTTATCATCTAGCACAGAGTTAACCGATAAATGCATATCAGTAATTGTGTTTAAATCAGTTTTTATTAAATGATTTTCTTCCTCAGTCATTGTAGACTGTAACTGGTTCACAAATTGTCTAAAAGATATATTCCTTTCCTTTGATCTCTCTATAGTGAAGTCCAGTGCTGAGTAGATTTCCTCGTGCGGAATACTGTTGATCCTGTGTTTGTATTCCTCTATTTCCTTCACTGCGTTTAGCCACTGAAAGTGTGCGATGGTGATGATATCGTCTATGCGGTCCGAAGTTGCTCCTTGCAGCAAAGCGTTACGCATTTCCACTAGGCTTTTGAAAATTTCGTCTGCGTAATCCTTCATAGTAAACAATATCACGGGTGTTTCGTATGAACGTTTTATTTCTTTGGCCATTGAGAACAAAAACGCGACTGCTTCATGACGATCCATGTTTTGTGTAAAGTATACGAAAATATTCAATATGAAATTATCAATATACAGTTATAAAAACTACAGTAAATCACTAAGCTTCATAAAATTTAAAACTCATAATATAAACAAGAAAAAATAGTATACAAACATTGAAAATGATATTAAATTATTTTGACATTGTCAAACGTTGTTTTAAGAGTTTCACTACTTGTGTAGGAACGGGAAGCGTGTGGGCCAAAAAAGAGAATAAATAATCTAGGTATTTTTTAAATCATACTTGTTAAAAATATCTTGGTGGCGGTTAAAGCTGTCGCTAAGCCACGTGTGAGTCTTCGATGGACGGTGGAAACTTCTGGCAACGAGCGTTTTTACACTTACAAAAGTCATTGCCTACTATCAGCGGAAAAACTATTCATTTATTTGCATTCATAATATGCTATGCTTCCGTCATTGCCGGGTTGGTGCCGTGCCAGCCAGTAGAAAAAACGCCCATGGGGTTCGCTATCTAAGTTCTTCAGTCCTAGCGCATAGATACATGCTCTTTCCTACAACCTCTGCGAATCCGGACTTGTCTGTCTGTCAAGACCCTTTTTCTCAGGAACGTGTGAACGTATCAAGTTGAAATTTCAATTATGAAATCAAATACTCAGGCCTGCAATCTCTTGAAGCTGTGCAAATTCAAATTTCTATGCCAACGCAATCAAGAGATACGGCCGTTTATGCCGCATATTTGGACACTCGCATGTGAATCAAAACCTATAGGGTACTTCTCGTATACCTAGAATCATTAAATTTGGCAGGAAGCAATGTCTTATAGCACAAGTAAAGGGAAAAGTTCGAAAACCAATAATTTTTAGTTACATCACGATTTTTTTGTGATGTACATAACTAAAATTTTAACTTGATACGTGCACGCGTTCCTGAGAAAATGGTCTTGAATGACTTGCAGGCCTGAGAATTTGATATAGAGTTCAAGAAATGTGTGATTATGAATTTATACGGAACCCTCGGTACGCGAGTCCGACTCGCACTTGACCGCTTTTTTATGTCTGAACTTACGTGAGCACGGTCATGTATTTTCCAAATCGTCTACTGTGTTGTTCCCGAGCTGTATACCAAATAAAAGTAACATTGGTTAATCATTTTCGAGCATGAAATAGTGTCGGGAATCGTTTCCAGGATAGGTATGTCTTTTGTGTTATTTACCGACTTCATAAAAGGAGGAAGGAGGTTCTCAATTCGACTGTATGCTTTTTTTATGTTTGTTACGCGATTACTCCGTCAATTATGAATAGATTTTGATGATTCTTTTTTTTGGTAGGTAATACTTCAGAGGTGGTCCAATAAAAATTTTATTAAAATTGAATCAGTACTTTTTGAAAAAAACAAAACCAAAAAACATCGCAAAATGCGCGTGCGATGAACTGCGATGACGCCACAGCAGCGCAGCGCCACGTAGTTTTGTTCATTATTTTGTCAATCTGCTACAAAAATACGTAATCGTATGTACTATTACGAGTAAGTTTTATTTTTTATTTTTCGCCTCGCTAATTTCGGCGATTAGGGGTTAATTAACCAACTAACCAAGTGTCATTCAAAAATGTAGCGGTGAAAAAATAAACTGTCACCTTTGTAATTTTATTATATGACATGATTTTATTTACTCGTCGTTGTAGTTTAGGAATGTTAACATTATTAAAATCAATATCTAAAATCCAAAATCTATTAAGGCGTAACAACCACCCTGACAAGGTTTATCTAACAGTTCAACGACCCCAATATACTGAAAAGCTAAAGTGAGAGTCGCTCGTCACTCCACACAAAAATCTAAGTCATAAAAAAAGTAAAACAATGACAGAAAAAGGAAGGCATTCCGATTATTTATCCTAAAATCGAAACCTACACGAAAAGGCAACGGGAGCGTCGAACCGAACGCAACGCGAACGTAGTTCGTAGGTCACAGCGTACGTTTGCCGTGTCCATGTACCTACGTGAGGGGCTGGGATGCTGGGTGCTGGAGCAGGGCCGGGGTGGTGGCCCGCGTACGGCGGCGCAAGGCTGGCTGCGACTTTAATGGGACGCGCGCCGCGCAGCCCCGCGCGGAGGCTGCCGTCCGCCAGTGTCCCGCGAGCCGCATCGACGACACACGCGCTATCTGACGAATCGCCTCCCACATCTTTTAACTATCAACCAGTATGTTGACTAAAAATACTTTTTCATAAATTACAATCGGTTTCGAGTGCTCGTTTCAGTTACAGTGATGTGAAGGCATTGTTTTGTTTGGGCGGTAACGTAGGGCGGGACGCTTTGTCCGGAGTCAGAGTACTACGCCCGCGGAGGCTGCGCAGCATCCGGCCATAGCGATATCTCCGGACGCTACGTTTTACGGGCTAGGACGTTCAACCTAGCTTGCATACAGCCTTATATTTCTTTCATATAGCTTCTGTGTACTGACTACTATAAATTATTTTATAAATGTTTCACGTAGGAGATTTAATTTAAGATAACAAAGTTATCTATATTATGTTTGAATTCACGATAGCATTCCATGGCGATACGAAACTGCGCGGTTTTATTTGCTTGCTTTTTGATAAATCTGTTTAATTTAGTTCAAGATCATTAAAATGTTATTTGCTCAGCACAAATAAATCTACTGATTTTGCATGAAATTCCCATTACTTTCTTCCGAATTTTTAACACAGATTTTGTTTTTAATTAATTATTTCTTTAGACTAAATAATTTATTAAGCCAATGACTTAACTAAGGATACTAAAGCTATGCTCTATGCATTCCCTTGTCACCTAGTTTGTGCTTTTCTTTTACCTGTATTAGGAAACCTTGACAAAAAAATGGATTAATTACATATCTCAAATATTCAGCATATAGCGGCTTTATCGATCTTATGGAAGCCTCCTAACAGAATATACCTCTCAATTTCTCGGTAAAACAAAAAAATTTTGTGATAACTTGCAATATTACCTATAAAACATATTATTTTTTGTAAGCAAAATTAGAATATTTTCGCAAAATCAACTTTACGTTATGCAAAAGAAGACATGTTGTTAACCACCTACGACTGGTCTGGCACAAGTAAGACTGATTTTCATCAGTCGCATATCACACCGATAAACTACTACCACCTATTTCAGGCTATGAAACGCACAGTTTCTGGAAAACTCGAGATGTTTTATAAAAAGTCTCAATGAAATGGCTCGCCTATGCTGATTTTTTAAATATTTCAGTTATGTTGAATCGAATCAGGTCCCGCGCAAACAGTAAATACCTACAATGATTTTAATTAATTTATTAACACCTACAGTAGGTCTGGCACTAGGCAGCACAAGTAAGACTGAATTTCATCAGTCGCATAACACAACGATAAACAGCCACCACCTATTTCTATAGAAAACCACCTATTTCTATGAAACGCGCAGTTTCTGGAAAACACGAGATGTTTATGAAAAGGATGAATGTAATGGCGGGCCTTTGCTGAATTTCTTGATATTTCAGTTATGTTGAATCAAATCAGTTCCCGCACAAGTAATAAAAATAATAATTTTATTAGGTATTGAAATTAATAAATTAGTCATTGTTGTCGGCGTTTGGTAAATAAATACTTCTTCTTCGTTAGTGTTAAATTTAATCCCTGGAATTATTAAGTGGTTTTAATTGTTATACATCTTCTCTTATTAGGTAACATGTCAAGATTGTGCTTTTAATATTTTAAGCCGCACTGTCAGTAGAAATTCTTATCGGTGTAACTGCGGTCCCGAACTATCTCTGAAACACGACTGCGCTATCCAGTATGCACCTAATTGGGCATAACCGGTAACATTGTTACTTAACTGCATTATGCACTTGTAATACCACTCTAACAAATTAGATAACGTTTACGTATTTACGAATCCTATGATTTATTTAAGGACGTTGTTGTTTAGTTTATTTCATGATTATAGATATAGACTGACCCAATCACGGAATAAAAAAGGATTTATTTAGATTTATGTGGACCGAATGATACAGATGGATTATAAAGAGTTAAGAAAGTTTCTTAGTTACACAGATACTTGGTTACCTATCCTAAATGTAGTAGATTTATGTCTTTGTACCTTCTGTAAAATTTAATCCTTTTAAGTTACAGTAAAGATTTGATATATCGATTGAAAGACTGAACAAATCCATACCTGAAATACATTTCGCTTCCTCAGACCGAAACCAATTTGATTTTGAGATTTTCTCCCATTTGAATTTTCTGCAATCGAATTGACCATATTGACTTGTTTTAGAATAAAACTTACTTTTATTCAACTTGCGTAAAACTTTCTCGTTGCATGCACAACTATGTATTTGCATTTTGCAATCTCAAACAGGCGAATGTTGGTTCCATTGGCTGTTAATTTGGCACTTCCCTTGTTTACATTCAATGCATCGCGTCTTCGGATGCAAAGAAAGTAAAAGTACCAGTAGAAACTACCTAAATTGACGTACAACATGGTAGCTGAATACGGGGCATTTGAGTTACTTAGCCGAATTGCCGACATTTGTCAAAAACTTAGTTTTGGTTTTGTTGATGCATCGTTCTAAAAATGAATGAAATATCTATAGTCATGGAGGGAAAGATAGAAGGAAAGAGAGGTAGAGGGAGGCC
Source organism: Coleophora deauratella (assembly GCA_958295455.1). Lineage (NCBI taxonomy): Eukaryota > Metazoa > Arthropoda > Insecta > Lepidoptera > Coleophoridae > Coleophora > Coleophora deauratella. Next base: position 13,504,338 of record OY282391.1, on the reverse strand, counting down.
GACACAGGTACATCGATCAAGTGAAGGTTAAAGTCAATATCGTGTCGTACCAGGAAGTCAAGGAGTTGGCGAGGAGTAGAAAAGAATGGCGTTTACTCCACCGACAAGAGCCTAGCTCTTAAGATAAAGAAGAAGAAGCTATAGACACGACGACATGATTTTTAATGCTGTACTCTATTATGTATTTTGATATTTTATCCACTATCGGTCTATATTCTCTAATCATCTCGCCTAATCGTAAGTGATATCGAGCCGAAGATGAAAGCAGACTTACCAGGATTCCCATCGCAATGGGAAACCGGCTGGCTGTTTTATCTCCATGCTATAAATCCTGTTATCATTGCTGTTTGGCGCCAACACTAAAGAAGATAGTAGCTATCAAGTCCTTAATTAAACATTGAGAAAGTAATGAAGCGTGTCAGGTTTTTTCGTGTGATGGCAATTTTGTGAACGGTAAGTGCCACAGAGCGTTCAAATTTTTTATTATTTTTTATTATTATTATTTAGATGCAATGAACTACCCAATAACATTACATACCATATTTATCAAAATTTCTACCTATTTGTTCTTCGAACATGCTGGTCTAGTCTACTTATAAATTGTGATAGTCTATCGCCTAAGGGAATTCGAATTCCAATACCACAGATTAAGTAATAGTTCCAATACGGAATAGGAGGATATTGAAATAACATTCCTTGTTTTATGACTGAGCGTTTCTATCATATCGAAGGTGGAGAAGACAATAATTTTAAGTGCAGATTTGTAAATTTTACAGCAGAGCAGTTTGAAAATGTCAAATGTTTGAAATGTTGGTATGAAAAAATTCTACACCTTTTGCCGTTATATTTCGATAAACATATATTCATTGACAAGTCCATAAATGTTTCTAACCAATTAAGACTGTCAAAAAGCGTAACGTGTTAAATAAATAAGCGAAGAACTTGCATCTAATAATAAACTTCAGTTCCCTGAGTCAGTTCTAGTCACACCAAAGTAAGAGACGGTCGCAGTTATTTATTACTCATTAGTTCCCCGTAAGATATTCTCGCTGAAAACAAACGGACTAAGATGTAATCGCATCTGCGTCTGCGACGACGACGCGTCCGACTGACTATGGCGCGGAGTATTTCCTGTTTTGCGTATGATGTGCCCCGGTTTGTATGATGTTTACCCGCGTAAAGCTGAAATAATTCTTTTGTTGTCGACATAACTGAAAACTAGCATCGTATTCCAACAGTTTGGTGCTCTACATGTACCGTACAAATAAGACGAAAACACTACCTTAAAAACAAAAAGAGCCGTTAAATTTCTGATACTGACTACATAAAACCTGCCAGGTTTCAAATAGATACCTATATTCTTCATGATGTGTCTTGAGGCTTTCTAAGATCTACCATGTAAAAGTATACACGTCAATTTCACGTTCGGATTCGTAGCAAAAATGCGCTACTATCAGAACAATGTTGCTTTCATCTTTTCAGTATGAACTCGTGATATTTAATAAACATGGTATTCATATTTTGACTCTCCATGATTCTGACAAACTTTTTAGCAAAATAACATAGATATTGAAGTGGTCCCTCCCTACCCCATTTTAATTTGATTTAGAAGCTTTTGAAGATGACATACCTACATATTGAGCATATTTACGAGACAAATAATTTTAATTTAGGGATTCACTAAATAAGCTATACCTATATCGTTAGTTCCAAATGTTAGTCATGTTTTCGAAAGTTTTAATCCACGTACCTATTAATTCACTTTCGGCCCAAGGTCTTCTATTATGCATGTTTAAGGATGTTTCATTATACCTTTAATACATCCTTTATTAAGCCTATTGTGGGTTTAGGGGGCTTTGTGAAAAAGTGGGCCACGAGGGAATTAGCTCTGAGAATACTTGATTGAGAAAGTGTACAGTTGCGATTTGTCAAACGTGACACTTTTGACTAATCATGAAAATGTTGTGTAAAGCTAAGTCAGATCACAAATGGATCAAACAATTCTTGGAAAAAATGTGCATGTGGATAAAGGTTCGACATCCCTGTGGTATAAACAATACCTTTTGGTTTGAAACCCCCGAATTTTGATAAACTTTCATTAGGGAGTTATTATTTGTCTTAATCGCGTCTACATGTGTCTAATTCTGAAGGCAGATAAATCACCTTCATTTTCATCCAAGAATAATTACAAGTTCTAAGCCTTTCTACAAAGGGTTTATCTGTAATCCTACAAATAAAGATAGGTATTTTCTTCATGAAATCCTAAGCCAGGAATAGGATACGACAGCGAAAGTTAGTCCCAAAGTAAACTCAAGTCCGTTGGGGCGGCGAGTACTTAGGTAAGTAGGTACATATCTAAGTTTAGTTTTAGTGGCAGAGTTCTTAGTATGGATTTGTGGATTCGTCGGTTTGATAGCTTAGCTGAAGAGGATATTCTAGTCAAATTCACAAAAGCTTTAACTTTGTCGGCTAAACATTTATACATTTCTTGTTTCTTACGATTAGTTAGTGTTGAATCTAAAGTTAAATTATTTATCTAATTATATTATATCTAAAGTCTCTTATATCATGCAATAGTTGTTGTTCAAACAGTATTACAGATCAAATTTGTTAGCAAAAGTTCGTTTGAATAAAAAAAAAATGGAGGTAGAATAGAATAGAATAAATCTTTGAAAACTTAGTTTGAAATCTTAAACCTTATTTTTATAAACATTTAATGTAGAATCAGCCTGAAATTGATTTTGATTGATGTGTAGATACATTTTGTAGGGATCATTAAGAGACCGGCGAAGTGCGAGTCAAAATGCGAGAAAAATCCATGTTCCTTGTATTATATTCCATGTTTTAAATATTAAAATGTATTTAACGTTTACTAAAGTCAATATGTTTTGCACTGTATTTTGATACACACCTCTTTAATATTTTATTCAAATTAACAAAATCCCTCGTGAATAATTAACCCAGACACAATATCATAAATATCCATTAATTTAACGGGTCAGGTATTAAATAAGTCCCTTAATTAGAGAAATGATATGTCACGTCACTTTAGCACTGTCATCGCTCCCAGGCGTTTTGTGACGTCATGGGCCATGGGACATGCCCCTTTGTCAGGTGTACAGAGGAGTGTCCCTCAAGGTCCGGCACCAGCTGTCATTTGTCAGGGTTATAGCAATTTCGCAGAAAGTTTTTGATTGCTTTGAGGATACCTTAGAGACTCTCAGGTTCGCAGTAGTATAATATATCCAGATAATTTATATAGTATTGAATCTACTTTAGCACAATACTTATAATGCGAACAAGTGGTACTGTATTTAGACTTATCGTTTCTAACTATGAATATATAATTAGGAAGATAATGACCAAGTGAGATATTGCCAAGGGTTTAAAAAAAGAATCAAACGAACTTACCGTGAATCGCGAAGTTCCATCGAAGATAATTGTATACAGGGCGTTTGAGATTTTAAGGGATTACTCAGAATCAAGTATAGAACACAGGAAAAAAAAAATCGATCTAAAACATTTTTTTTTCCAGTTTCCCATACAAGTTCTTGATTCAGATTTAGTATGGGGATCTGAAAAAAAATTGAAGAGCGGACTTTTTCAATATTTTTCCTGTAAGTATTCTATATATGATTATGAGTAACCTCTTAAAATCTTAAACGCACTTTTTTAAACACCCTGTATGTGTAGATGTGTAAATAGTAAAATCTTCGCGGAGAAATCAATTTTTTTATAAAATTGTTAACAGAGAAAATACTTTTTCCTGTTAAACCCAAAAATCTGACCCCCTATCGCTGTCCCAAGCTCCTGTTAACGCCACTTCCTTTTTAATGACTGAGCTACTGCCAGTGTCACTTCCGAAACCTTAATTTTATGACGCGCTAGGAAGTCACTTTACGACCTTGTTTGCTTGCCTTGCTAATAGATAACTGTTGAAATGTGATAGAGCCTTCGGTGATAGCTTTTTGATTTGAGAGTTGATTGATTTGTAATTTGTTTGTAAGTTGTTGATTTTTAGATCATAAATATTATAGAGTGTGTTAGTTACAGTTAGTCGTCTCGTGATCTAAATGTTTCTGTATTGTTCTGTTTAAGAACTACTTACAAGTTTACCGTATTACTTTAACAAATAAGAAAGCTTGTCCCTTATTTACATAGTTATATGTAGAGCAGTGATATGATAATCGCAAGCAGAGTATCTGTTTATTGCACAAATAATATATTGTGCGCGCGCCGTGCTGGGAACTGCGTCGGATCTAGCCTGTAGGAGCCTTCCCTCGGCCTGATTTGAGGCCACATCAAATTGTCCTCTTCCTCGCAATACGCTGACACATAATTGCTCTTATTCCCACTTCAGTAAGCCACATAATCAGTTGGCTTGTTCTGTGTAGTGGGAGCGTAGATGTTAAAGAGGAACGGAATGAGTGATGGCGGTGCAACTAGTCCCGAGTATTAACTATAATCCATTGTCCAGAGTCCAGACTCCTCTCCACTCGCTAAATAGCGAAAGTGATGACTCAGCGCTCCGATACCATCAGTCATTCGCGAGGATGTTGAAAATATTTTGTGCCGAGTAATTTATTTCGCCTTTTGAGGGTAGATCGATAAGTTTCACGGAAGTGGTGATAGTACGTTATAGAACGATTCGGTGCTACTATTCTATTCTGGCAAAGACCTTCTATATTGTGCCGCACAGGTGTTCCCCTTCTTAAATTATTGGTTGATTGTGATATTGGAAGGGGCGCTTTTTATTGACTTCTCGGAATCCATCGAAAATATAACTTAGTGATGATATGATTCCGAAGGACGCGTAATTTAATAACATATACTTAAATAACTGTATCATCTGTAAAAACTAAGTAGATTTCAGTTAGACTACACAACTTATATAATTAATCAAACCGTTACTTACTTTAAAGTGAATTAACTTATCTTCTTACTTTGCAGAAGCACACTCAATCCTACGTCTTCTCCATTACTCTCACAGAGGAAAGAGTAACCAAGTAACCAAACTTAAGCCATTTAAGAGACTCTCCATAAATCTTGCATAAACTAGTTCGAGATGCTCGCGAGCTAGAAACCCGAGACACATCGAGAGTTTCCTTCGTTACCAGCCTCTTCTGAAAAGACAGTTGTTGTTTCATAGGAATTATAAGGAATGTTTATAAAATAATTTACAGTTACAGTACAGCCTAAGTGCGGCGAGATGTTGTTTAACTGTAAATTTGAGAACACTGTCTCGTAGTTATTTTTATTTTTGGATGACTGTGACACATCACATGAATCACGCATAACATGTGGTCTTTTCACCATTATAGATTGTTCACTTTTTGCTCCCTATACAGATATCTATTGGAAACGTTATTACAAATTAAAATTTATCTTTAGCTAAGGCCAAAACCGGAACTTAAATCGTTAAATGACAAATCTGTTGGGATGTTAGTAAGTCGACGTGAACTATTCGTGAAGTAGATTTGATGTCATTTTTAGTCGATGTTGTGTTAAAAGTACCTTGTGCCTTATGCACCTACATACAGGATATTATAAAAAAGGTGTAGGACCAATAAATTGGGCCTTCTACTCATTTATGATATTGCTGAAATCGTAAAAAAAAATGGACAAAATTGCCGAAACGGCTAATCAACTGGTATGTAGAGTCCAAGAATTTTGTTGCTGTTTCAAAGTCGTAGAGCAAAAGTTTTTCAATTATATTAATGAATTAATTACTGTGCCACTCCTCATAAGAAGAAGGATTGATGACATAATATGATGGTGCTCTAGTTAACCGGTCGTCTATTTTGTTCCACCCTATACTTGCTAAGTACTACAGCGATGGGAACTGTGTTATTTTTGTTATAGCACGAGGGGCTTTATGTAACTATCGTTTGACAGGTCCTGGGGCAGTGCTAGTCAACTAATACGTAACGATATCCATCCAAGAAATTATTATAACTGAATTTTTAGTAGTCCCTATTTTTGTTAAATTCTTAAAGAGCAATGTTTTACATACGTTTTGGCAGACGAGCCAATAGACTGCAATTAATTAATAAATTATTATTATTATTATATTAATTATATTGGTTTTAAATGATTGTCTTACGTCTAATAATATAATATCACGGTGTCTCCATTAGACGTAGTCCATAAAGATTTCGACCTGAAAATGTGGCAATCGCCTGCAGATGACCTGGTTCCACCCGTATCCACTCCTTATTCTTATGGGTTCAGCCAAATAATAGGCCACTCGGGTTTTTTTTTTTTTATGTGATAGGTGGCAAACGAGTAGACGGATCACCTGATGGTAAGCGATTACCGCCGCCCATGGACACCCGCAACACCGGAGGAGTCACAAGTGCGTTGCCGACCTTTGAAATGGGATGGGGGATGGGGGAATGGGGAGGGGGAGGGGGGGTTGGGCCTCCGGTACCCTCACTCACTCGGCGAAACACAACAAACGTTGCTTCACGCCGGTTTTCTGTGAGGCCGTGGTATCACTCCGGTCGAGCCGGCCCATTCGTGCCGAAGCATGGCTCTCCCACGGTGACGCAGATTCTGGATTTTCCTTAGTTGTTCCCCAGGAGGCGCAGTGTGCCTGGAGAGGATACTTCACCTTTGCTGTGTTGACAAAGCATATCCACGATACCGACTAAATAATGTATTTAATAGATGTAACGAGAATTTATAACCTCCCCGATTAAGATTTTTTGCTCGATTGTCCCACTCACAATTACATTACTGCGTTTTATGTTTATTCAAATCACACTCATGTATCAGAATCTGTTTTCGTATTACTATTTACGCTGTGTTCTCTGTAGGTTAGTTGACCAAACGTCCTACATAGCGAAAGGAAATTAAATGAGGGTAGGATAGGATAGCGTCGACGCTGCACGGCCCGCCTCTTTGTCTCAGAACGAGAACTGTGTCGCGTTCACGTTGTATTTCATAAGAGATATTTCGAATTAATCTCCGCTTTCTTTTCAGTTTTTTCTTCATAGATTCTGTGCGTTCTTTTGTTAGGATAAGACCTTTGAACTCAGATATAGTTTTATACATTATAGATATACCTTAGACTTAAGTACCTATACGAATGGTCTTAGGTTCATAGCGCACTCTGAGCCACAGGATTTTTGAGAAAAGTTGATCATACTGATCTAGACTTATTATATTACAAGGCTATGGGGCAATAGTTCTTTTTAAATTACATTCTAAAGCTACTCCCGAAGCAATCACAACAGCAAAATGACTGGGTAAAATTGTATGAGAGCTCTGACAAGACCACTATGAGGTCGCTGATCATCTTCACACAAAGAAGAAGAAGGGGAAGGCTACAAGTTTTTTTTAAATGGCAGATATGAACATATTCAGTCTGTTATTCGGATCAAAAGTGACTTTTTTTCTACCACCAACAATTAAAAACAAATGAACTGCATTAAAATCTTTCGTCGGATTGTACATTTTTGTATGAATAGTCCAAAATTTTTGTCGTTGTCGTCGAAATTGCATTCTTACATTCAGTGGATCAATAAATAATGTGCAGGGAACATAATTATATTTCGATAGTTCTTTCACGTTGCTCATTTACAATAAAGTTTCTCCCCTAATTACCCGCTACCGTGCACTGGTACCTAATTTACCAGAAGGTAAAATTTGTTTTAGTTTAGCACCTCTAAATTAGAAGCGTATATGCAAAGTTAGCCGAGGTCGTTGTAGAGTAGGGGGAAACAGGAAGTCAGAGGTGATTCCGACTGGGAGGCAATTTCCCGAGCTGTGCTACAGATCGGTGCAGTTAGGACCCCAATATATTGGACCGGGCAAAGGTTAATTTTAAATGCACCATGTTCCAAACTTAGAATATGATGTATTTCCCCTAGAAAGGTTCTGTACATTTTTTTGTGTGTGCTCTAAAACTTGAACTTGAGATAATGGGAACATGCATTTCTTTGTATTGTAATTTTGCCATTTTGTTTTGTAAATGTTTTGTAAAGTTGGCATAGTTGCCATTTTTATTAATTACGAAGCCTCTTTATTTTATTATTTTTATTCTGAAAGGCTTATTGAAGTAAATATTTGTTTCTTAAATAAAGATCGTGGGCAAAAGTAGCCCACGGTTATATGTAGCAAGGTTATATGTAGAGGCAGTCATATCAAGATCTGTCAAGGGAGACTTAAGATAGTTGAAGTCAAAACTAGCTCTAAAACTATAACGGAAGACAGTTGCTCAATATATCACTTGACTTCGTACAGTAAAATAATTTGGGAGTATATACGTAGGTAGATAGCAATTGAAATAATACTAATAGAATACTTTGTACATGATTGCAAATTATAAATAAATGAAATGAAATGAAATGCCCTTACATAAGGTTACCACACGTTCGGGTGCCTGTTATAGCTTATGTTCTAAGTAACATATTGTTTTTTCCCACGCCCCTTTTTATTTACAAATATGTATTAATGTTCTTACAATAATTTATCGACCTATCATGTCTCTTTTTTTATTCATCTTCTCCTATTTCGAAACAATTTAGAAATATGTTTAGTATAGTTACATTTTATTTTAGACGGCAGATTATGCATTCAATTAAAATAATGTAAGGATCGATTGGAAGGAAATGCTCGCTGCACGTACTCGATGCAAGATGCGCGGACGCAAGCGATGCATTGCATTTTGCGCTTGTGGTCGCAACAGTGAAACGCGATACGGTTGTAAACTTTTATGTGACAAGGAAAATGCTACGTAGTTATTTATCTAAGATCTTTGATATCATGTTTACCTCATATTATAGTAAAATCTACATTTCATAGTTAAAATATAACTTAAAGTAAATAGGTATTTCGGCTAATTTCGAAAATCTTCCTCCTTATCGAACCTATATTAAACATTCAGTTCCATCTGGTATACATTAATAAATTCTTAACATATGATATTTCTATATAAATGTACATACTTATAAGTTCATTGCTTTGGACAACGTGAAACGAACATTCATGAGTACAGCTTTAGTCTATTTTAAGTTCGCTTTTAACTTGTGGTCAGCCGGTGTTTATGGTATAAACAGAAGAGCATCAAACGCCTGTCAGTTCGCCGGTCCTAGTAGCGTCAAACTCCTCGTAATAATAGGTAGGGTTCAGCCAGGACGTTGTACTTCCGTGCTTTGGGGATTCGGGACGCTACTCCATTCAAATTAATTCAAAACTGGCCAGTGCGTTCCTGACCATCGACCAAATAAAACAAAAACTTTTATTTTTACGTCCAACTGTTGCGCAAGGAAGCTCAATTACATTATTATTTAACACGTTCATTCATATGTACGAGCTTGTACGAATAATAACAAGTTTTCGTTGGCATATTGCGTGGAGCATCTGTTTGTTGTGTTACCCGGTCAAAGACTCTTTAATAAAAACATACGTCGTCGCGTCGCGGTAATATGGCTTTCAGCCGTGCTGGAACATCAATTGTAAAGTTTCTTCAGGACTTGAAACGAGCACTCTCTGAAAGTGAAACAACAAATAAATAACAATAAATTTACTTACAGGTCAGACTTCGCCGAGTCCGCTTCTAATACCGGAGTTATTGGGGAACTTCGCCTTCGACTCGACTTCGAGAACATTAGCCGCGTGTGACTGTGTCTAAGTGTTCCGTGCTCGCCTCCTCGGGTTCCCGAGGGCGTCAAAATAGCCAAAGTGTCTCCCATCAAGTTGTCGGCGATGGACAGCAACTCGGTGTCGCCGATGCCGGAGCTGGCGCCGATCGCGGAGTTCGACAAGTCGCCCCCGACACCCCCAAACGAGGAGGTTCCCATGGACGATCTGCCGCCGCCACCCGCCACCATCTCGGGCAACGATGTCAAGAAGGTGAAAGTGTAAGTATTTTTGTCTGTTAACTTTGTGTCTATGGTTTTTTTATTATCTTTGGCGTGACCGTGTTTCTAGCGCACATGAGAGTCACTTCGTCGTAGCTACAACTAAATAGTGGAACACATGTTCGACGCCTTTACAGGCATACCACAAAATTTTTGCGAGACGGATGGGGCTAAGTCGGTTAAAATAAATAAGATAAATGTTAATGATTAAACATTCAGTTTTTTTTTTACAATCTTAGTGTCTGTGTCTGTATTCAGCTTCTGATTCCAGTTACAGTACACAAAAAAAAATTTTTTCAAAATTAAATTCTATGACATTTAGTTGAACATGCAAATGGAATTTACTAACCTTGACTTTGGTAGCGTATGTAAACATTTGAGTAAATTTTTGACATCCGTCAATAACGCGCTGATTTGTTTTACATAATAACGGTTCACGGTGAACCATTGAAGTATGAAATTAATGGTATTTATATAAATTTGTGATTTTATAAAACAGAAAATCCAATGACTAATCAAACCATTCAGCAAGACGTTTTGAAATGCGATTAACAGAAATTTCTTTCTTACCAATTAATTAGATACTCGTATGAGGCTGACTCATTGATTCTATGAATAAAATTCAAAGTTATAAAAGTTTATTAACCTACGGTCAATTAATCATTTACCTACCTGTGTATTACTGACGAAAATTGTGTTACAGACAACGTAATAATAATAGATTTACTGTCCTGAAAACCAGTGACATGCCATTTCGACACTACAAACAAATTAATTAATAATGAAAAGCAAGCTCTACCTATAAACTGAACGTAGAGTACCTATCTACTAGCAGTTCACAGTTCCGAACTTTTGAGGGTCGTTAACAAAACCACACGTACCATTATTGTAATGTGTGTTTCACAAACACAGAGTGTAACAAAAAGCTGCACCAATAATATACGGTACATTTTGTTCTATGACGTTGAAATTTTTAAAATCTACTTCCTTCCATGTTCCATTAAAAGTTGGTCAGTCAACTGATCGATTTGTATGAAAAGTCCAGTCTTTTTTCAAGTTTTTGTGTGAAGAAGCCCGCTTGTAAATATTTTTACACCCTGTATAGGCACCTACTTAAGAATGACTGTAGTCTGTAAAGTGTCTTGTAATGATACCCATATTATCATACCACCCTATTACCATCGTTGTTAGCTACGCTCCCTATGCAAAAGAGTTAGAGTTTACTTTTGTTTGAGATATGTGGCATAAATACGTATATATAAATACCAGAAGATTCAGTGTGGAGTTCTCTGATACCTTATGGTGTTATTGTAAGGTTATTGGTCCTGTGATTTAAAGTTAATGACCTCTTTGAGTACAGAAGGTTCCGTACCTAATGATAATGAACTGATTTGAAGGTCTTTTTCACTATTGATTGAATACTCTTCTATTTTACCACTACGATATTTGTTTTTATCCTCATTATCCTTAGACAAACAGAATAGCAATGAAATAGAGAATATTAACTTAGTTTTTGGAACTGTACGATATCTGAATAACAACTGAAACAGTTTATTGAATCTTAAAGTTGTCTATCTCTTCAGTTTCCAATTCCCTTGTTGGTAACTTCATTAGCCTTTTGTTTCGGCAGCCTTGTCATAATGCAAATAAAATTTGTTATTTCAATGTTTTCCATTTACGTACCTAATAAATCGAAATCAGGACTTCAAATGCGTGAGGCAGTTCATCAATAACGAAGTCACAGCTATGATGCATGCATCATAACATCATAAGCTAAGTCAACAAATAAGCATTAGTCAAGTCACTCCCTCTGTGTTAAATCACGAACTCTACATGTGCTGACAAATACCGTCGTCGTCGTCGGCTGTCCTAAAACACCTCCTTGCTTGGAAACGTAGCGATGTTAAACTGCAGTATAACTTCAATAGATGGCGCCACCAATACTGTTATAGATCATCCATCTGTCAACCACGCCGCTGAAATTCAAATGCAGGGGATACGAGTACAAAACACTAACTCAGTCTTTTAAATATTTTGCGAACATTATTCTTTCATGAAAATTTTGGAATTTTAAATACTTTATCTGAAAAGAAACTCAATTGTTATCTGTTATCTCTTTCAATAGGCTTTTGTTGAAGTTTGTCGTCTCTGTCACACACCAACAACTTGCTGGTTACATCGACGAAGTAGGGCGCTAGGCTAGCTGTTGAGTCGAGATCTCGGAGAGAGGTGACACGGTCCCCTCGAGAATGCTCATGTGACCGGTTGCCGCCAATATATTTTTTTTAATTTCGAACTTTTTATTTTTCGATCGATTTGTGTTTAGTGTGCCAGTGTGGTTTATTCATGAGTTACTACTGTTCGAGATAGTGATTATTGTTTCTTTTGATTAGTGAGTGAAGCAACAAGTTACAATGGCGAGAGGAAAGATTCAAACGTATGTTTTATTTAATTTAGTTATTTGCCTTCTATTTTCTCTTAATCGTTACATAGATACAATATTACTCTTCATATTAAATAGCGAATATAAGTCACAAGTATAGTATATTAAAAAAAAATTGAACAAAGTATTGAGATTTCAATATGTATTTGATGTTCATTTAACATTGCTTTCCTATTGATTCTCCACCAAAAACACATAAACAAAAAACAAGTACAGAGAAGTTTAGTTTACTTATAAGGAGAAAGTTTTTTTATACAGAAAGTTATCAGATAAGTTCCCTTATCCTTTAATCAGCGAGGGTATAATAAACCCGCATGTATCATTCAATATCAAATTGAAAAACTGGCGGGATAGCTTTTATTGATTCTTCCAACGTACAGATTAGATACTATACTAACTTTGGCATAACGATGTAAGTTAATTGGTTTGATTAAAGAACGTAGAAAAGATTCACAACTTCCTTAAGTAATGTGATAGATATATCAGCAGGTTTTGTCGCTATCAGGTATTATATTGTAAAACTCTACTTACTATTGAATGAATTTAAGTATACAGAGTGTAGTCAACTATGGCTTATACTCATCACACTGAAGAACTTTTGTTCTACGACTGCGTTGCAGAACGCAGAAAAACGCAATTTTATAAAATTTCAAGCGCAGTTTGAGTATTTTTTATGGAAAGTCCAAGACTCTTTTGAATATGCAGCTAAATCATATTACAAAACTTGTTCATTATGATCAATAGTACAATTATTATGTTAAACCCTGCATAAACAAAAGTTAACGTAACTGTCGTCTTTCCTAACTAGGTATTGTAAATAAGATTGTATAGTACCTAACAGACATGGTAACAAAAAACAATTACTCGAGCATGTTGTTACTTAATAATTACGTATAGTTTTTCACAAAAAACAGAATTTTAATTATTTCGACTTACTACGTTATGTATGACACACCCTAATTATTCTTATTTCATTCACTGCATTACGTAATGAGAGCGATGCAATAATGAGTTTTGTGAATGTATTCGATAAAATTCTTAGGAAGAACTCATTATTATTTACAGGGTATACTGAAATTAGTTTAGAACCCAAAACTGGTTCTTCTGTACAGCATACTGAACAACTTTTGTTCTAAGACTTAGCTGAAATCGCAAAATAAATAGGGCTTCCCATACAAATTGATGTTTAGTCAAATTGTATGGAGAGAGAGTATTTGTTAATTCAGCAAAGTTGTACTGTACAACCAAAAGTGTTTTGATTTGTACACTACTGAATTAACGGGTTTTACACCTTTTTTGTAATATCTTGTTTGTTTATAGATTTAAATTTTAAATTAACTCTATACATATTTGGTCCTTCGCCTCTTAAATAATTAATTCATGAAAACTTGATGAAAGCGTGGAGTGAGTGTGAAAATCCCTTTGTCGAAAGTGATGACCATGTTGCGTGTCCAAGACACGATAATTACTGGGGTGTCCATGGGGTACGTGTTTCGTGGGAATGATGGATAGTTTCGACGACAGGAAACATGTCATTACGCTGTGTTTATTTTGTATGTTATGGTACGAATCATATGATTTGCTGGCATGCACATGCACCTGTATTGTTAAATAAAATAAAAAATAAAAAATATCCGGGACAAATCACACACGGTCATCTGGCCCCAATCTAGGTTCCCTGTACTATGGGAACCAGAGACTGGTATACTTAGATATATACATTTAAATACATACATATTATAGACATAATACAACCAGACACAGAGCCCGAGCCCGAGTGGGGATCGAACCCACGACTCTCGGATCAATAGTCAGGAGCACTAACTACTGAGCCACCGAGTCAGTGATCATTTGTATCTGTGAACTTAAAAAAAAATTAAATACATATTATGAAACTATACTTATTATGAAACGTTACTTTCGAATTTTTAAAAGCAGTAATGAGTTATTTTCTAAATACTTCGCGGTTCCATTTTACTCCTCTTTGAACGTACTTGAAAGGCTATTTAAATGACGCACAACATATCTAAAACATTTGTTCATTACTTCTAATGGAAATGAACCCATGACCCTGGTTTGCAACACCCATAAAATAATCCTCTGCATGAAAGCGAAGCGGAAGTAATGATCTGCAATTTCTTTATGTGGATGATATCGTGGAAATCAATGATAAAGATTAAATAGGTAGTCTACTGGCGAAATCTTGGAAACTACCTCTTTTTGACTATTAAGGAGCATCAGTTTCAATAAAAGAGTCGGTGGCTAAGCAGTATTGACTTCGACCTCCTAACCAGAGGTCGTGGGTTCAAATCCTGACCAGTGCACCAATGAGTTTTTCGAAACTTCGTGCATTTTCATACCGCCTACTTTAACGGTGAAGGAAAACATCGTGAGGAAACCTGCACATCTGATTTCTAGATATGTATGATGGTCGCGTTGCACACTTCCGTAGGTGTAAATGTAAATGCCCTACACGTGACCGCGGGTGATGCTAAGTGCAACACTAGGCAACTGCCGTCTATACCTTGTGGATAGAACGGTTAAATATGCCACACGATAAGAAGAATACAGGAGGTATTTACAATAAATTGTCGTTTGATGAATTCAACTAACCGACTACTTGGAGATGAAACTCACCATTGTTGATCGAAATCCAAAAGTTTGAATTCAGAAAACATTCCTAACGAATGTAACTGAACACAGACAGACATTTGACCTCCAGTGTTATCCGATTAAGCCAATATTCGCCAGCGAGGGGCGCTGGGGCGCAGGAAATGGGATGAAATTGATGCTGTTTATGACGTACTCGTATGTATATGTGCCTGCCCAGACTAGACCCTGAGCCAGCGCGTGTTTAAATGAACTGAGCTATACAGTTAGTTTTATGTGGTAGCAAAATGTACAAATATACATATATATACGAATTGGACTTTTTCTATGAAAATGACTTAAAATATATAAAAAATTTGGGCAATATACAAGCACTGAATTTGTATAAACTACTTTCAAATGCCATTTTGTAATGTTTTTAAGTAGAGGTTCACTCCTGTTAAATAAAATGTCCTAAAATTTTAATTGACCACGCTGAATACGTTAAAAACAACCGACTTCAATCGCAACAACTCCAATTTTGCTATGTTTTTGTTGATTTTCTCAAAAACCGCTGAATCGATTTCGATAAAATTTATATGGGACCACCTGTGAAATTTAAACAAAAAAAGAATTATTCAAATCGGTTCAGGCGTCTTCGAGTAATCCGTGAACATACATAAAAAATAAAAATAAAATCCGACGAATTGAGAACCTCCTCCTTTTTTTGAAGTCGATTAAAAAAGAGTTCCACTTTGTACTGATCCATTTATTTTATGTTTTTATTTATAATTTGAGTGCGTTTGGGATTACTCTTGCTTTTGAAATATAATCTTTATCTTTATGCCAGTACGTTTAGCTTTATAGCAAGGATTCCAAAAACTAATTACCTACCTATTTAAGACTTCTTCTCTGAAAAAATTCCAATGCATGGCTGTAGAGTTAAAGTGTCTATAGTACTTATATCTTGTAAAAGCATATTATGTAACCTTATTGCAATAAATAAAAGTTATTAATGCATAAACTATGTATTATTATTAGTAACGAGTAATTAAAGTCAATAAGAATACGAAAGTAGTATTTTTTTTATGGTAGAGGTGGCAAACGGGCAGACGGATCACCTGCTGGTAAGCGATTACCGCCGCCCATAGACACCCGCAACACCGGAGGAGTCACAAATGTGTTGCCGGCCTTTAATATGGGAGTACGCTCTTATCTTAAAGGTTTGAATGTCGTATTGGTCCGGAAATACCGCAAGCGATAATTCATTCCACAGTTTGGTTGTGCGAGGCAGAAAGTTTCTAGTGAAACGCAGTTAGTAGTAATATTGTGATAAATGACGACATAAACACCACATCCCCACCAAGCCACCAGACAGAACCAACGGTTTCTCCAGAGGCATAGCTTGCGACTCTAAAAACTCCCTGAGCTATGTTTACGATGTCTTTTTCCACTTGATTAGAGTCGTGATCTCTTAGAGTCATAAACCTGTCTCTAATGGGCACTAGACATGTTAGAAACATGTTATTTCTGCTCACGGTCAGAATGGAGGGCATAAGGATGGGATAGTGCTAACGGCATTTTATAGACGTTAATTTTTTCTACATCTAGATAGCCGCCCGCGTCGCTTAGCTTAAGTTGCGATGTTGATGGCTCTAAATTGTCGTGTCGCTTTCTATCAGCCCCAGGCATGATCTACTTGATTGAATAAATGCATCGAAAGTTGTGATTACCTATGTAAAAACTATTATTATGGTTGCTGAAAGAAAGAAACAGAAAGTCCTAGGTGCGTGGTCTGCTTGTGCCTGCAGGTGACTACGCTGGTTTGAGTAGTTGAGAAACATATTTTCCAAGAAATATGCAATAAAGTAGCTATCCTAACCAGTTTAAGAAAATAACACTCTGATAAAATGTATCCAAATTTGACCAATTAAGCTTTACAATAGTTTGACTAATAGCGAATTTGACGAGTTAAGGTTTTAACAAAAATAGCATTTGACGAATTACGCATTTGACCAATGAAGCTTTTAACGAGAGTGTCTGCGAAATCATCAAATCAAATCTAACGACACTTCACACTGCAAAATTCACCATTCCGTTTTGGTTACAGCCGGTTACAGTTAAATGCACATACTCGTACATACTATAATTATACACACTCGAAAATCATTACCCTTGTACAGATGGGCAAATGTATATCCTTTTGACTCCCATTGAAATCATTCTACTTATTGCAAAACAACAGCCCTAATTTAAACTGGGGCTTCTACTTAGAAAGTTACAAATTTTGTCGAAAAAAGATTTGGACTTGACCGATCAGCAGATAGATTTTTTTCAAAACTCCAATTTTTATTTCGAAATTGTTTTTTCGGGTTCATTGGGGAAAGTCGTTTAGTGTCATGAGTAGAAGTTCCAATTCCAGTTGTGTCTAACGTTTACCTACCTTTTTAATATCCTGTATTTGTATTCTCCTTGAGTACAGGAGCCAGGTGGTGGCAGAGACATGGTGGTATAACTCAATAACCCCATACCCCATACCCTTGGCATTAGTATGTATGTACCTAGTTCTTGTGTGTGTTCGCGGTTGTCCACAACTGGCCGTGGGTGTGTACTTCAACGTGTACGGATGCTAGTGTCTGGTAGGACAGTGCAAGGGACCAGATGTAGCGATTAGCTAGCAGTTGATTTTATTAAACAGCTATTTTTGCCAAGGCGTGACTATCCCAGAGATGTTCTATGACTATTCATATAAAATGTGATCATCCCGAGAGAGAATATGGATTACCGAACTGATAACTTTATTGTATTATGTAGTATTGTAGCTTTTATTATTTATGTGAAGTTTAATTTTTTATTCGATGATAATAATATAAAGTTGTAAATATTTGTTTTTTTAATTTTATTAAAAAATAATTTGGATCATACAAGAATGGGTAAACAACTAATTAATTTGTATGAATAGTTACATTTTTTATTTATTTGTTTAATATGATGAGAAGCCTCAGTTAATCGGTGCACAAGCACATTCACACTAATTTTGTTACACTGTAAAAATACCACATAATATATAGAGTTGCTTGCGCAGTAAAACTATACAACTGAATTACCTTTATTTCTAATAACTGAACTTTTGCTATCATAAACCGCCACCTCTTTCACTTTGTACTGTATCTGCAAGATGAGATGTCCAGTGTATGTGGACCACATCCGCAATCCCATCCCATCGTAGCTCCAGTCTCCAGCGCAGATTTATTGCGGAAGCTCCACTATCTCTGGCTACGTGATGCTATCTCTATGTCTTAACTCTCTAACTTCTTCATTAGAGGTATTTAAAGTACACTTATGGTCGCTTATCGAGATGATTACGTTAATTTATATTCAATCATCGTTTCATTAATCGAAAAGTTTTCTTATTGATTTAGCCACTGTTCTTTTATTTGAATCAAGATTTTGCAACCTTGTTTATTTCGAGCTTGACGATTCCAAGGGAAACGATTTGAAGACACTGCCTTTGTTTGTCTTTTTGTAAACAAATATTTTTATATTTTTTTCCAGTGATGTATCTACTATTAGATACCTTCCGTTTACTTTGACTTATATACCGTCGATAAGTAATAGGGGCAGCAAAATTTGCTTGTCGCAGCAGGTTTAGTAAATAAAATATTCAGGAGGTTTGTGCACCACTTCCCTCCTAAAGGGAGCTATACTTTATGGGTCTATAGGGATAAGGCTTAAATATTGTAAAGGGGGAGGGGAATTTCCAGTCCCATAATTATCCCCATCTGTCAATGTGATTAACTGTCGTCAACGTTTGTAGTGACAAATGAATAAGGACTGTAGTGGCTATCGCATATTGGCATATGTTTGTAATCAAATGCGTGTCGTTTATAATATTTTCCCTCCTATAATCTCAATTTTCAAAATTAAAGACTTCAGTGAATTTTACATTAACCTTCCAAAAAATTATTTGTATGTAGTTGCTATTTTTATTATCTTTAAATTTGCATGCATCGCTTGGGACCTAATATCGTATTATTTAGATAATTGCCACGTTCTAATTGGGTAAACCCTGGGTCACGCTTACAGCAAATCATCATGTTTGTGAAGACAAGTAGTAAATAGTTGTCCTGTTATCCACTTATGTATATTTATTAAGAAGGATGTCTGTGTTGTTTCAGACCTTGATATTTATTTGCTCCATCCTTTTGATCATATTTTGCTCTGAGCTGTAATGTTAGATAACAAACAAACACAGATAAAATAAATAAACCTACAAGGCAAAAAAAGTTTATACTGCAGTAGACATTTTTCTTCCCAAATTCTTAAAACAAGGATAAAAAATACACATATTCAAGAACACAAAATGCAAAAGAACACGTTTATGAAAGATGCAGCGACCATGGTGCTTTGTCTGTGCGCGAGACTGCGAGATGCAATTACTGCACAAGTTGCATAGAAAGAGTGCTGTTCACATTGTGTTCACAAATAAAACTGCAGTGAGAAAGTTGCCTTACAAATTGGTGCTTGGGTGACTTCTAGCGGATTACATTTGCAAAGTTGTAGGTGTTTCCAAGATAGGTACATAGGTAGCTATTTACATAATATAACATTCTGTGTAGTCTATCAGTATGGGTTCCATTAGTTTTGTTTGAGTTACTTCACAGCTCCTTTACCACCCTTAAAAGTATAAAAAATAAAATTTTATTCTTCTAATAGCATTCCTCTTACTCCTAAGAAAATAAAAGTATTTTTCTCGTTTACCATTTAAACCATTACAAATGTATTAAAAACAAAATTTTGTTCATCAGAGCATCACAGATGTTGACGTCATATTTGTGTAACACAACCTATTTCAGAACAAAAAAGTAATTTACTGATTTGACTAAATAAGTGGAAAATACCGGAGGTCCAGAGAAGTCTCTGGATTTAATCAATCTCTGTCTTTGGATTTAATCAAGGTCAATTTGTGCGGTCCAGATTCATGAATCAGATCCAAATGTGTACATACTTATTGGAGTGGTTTAGCGAGCAGAACAACCAGAAGAGGACTTCGGGTTCCGATACTTTAAGGCACTCTCCGACTGATACTGCGCTAATAAAAGAAAAAAATTGATTAAAATGATAATTAGAGAACAGATTACTTGATAATACTTAATCAATAATTTTTTTTATTTTTTTTGCTCCACAAAATACAATATAGGATAGAAAGTATGCTAAATAGAAGTAGGTATACAAAAACCGTGTTAAAAATAAGGCTTTAAACTTTAAACAGATAATAAAATAAAATAATTTTGTGTATTGTAAATGTGAAGCCTGATGTCTGAACTAGGTGATCCTGTGTTTCAGAGCACCAGGTCTCCACCACCCAGAAAATAGGCAACCGTTTTTACAGTATGCTTTATAACACAGCGTCACACCACAAAGTCTATGTCACAACGTGGATGCAAATGTTATAGAAATGTGGAAATGTATTACGCTTGCGGCTGACAATAGCGTTGAAAAGCCAGGAAACTTTCCCATTTCGTTTCCCTAACAACTAGTGGTTCCGTACGGTACGGAATATCGAATGATGCTACTTCAAACTCTATACATCGAAACGCCGATGTGCTGCATGTGCGAAGTTAAAATACTTATTTGTAAAACTTCTTACCAGATATCCATGATGCACTTAAAAACTGTGAAGTCACAAAAGATACAGTTTTTCAAATATTAAGCAGCAGTGTTTAGATCTTCAAATATTATACTTGATGAAAATTCGCCAGTGATATCCAAACTGTATCACATTGAAACTAATGTCACAGCATTCATATTTTGAAAATACGGCTTTTGATGCACCGATTGAAGATGAAAAGTGTACTCCCCTAAAAAGCATTCGATGAAATAGATAGGTTGTCGAATTTCGGTAAAACGTATGAGTCTGTACGTATATTGGATAGCCAGGCAGGCGAGAGACGTGACGTAGTTAGAGTTCCGTAGCCGTCGTCGGTCGCATTCGGAAATGGTACTGACACTTGAAATGCTTAGGTATCGAAATACATACATTGAAAATGGAAATAGAATTTTACTTGGGTAACGACTGAGTTATTTAAAAGAAGAACGTTAATCTGTTATACCAGAAGGTGAAGAGGAAAACGTTGGAAATCTTTAACTAAGTAAAATATATTTTTATCAAATAAAATGTGTAGTTGCTCTTCCATACAAACTTCATATTTATTTTCCCAAAATATTTTAATGAGATAATTGACCACGCTGAATACCTACGTTAAAAACAACCGACTTCAACCGCAACAACTCCAATTTTGCTATGTTTTTGTTGATTTTCTCAAAAACCGCTAAATCGATTTCGATAAAATTTATATGGGACCACCTGTGAAGTATACCCTTTTAAACAAAAAGAGAACTTTCCAAATCGGTTCAGGCGTCTTCGAGTAATCGGAGAACATAAAAAAATAAAAAAAGATTCTGACGAATTGAGAACCTTCTTTTTTTGAATTCGGTTAAAAATAAAGTCCTACCTGAAAATGTGGATAGGTGAGTATACAGGGTGTAACAGAAAGGTGTGATAATACTTCAAGATTGGCTTTTACCCATCAAACTGTTCTACAACTTTGTTCAAATCGCAAAATTTTTTTTGGACCTTTCATACAAATCGATCGGTAAAAGCCAACCTTGAAGTATTGTCACACCTTTCTGTTACACCCTGTGTAGTTCGTTAGTGGTTTAGTGTTCTGCTATAATTGACTGAGTGCATCCAAAGCCTTCATTAGTGCTGCACTGAAATTCAGTTGCCGTCCAAAACACGACATATCCAGTTACAATCCACTACTCATTATACTCATTATACCTATACAGGATGAGCATTTAGTCAATGAAAAGCGGAATATGGTAGTTGCTACTCGTGAAACTAAACACATTGTTATCCCGAGGAACCTGTATTAACAGTAACAAAAAATTGATATTCATATTTTCTAAAGTGACTGTTCAATTTTATTTACATCATACATTTAAATAAAAGTATATTTTTTTCGATTGTATTGGTTCCCTGGGGATATTTGTTCCGTCCGCCGCATGAGTAGCATTAACCATTTTCAACCGACTTCAAAAAAAGGAGGAGGTTCTCAATTCGTCGGAATCTTTTTTTTTTTTTCTATGTATGTTCACCGATTACTCGAAGACGCCTGAACCGATTTCAAAAATTCTTTTTTTGTTTGAAAGGGTATACTTCACAGGTGGTCCCATATTAATTTTATCGAAATCGATTCAGCGGTTTTTGAGAAAATCAACAAAAACATAGCAAAATTGGAGTTGCTACGATTGAAGTCGGTTGTTTTTAACGTATTCAGCGTGGTCAATTATTATCGACTAAAATGCTTTGTAAGTACATATATGATTTATGTATCGGTCCTTAAAATTTTACCTAAGGGACTACTGATTTTACGTACAGCGAAATAAGGTCCTGGTCTATTGCACAACAACTTGGTCAATATTCAGATGTAAATTTATATCTTCAACGTCTTTATTTATAAGTACTTAGGGTTTATTTCCCTGCCATACAAATAAAATTTCTAGCTCTAAGGGACCGAGGCGAGGCGAACGACCGTTGAAAATGAATATTTTGTCCGACATATTTCTGCGCGGAGAGACAAAATTGTTTTATATCTACAATTCTTGCC
Organism: Coleophora deauratella; assembly: GCA_958295455.1. Classification (NCBI taxonomy): domain Eukaryota; kingdom Metazoa; phylum Arthropoda; class Insecta; order Lepidoptera; family Coleophoridae; genus Coleophora; species Coleophora deauratella. The sequence goes on along the minus strand of OY282391.1, from coordinate 13,481,767 downwards.
ATAGCTTGATAGTAAGTCCATATAGGGACTAGAACGTGCTTTTGTAGTTGTGAAATCTTATTTGAAGCTGGTTTCCAGCTCTGCATTCGAATTTTTGGAATAGCATCTAAATTAGGAATGTAATTAAATAAATTTTGTTATCTCACCGTCTACTGAAGGATTATTTTATACAGCCTCCACGGTAACCTCGATTACTTTTGTGAATAAAAGTCAGAGAGATTATAATTTCCAACCTATTTTCATATCATGTATATACTGATTTAAAATAGTTTCTTAAATTGTCTTCTTAACTTTCATTGTCACCTTTCTCTGTATTTGCCGTGCGGTTGTTACCAGCGTCTCTCGTTTTGTTTTCGAATTCTTTAAGTAAGTACATCTTTACTCTTTAGTGGTTTAACTTGTTGGTTAACACAAGGTTATGTAAAGCTTGGAAAGAGCTCGTCGTTTTTTTTTTAATTCGTGTTATCTGTCACTTCCATCAACAGACGAACTTGTAGATAACTTGATTAAGTGACTGCGAAAAACTCAAAAGCGAAATACATTACATTGAAAACGTTATTGCGAAGTATGTTACGGCGAAAAATTCCTTGAAGATAAAGATCGACATTGTAGACTTTATTCAATATTTTGTTGGTTTAATGAGGACGAACTTGTAATTTATTTTCTATTTGAGTGTTTCCTATCAACATATTTTCGTACTGGTGTATATTATTTTAACTATTGTGTTCTTTCGTCGATAAAGTGTTTTTGTACTGATTTATACGTATTTCGCTATGATTGTGTCCTTTATTGTTTTGTTCCTGAATTTCCTGGGGAAGGGTAATGTTTTTTGGGTAGGTATATGTACGTGGATAAGTATGTTGTATGTATTTGTTACCTTTTGTAGTTATACGTAAAACGACTTGGTGAATTAGGAGTGTGTCTATAATTCACTCTATAGTAGGTGATAGTAAATAAACTAGCATGTCATCCTATAACAGTTTTATAACTCTCACTTTTGCTTGATCATAATTTATGTAATGTGAGTTTCGTTGCGTTGGCACCTAATTTGATCATATTCATATTGATATTTGTTAATTTATTATCTACTAGCCTGTCGTAACCTTTTAATTTGGAGTCTTCTAAGTTTCGGGCGTTGATAAACAGTGTAATATACGTTTGTGACAGTTTTTTGCTAGGTACCTATCTATGTATTTTATTATAATTTTACGCCAAGGTGCTCCCGCTGAGATGTCTCGTGACACATTCAGCGTTTCAAGTAAACTATACCGGTGATAGATAGCATGACGTATTGTTTGTACAATTTGTCATGATCATGATCCTCGATGGAGACATCTATGACACTAAGTTTACATTCTGATAATTAACGCTCCTATTTGGTACACAGAATACCTAGAACTATTTATGTTTATAGTATTATGTATGACTTTCAAGATATGTAGGAGTCTTCAAAGAGAGTTTCTTTTAAATTTAAATTGTTTATCGCATGCTATTTAAATCGCACAGATGCAAAAATATCGCGATAGGGTACATATTATTTAACCTTTTTATCTCAGATAAACAAAGATTTAAATACATTTTCTATAGACACTCGTCTGGCTTGTTTTTATATTTTTTGTTATACCTTGGCGTCCCTACGTTGTTGTTTACATCTCTGTTATTCCTGGTACCTAGCTCAAATGACCTCGTCGACCAGCTCTGTCCCGTCGACAATTTGCATAAATTGATTGCACGTCGCGGTTCAGAGTCGCGATATGGCCCATGGATGGCGGCTAATGTGGCCGCTCGACGGCTGGCTGCGGCGGAGTGTCGCGCGCACCCGCACAGCCCGGCGCCCGCGCAGTCGTACACCCAACCGACAAACTGATACACGTTCTGCTGTAATACTTAATTACATCCTTGCATGGAGTAATTGTCCGGTAATTAATACTTTTACGGGCCATTCGTTTATTTTCTAACCTGACGTCCAGTACGCGTTCCGGTTGCGGCCCGGGAGTGCGCTTCGGAGGAACGTTTCATACCTTAATGTCATTACCAGTGCTACATCGGCGTCCTGTGTGGTTATCCAGTGTATAACCCATGTTGCAGTGATTTCGCCTTTATCTAAACTATTACGTTTGTCTATAAGCTCCATAATGCGGCAGAGATATCAATTGAAGCAAAGACCGTGAGTATTTCCCTGTGCGTTTATATGTGGTTCTGCTATGTGGTGACCTAATGGCCAATTTGTGAAGCCGTACCGAACTTTATCTGTGACAATTCAATTCGGATACGTGCAAGTGACCACAAATGGTCTTTTATAGTGAATACAATAGGATAGAAAGTAAGACATGCATTCACGTACGCATTATAAATGTCCGTGTCGGCCTCGAAACAATAGCATTCCTATCGCGCATATCTGTGGAGCTTCTGATAACATCTCTATGGAAAGCACTGAGTTGTTAAAGCTCTTCGATATTGGAAGTACATAGGTGTTGATAAGATTTTTTTATTATACTGGCGTCATGCACTGAATTATAAATGCAGCTAGAAGTTTCAGGATTTCATTGTATGCAATGGTAGGTAAATAAGTTTGTTGCTGGGTAAACTGCGCGCGCATGTTTTGTAATTTGAAACATTGTTTGACGGAAAACTTCGTCAGGAACGCAAACAATGAATGTCTTGTACGAAAGCAATGTTACCAAGTATGTCTAAGTACCTAGGTGCTAGCGTTACAGAGCGCTCAGTTCTCAAATATCTCATATTGAAAATGTGTTTATCTCTTTTCAGGTAAGTACCTGTTTACTGCAATCAACCTAAGGCCAGCGAAGATAAGTAAATATTTGCAGCTCCCGAAAGTCACGTTCCGTTTTACAATTTATACAAGACGAGGGAAATAAACTTGGTGACTCTTAGTATAAAGTCCATTTCATATAAGTATTAGTCACTTGCGTAAACAAATTTATGGCGCCATTAATGCATAATGTATATCTAGGCTATCTAGCCGCAAGGATATAGCGAGATTAGTTTCATTAATATTATTAATAAAAGTGATAAATTTACATTAGAGATACGAATTAGCTGCTATATTCGAATAACTATAAGTATCTACCTATCAAGTGCAAATAGTATAAAAGTAAAGTGGCCTTAATTGCTGTGGGATCCTCTCCCGCTCTAGTTTATAATTTAAAAGCAACAAATTTTACTCTTTATTTAGTAGGAATTACGTAGGTAGGTAGGGCAAATTACTATGATCAAAAGAAATAAACACGAAAATTAAAGTTTACATAATGTACTCATAATTGTGAGCTTGACCACGTAATTATATAAATATTGGTTTTCACGATAAAACTTATATGACAGAATTAAACTTAGTTAAAGTGTTTTGTCTTTTTCTCTCTGTATCGAAAAGAAGAGGATAAGATGCTTAAATTAAGTTTCGTCCTGTCAAAAAGGTTAATCTTAAACATCGAATCGACACCATTATCTTACAATCAGTTGTAGGAAACTATTGATGGTTATCAAAAAATTATTTTACCACTACCGGCAACTTTAATAGTGCATAGGGTGTTCTAGGCATGAAATGGAACAACTTTTCGTTTGTAACCTAAAATATATATATTTTTTGGGACTTTTAATACAAAATACAAACTAATCGGCCAATCAGCCATTTTTTATGGAGAGTTTAATTTTTTGGGAATTCAGTATGAGTAGAAAAGTTGTTCAGTTTCGTAAGTAGAACCCTACTGTATTAGTTTCCGAGAATGATCTTTTTACGCCCAGCATAGCAACAAACAAGTACAAAAGTGGTGTATAAAATACCCAGCGGTGTATAATTTATGATCATTCGTTTATTATCGTTATCCTGTCGTGTTGACTGGTGGTTAATTGGACGTCCGGACTGCCTCTCTAATTATAAATAAGCTTGTTTTTATTTCCTGCTTGAAAACCTGATTAACAATTAGGATAATACCTTAATAACACAAAGAGTCTGGAAAGGTCAGTGAATGTATTTTATTACCTCTACTGACTGTTGGAAGTAAAGCTTACGCTTTTGTTTTTCGGATTTAAAGGTATAGATAAATTAGGGTAGTTCAATAAAATAGAAACATGATAATATCTTGTATAGTAAACTGAATAATAAAACACGATCGTTACAGTAAATAAAATACAACAATCTTACTTAACTTAAGAAGCTTACGCAACTTATTTTGCGACCAATAACAAAATAAAATATCACAATTACAGAACGGTCAGTTTTTTCTTTGTTCACGAAAAAAGTGAGGCGTTTTAAATTGTATTTTCTATGCCATCGGATTGTTATGAACATCAAAGCGTTGATTCTTTTTAAGATACATATTAAACATTTCAGTTTCAGCATATTATTGTTGTTCTTTACTTGACGTTGTCTTGGGAATATGTAGGTAGTCGGTATTGTAAAAAAGACGAATTAATTTATTGAAGCTTTTTCATTTTCCCGTTACTTATTTATAAAACTAGAGGTTGGGTTCCGTGACCAAAAAAATTTTGTGGCTTGACTTATATTTCCCCATATTATTTTCTAAATCGAAAAACATAATAGTGATTTAAAAGAAGAAATACTTATAAAGCATTTGTGTGACCACATGTACTCGTAACAATGAAATGACACCTGGAAAGGGCTACTGTCCCTGCGTAGGCGCAGAGCCAGTCTAAGACGAAGTTCATAAATCCCTACTCTAGTAGAAGAATGCGGAATAGACTCTGATCGAGATTAAAACCAATGTTCAAGTAAAATAGGCGGCTGTTACGCAGTAAACTTCCTTGCATACTCTATTACTGGTCTTGTCTATGGCTGTTCATTCTAGTAGCGAGTAATATGAAGATAACATAACGAAAGTATTGTTTTCTTGCATAGCAAAAGGAAACACAGATGATGCTTCTAGTAGATACCGTAATTCATTCTGCATTTTTATCGCATAATGTAGTTACTATTTTATGTACACTTTGTCATAGTCGTAAAGATTATTTATTCAACAGTATGTAGGCAAAATTTCGTCAACGAAACAAATAAACCAACTACTGTTTTAATGTTTAATCTTGCATAATAAATAAGAAATGTGGGCGGCTGTAATGAGTTGTTACAAAGAAATCATCCTACACACACATGTGATAATTACATTACGTTGACAAATAGTTTTAAGTCTCTTAAAAGTAATGTAGAGCAAGGTGTGATCAGAAAAATAAAAAGATAAAAAAGTTGAATAGTTATGAGTTTTGTCATCAAACTATTTAGGTTATAGAGTCACCCGAAATGATACTTACTCGTATATATGACGTAGCAAAATTGTCAAAATAGGCGTTTTACGAACTATTTTAACTTCAAATACAACCAATTCTAATTTACCTTAACTGTGGTTATCTACACTTTCGACTTGGTTTTTTTTGAAAGTTATGCCAGTAAAAAAAGCGGTAAACCGGGCTATCTCAGTAGTTAAATCTTGGCTGCGATATACTATATACATTATATTCCCAAAAACATTATTTTATTATGAAGTTGTCAGTAAATACATATAACACATAGTAGGTACACTTACACCACACGTCTACACGTGTGGTGTAAGTGTACCTACTATGTGTTATATACCTACTATGTGTATATATAATATAATGTATATAGTATATCCGTTATTGGTACTGAAATAGACAAACTAAAAACCTATCCTAAAACTAGATGGTTATATGAGTACTTATAAACATTTAGAAATTTTATTCTGTAATCAAATTGTTAGCAAAAACAAGTTTCGTGAAATTTTGTGAAAGGCATAACACGAATACTTCAGAACAAGGTTAAACCGAAAATTACTGAATGTTGGCCGATGTAGACTAATTGTTAATTGATAATACAAACAGGTTCGTTTTTCGAAATATGGAATACCTTACAGGCTGTTAGAAAAAGTATATGTGATATTTGGAGGGGTTTGTTAAAGTCAGTTATAGGACAAAGAAAAAATATTTTAAAAAGTCCATCTTATATTATTATATTTTTATACTAATAATGATTTTTATATTAAATTATTATAGATACTAACAGAGAAAACGTAATCTTCCATCCCAAATCCCATTTTGGTTTCTTCTGTCTAAAAATTCCTGCTTTTACCATGTCGTTAGCAAGTTCTTCTCTTACCATAATATAAGTGTCCCAGTTCATTCATAACCTTAAAAACATCTTCAGTAATCACCACTTTGCTCAGCGAAGTGTGACCGCAAAAGTACTTTATTTTCAAGTGGCATTTTGTAGGCTGTTTTGCAAAAGAGCCCTCGGGGCCATTCTCTTTAAGATGGGTTAATGTATGTTATTAAATGGATGAGTGACTGTGGAGAGACATAGACAATTTAGTTTCTTTTTATAGAAAAATATAAAAAAATAGATACATTAAATTAATTTTAATTTAAACAAAACTAAAATGTTTTTTATGAATAATAGAATTAATTTTTTTGTGTCAGAAAACATATACATGTATGTTGTAGTCACAGACATGCACCCCGCTCACCCCCCGGAGCGACGATATAAAACTTCTTTGGTTGTAGTTAAAGGCCGGCAACGCACTTGTGACTCCTCTGGTGTTGCGGGTGTAAATGGGCGGCGGTAATCGCTTACCATCAGGTGATCTGTCCGCTCGTTTGCCACCTCTGCCATAAAAAAAAGTTCACAATCTCCATTTGAAATCAGTATCATGTTTAAATCCTATCACCTTTGCCAAAGGGGTTGCTGACCGAAACAAAACTTGTGTTTTCCTGTATGTTTATCAGACATTTATCATGAACGCTGGAATTTAATAATTTTAATTGTTTATTTTAATTCCCTTTTAACCAAAAAATTTCTATCTTTGGGCGAAGTCTGAGTCTTTGGGTTGGGTACTATTTCAATTGTTTCTAACTAATTGTTACTGATAGTAAGTACATCTATTCACGAAGCTTCATGACCAAAGCTGTGATTGTATCTAGGCTTATAAATGTTCTAAAATATTGGCGCTTTTAACAGATAGTTATCTACTTCTACTGCAATTGTTATATTTACCAATCGCTGTTCATGTAATTTAAGTGGCATTCTTATTTGCCATACTCAAGGCGGTCAGCTTGGGTAGGAAGAATGCTGTATCTACTGTGTTATTAAACTACGATATTCAATGAGGTCGTTATTCACGGGCAACCTTCTCAGTACAGATTGCATACGCTTGCATCGGCTAGTGGTTTTAAATATCGACAGCCGATTTACATATCAGGGTAGACAGACACGTTGTCTGCCGAAGGCTCGACTAGAATACAATAACATTTTAGAATACCAAAACTGAATAGGAAGAGAACATGCCAATAAAATATATAACGTTTAGGCTGTGGTTGGGAATACCTAGTTTTTAAAAGATGCCTACTCTTTACGTTTTAGTCTGCAGAGTCTGAATATGTAACTTTGGACGAATTTTTTTCTTATAACATGTTATTGCAATACAAAATTAATCGACTGTTTCGTGACTGCAACAGAAAATATTTTGCACTTCTAAGATTATGTCTTAGTGAGTTGCAGGGCGCACAGCTGCCTACTAATGCTCTCACACGAGGGAAGGGCAGTCTTGGGCCACATCTGGACAGAACTTAAAGGTCATGAAGTCACTGACCTCCCTGCTGGTGCAATTGGCTACAATCAACTGTGGAGTCTAGAGTTTATTACTCAATTCCTCTTACAGCATCAGTGTATGTTGGGTTGGATTTGTGATGTCTGTGGTGCTCGCTTTAATATCTATTTATTGGACAGATTAATGTAAGCATTTCTCTCTGTATCATTTATAGATATCCCTTTATAACCGACTGCTAAAGCGGAGTTAATGTTTTTTAGTGTATGTATGTCCGTTTTATTTTTACTGTCCGTAGATAAAACGGTTTGATATTTTTTAAAGTGTTGTTAATTTCGTGTTGATCTCCAAATTGACATAGGATACCTTTTATTTAGTTAGGTTTGATTTGTTTGATAAATTGATTGTAAGTACTGTTACCCCAAATATGTAGCACCTTTTTGATTCACAATTTTTGGCATCATCTTACCTGATGATAAGTAATGATGATAGCGAATAATATGGAAGCAGGTTACTAAGATTTGCCCATTGCAATAGGGAATTAGCTATCTTATCTTCATGCCGGAACACATTAATATTAACATAAATTTTTGGCGGCATGATTTAGATAAAAGGTGGTAGGTAGCCAGGCGGGCTCAGAGAAATGCCATACTACTGATAAAGATAAACCAAGTCCTACAAAGTTGGACTCCGCCGGGAATCGAACTCGCAACCTTCTAATGTAAAGCGAGTGGCCTAACCACTATGGCATGAAGGTGGTTAAAACCTCTTCAGTTCGCTATGGAGGCGGTTATAACCTCTTGGACCTATTATAATTTGTTTGTTGTTTCTATTGATCAAAAAATATTTGCCTATTAGACCTGCAGTTTCTTACGAAACTGTGACGAAACAGTCAGATAAAAAAGGAACAGTCATGATTAGAGATGACCAGAACCGAATTGTTTTATAAGAGAGTCGGGCCGTTCTCTGAATTGCAATTGGAATCGTTAAAGTACTTGATTACAACAATACATAAAGGTCATGTGATCACTTCATGATTCATTTTGTTTGGTCATCTAGGTATCGTATATCGGCTACTATAACTAACTGAAAGACCATTTTCGATACGAGCAATTTCTTGCAACTCCATGGTTGAATATCACAAAGATTGCTCGGTACTTTCTTCTGCCCTACAAAACCAAGGGCCGGTGAAACAAATCCCTTCCTACAAGTGTTGCGAGAAACAATCAGCGCTTGGCTGGCCGTGTCTAATCTCCGCAGGGCAATGTGCAGGTCTTCTGTAATCTAGGTACGTTAGAATTGGCTCCGGGCGGTTATGTCGGACAATGGCTTAAATACCGAATGTGCATTATCTACATATGCCCTAAAATATTTTAAACAAGACTGAATATTATCGACAGTATTAAAAATATACACCACACATACGTAAATGAAAAAAATATGGTTAGACAAATGCATTTCAGTTTTAAACAACAAAAATATTTTAAACAAGACTGAATATTATCGACAGTATTAAAAATATACACACACATACGTAAATGAAAAAAATATGGTTAGACAAATGCATTTCAGTTTAAAAAAAGTAAAAGTGAAAGCAATATTAATGCGAGATTTTTGTTACTCTTTGTCACTGCTATTGTATTTAACGTTATTCTTCTTCTGCTTATCGTGTGGCATGGCGGTTGCCTAGTGTTTAACGTTATTTAAAAATACTAACATAGATATGTAGATTTTAGATATCTAGATATTTTTATACATAGAGCATTGTGGGCTCTATTAATTTTTATTAATCATTTTCGGTCATTTTACCGCCTGCCAAAGTCGCAATTTTTATGGTATTTAAAGGTCATAACAATTTATATTAATTTAAAAGTAGATAAGACAGTTATCTTTCAACATTAGCCTGACCCTTGCATTCCGTTAAAATTTTCAAACACTAACAAAAGGTCAGTTCGAAACTTCGGAAAGATCACAAAGATAATTTTGCAACATTTCGAACCTACTGGTAATTTAGCTAGCATACTAACTAAGTATTGTAGCTTAGCCGATGGCGACAAGAGGTCGGTCGTGCGCCCGCGCAAGGAGCGGTTCTACTCAATTATTGCCTGACCCCTGATCTAGGGGCATCCTACGCCTACGGTGTGGGTCGCTGATGTCTTGTTACTCTGTAAGACTGCTTTTACTTTCAGTGATGAGAGCGGGAGTCATAATTACATAAGACAAGCTTGAAACTTCTCCTTTATATGTATAAATTCATATTTCAAAAGGCTAACAATTGTTGTTAAACTCAGGATTAAACAATGTCCGGTATATCAAATGTAATTCTACTCAGTTTGATTGAGTAATATCCTTTGAAATAATTTTAAGCCGGAATACATAATTTAAAAATAATATTTATGAGGTTTTCAAAGAAAGGATTAATTTTTGTAGTTATATTAATAGTTTCATTTATCAAATCATTTAATTTGAAGACAACTACAGGTTCTCTCCGTTCGTAAGGTTTGAAATAAATTATTTAAGTTAATAATACATATTCTCTACTTCAAAGCACATACTATTAAGTGAAAATTTTATTTTAAACGGTAAAAACACTATACTAACAGACCGGGGAATTTAAAATTGACAACTTAACAACCCAAGGGAAATAAAGCCGTGGCAGATCTCGTCAGGACCGCGCGGTCGGCGCGGGCGCCATTTAAAAGTGCAAATTATATTCTCCTCTCCGCCAAAGGTTAAGCTTATCTAATTTACATGAATTCAGGTATTCATGAATAAAACAATATTGAAGAAGAGGATTCTGTACGCAATAAAAAATCATATGCAATAGAAGTGCAGAGTCGAGAACGATGCAAATGTGTTTTAATACAGAAAAAATATTTTTATTTTATACATATTAGACAAGTCATATCAACAATATGTGACATTATTCTTAGGTGGGATTTTATCTATGAAACTAAACAATTATTGCTATTTGCAATTGAAACATAAATGGTTAAAAATGGCTACATATTTTTGATTCACCCTGTTACTCTTCTTCTCTTTAAAACTTACATATAAAAGACATCAACTACCCGTGCAGTTCTCGTTGATGTCTTTTGTATGGTCAAAACTTTTCAGTTATACCAGTTATAATAATTACGACCAGTATTTAAAAGTTAAATGCAAAAATAAAAAGTGACTTGAATGGAAATTGGGGCTCCAACAATAGGCCAAATGACCTTAACTCCAATATTTTTTGGTTTGATGCCGCGAATTCCTTCAAAGACCCTTTTTCATTTTGACCAGGCAGCGTTTAGTTCATGCCGCTTACTCGTGCATTGTTGTAACCGTGTCGTCACCTTAACTACCATGCTCATGTATTTCATATGTAACGATGCTAGATATGCACGTTACACTGGATAAACATTAGTCATTTTCCCGTAATACGTCAAACCGCCATTGTTTTGCAATTCTCCAACCGTCCATTTTGGGCGGCACGGGATTTATAATCTTGCCTTTTCACTTTCGTAATACACGTACACATAGGTATTACTTGTTTTTATTTTTCCGTTTGAGAAAGATACGAAAAAGATAAAACATAGCAGTTATTTATACTTTAAAAGGTATAGTTAAGATATAGTTCTTGCGTGAGGTTTTCTTCCAACAGGTCATTAATAATAGCGTATGTAAGTGATAAATTTTAGATTTTCTATGCTTTGTCAGTTACATCAGAGCAGACTTACGCAAAGTATGATATTTATACCCAATATACATATACAGATGTAAGAAACAGGTATAGAATTCCACTCATCATACTGAGCAACTTTCGCTTTTTAAATTTGCTCAAATCGCAACAAAAGCATTACACCCTGCATGCAAATTAATTAGGTGTTTGGCAAATTTTGTATGGAGAGTGTTAATCTTTTTTTTGCATTTTAGCAAAGTCTTAGAACACAAGTTGTTCTGTATGATGAAAAGGAACCTCAGTTAACGAGTTTAAATATTGATGTTATCTAGTTTTTATTATCAATAAATAATTAAATTCTACTTCGTCGTTTTAAATTGTCGCAAATGCAGAACATTTTAATTTAGCAACTAACTCTCTCTGCATGTTTTCATAGGACAAATTTTGCAACTGCTTCACTTATGAAATTCTTGAAATTATTGTAGAGAGAGCATAGTAGTATAATTTACTGAAATTACATCATATACGTAGCTGTTGGTAGGATCCGGTAATCAAGACAATTTGTTCGATGTCAGCCGACTTTTTAGCCTATAAACTATTGTATCTTTGATAACTGTGTTGCCTTTTGAAAAATGAACAAATTATAAGAGTTGCTTCAAAACGGCAATATCATTTTTGAACTTTTCTTATAAATTTATCATGTGTGTAGAGAAACCAATTATTTCTCTCAGTTTTATTGATTGTTTGAGGAAAGTTATTTAGTTTCATGGGTAGAAGTCACAGTTAACAGAAACGAAGCGAATAATATTATATTTCACTATCACCAAGTAGTTGTGATTACACTTACACTTGCAATTCGCTGGGTAATGGATCTTGATCACGGTGTTTTGGGGTCGATGACTTTGGCTTTTTCACTTTCATGGTGCGTCCAAAGAGCCATGGTGTGCTGCACACCCTTATTACGTCACAATATTACAGTTTCTACAAAGTCGCGCTACGATTTTCACTTTCGCGTCAAATGCCTCTGTCATAGAGGAAGTTATTGATGGATAATCAGGTGGATAGTGTGGTTAAGCGTAGCTGCCGGGTCATAATCATAACATTATACGATATATTGAGTAGGTAATGTTAAGTTATGGACTATGGTATTTCACTTAATCTTTGTGATGGCTTTATACACAAACATATCTAATGGTCATACTGTATCATATATATTTTTTTGCATTTTAAGCTTGCTTTTTTAGTACGATATGTATGATTTACATATTTTGCAAGTCAGGTTTCAATGAATTATATTTTTCATCTTACTCCTCTACATCTCTCATCCTACTGCTGAAGATCGATTATGATCACCTCATGATTGCGAGACGTTCAGTTTTACTAAACACGATCAAAATTTTGATTAACAAATTCACATACTATCTTTTATTTGTGTTTAAAAGACAAACATATTTAATATATGATATTTGTGTCGCTTCTGGAGATAAGGTCACAAACAGCCTAGTGTCTACTACGGCTACTTTATACTGAATCACACACTTCATACAAATTTCGCGCCATTGTTTACTACAAAGACATTCATGTTTGTACACATGTATATGTGTGCGTGATGTACTAGGGTTGAATCGAGGTTCAATTAGCCCTCATTTTTCTTTACTATTAGCTAGACTTTTACAAATAAAGTAAAGGCTGTATAAACCAGACAAAGCTGTATAGCCTAAGAAGGCTTAGCTTTGGAACGGTTTTGGAACTGTGCCAACCTCTTGACAAATGGTCACAGATCGGTCACACAGGGGGGGTGAGGTAGCCTTCAGAGAGCGGCAAGGAGTGTCCATACTGTATAATGTGTTTATACTGTGATACTGAATATATAGCTACTCTTAGAATAGAACATTTACAAACTTCTGTTGATACGTAACGGATCAGGAAACATGTCATCCTTTGACCAGCACAACAATACGAGGTTTGACTACGGTCACGGGGGTCACTCTATTGAATCACAGTTACTACTACGGTGCTATTACGGAACTCGATTGTGTAAAATTTGGACAATAGAAACCAAAATTGAACGCGTTCTGCGACTGAATGAACCAAATATTTTTTCGTAGCGTAGAATTTGGTAAGATCAAAACGTGATCTCGATAAATATTGTGCCATAGAAAACGCGCTACCTAGGTATCTAACTTTGATACCTAGGTAGCGCGAGTTTTCATGCAGTTCATAAGTAACGCTGCACAACATTTATTTTTGAATCCTCTGATCTATTTTACCACCGTTGAAATGGTTTTTAAACATCGATAATCGGTACCTATTAAATCTTATAATTAAATCAATAAATACTTCTACCTACTATGTAATCTAAAAAGTGTGGTCTTTTAAATGATTTCGCCAATAAAAAACAGAAGAGCAGAAAATATTTTCCCAAACAAAAAAATACAATATAAAGTCGTCGGCTTAACGAAATAAATACGTTTTTGTCTGTGACATCTTATGAAGATTTTAACTAAATCGATGATATGCATGACAGCATAAAACCTCTATGCTAACCGTTTAGTAGACAAATTGTATGGTGTGCTAGACTTATTACCTGATTACCATGCGTATAACTTTTACCGGTTCCATACAATACAATCACCATTCACTACAATAAAGACAATATTTAAGTAGCGCTGCTTGATTGTATGTTATCCGTACTACATTTTGGTAAGTTGTAGTTGTAGTGCGGTGACTGGGTTCCTACACTATATAGGCAAAGTATGTCCTTTCAGTTAAACACTGTTATAAAGCAGTTTCCCAAAAAAACGAGACTGTTTATTATAACAAAAACTATTGAAACGCACCGTTTATAAAATAATATATAGATTCATTAATAAATTATCAGGTTTCTGGTATTTAGCAACTATAAGTAGTAGCCTTATTGGTTTATTTCCAAGTCTTACTCAAATAAAATCTCTACATACCAGCTACATTTTTATCAGTTCCTGACTCTTTATCTCTCAAGTATTCAGCTTTATTTTCTCGTATCCAAGGTCGCTGTAAGGCGTACGCCCGCCTGTACATTTTATCATTCAAATCTTAAAGTTATCTTCTATCACAAGTTTTGAGAGAATTTCAGAGTTATACTATCCAACGTTCAAGGTACATACTTGTTACGTCAATCAATACCATTCAGGTTTATTGAAAGTATATTGAAAGGGTGGGTATACAGCTAATTCAGAAGGCAATTTATGTTTTGGTTTAAATATACATCTTCGCAAATGTTCTGTCATGATATAGTAAAGTAGTAAATCAAAGATTTTGATTCTGCCTGATTGTATTTTATGGTGTAATTAATATTAATAATAATAATAATAAATTTCTTTATTTCAGACAAGGTAGTCCATGATATGTGTTAGTAACAGTAGGTACTTAAAACTATGTTAGTATGGCAGTTATAATTTTAATAATTAATTAAACAAGGTTTGGTTAGGTTACATGTCAGAAGAAACCACACATTAGTTTTCTCCGACATGCAACCCAACCAAATGATTTATAATGGGGGAATCCCACCGTTCCCCTATCACACTTAGGAGGGTGTTGGCGCTGCCCCGTATACGTGACAGCAGGGATGCCGCTTTCTTACGAATTATGGCGTGAAAGCCATCGGTGCGGGCTTGAGCAAACATCCCTGACGCACTACAAAAACGGGGCAGCCCCATCAGCCTCCTAAACCCATTGTTATAATGGACACGCAGTGAGTTTAGCGCCCTCTGCGTGTAATTGGTCCACAGACTGCTCGTGTAAAAACTTTGGCAGTAGGCTTTAAACAGCGTTATTTTAACCTCTTTATTACAGCGAGCAAATCTGTGGGCCAACATATTACATCTAACAGAGAGCGCCCTGCGCTCCCTCTCAATGTCGCCTTGGTCCTTAAGGTCATCAGTGATACAGTGTCCCAGGTATTTGAAGGAGTACACCCTCTTAAGAGGGGTGCCGTATAAGCAAATATCTGGCACGAAATCAGGACACCGGCCACTCGCCTTAAACACCAAGTACTCACTTTTTTTAACATTATACGCCAGGCCATGACTGGTAGCATACAGCTCACATATCTTCAGCAGAGTTCTTATAGACGAGATCGTTGGACCCAGCAGCACCATGTCGTCTGCGTAGCTTATATTATTAAAGCACACACCGTCCACATGACAACCGACATGTGTGCTGCTGAGTGCAACGATCAAGTCATTTACATAAAGATTAAAAAGACGCGGCGAGGAGAGCCCCCCCTGCCTCACCCCACACTGCAGACCGTATGACCGTGAATACGTATCGCCCCACCTGACATTATTCCGCTGGTTGGCATACCAATACCGAAAGATCTGAACCACCTCCACAGGCACCCCCGACCCCTCCAGTTTGCTCCAGAGTAGATCATACGAGACAAGATCGAATGCTTTTGAGAGATCGAGGAAACATGCGTATACAGGTGTACGCCTCCCGGTATAGTAATGTACTGCGTGTTTTAAACTCAGAATTGCACTCTCTGTTGATAGGTTTGGCCTAAAACCGAATTGAGCATCATGAATTTCGATGTATTTTGATAATTCTGAGTCCAACAGTCCATCCAACACTTTTGCCATGACGGTGGCAAGCGAAATCGGCCTATAATTCGCTTTATCAGCTATGTCACCCGTTTTGTTCTTCACGATAGGTACAACGATGGTTTTTATTAGGTCATGTGGTAAATAAGAGTGACTCAGACATAACGAGAAGAACAAAGCGAGGACTCGAGGCATATGCACACCCGCGAACTTTAAGTGCTCAATACTCAGACCATCATGTCCAGGGGATTTACCTCTAGACATCTGATCAATGATTCTGGACACTTGCTTTGCTGAAAATCTCATAGATTTTTTTGTCTCAGCTTCACCATCTGTCCGAGTATAGAGCACAAAGTCCCCCGCGGTCCGAAGAGGCGACTCAACCTTAAAATGTTGAACAAACATGTTCGCGATGGCACCCGGATCATTTGCTCCACCAACGCTCACCGGTAGACCCGGCTTTTTGTCTAAGCTATTTGTAGCCTTCCAAAACTTACCAAAATTTTTTGAGGTGCGATGTGTGGCAATAATGTCCATCTTCACCTGTTCTTGGTTGTTTTGGCACCATTTTAATCGACTTTTAAATATTTTACGGGCGTTTCGCATGTCTTCATAAATAATACCGGCGGCGGGTCGATTATAAAGAAGCCAGACTTGGTATTTTAACTTGGCCTCCAGGTGGGCATCGCGAACATGTCTATTCCACCCCGTTAGTTGATGGCCACGTTTACCCCGTTTATTACTATAGCTTAAGATCGCCGCCTGTCTCAATGTATTAACTATTTCTTTATACATTTGGTCTAACTTACACCTATGCATAATATTTTCACACATTTTATCTGCACAATCATGAAAATCTTCAGGGAAATTAATGTGCCTGAGCTTACTTGAACAGACCTCAAAATACTTATTTATTTGTTCATTTGTCCTTTCTCCCCAGATAACTTTATTTATACCCAAATTTTTGCTCTCGGTTTTTTTAATTAAAGAATTTAATTGACATACAATAAATATAGGCAGATGATCGGACCAATACATATCATATTCTATAAACACATTTGTAACAGTATGCCATGCTGATTGTGAAACTACGCAGTGATCTAGCCAGCTATTAAGTATCCATTGGAAAAAAACGAAAATGTCTTTAAAATATATTTTATATGTGCGATAAAAACGTCTATTCTTAAAAGCCTTTTTTTAGGATTTGCAATACCAAAATCGTTTCAGTTAAAAATTATTACCAAGTATTAAAGACTTATTAAGTAAGGTCAACCGGGGTTAAGGCGTCTACGGGGCTAAGGCGTCAAAACCATTTATCGTACGAATCGCGTACTTTAGAACTACTCGTGCCATCTGTTTTCTATCTTAGGCATTAAAACTTCAAAAAGTTAACAATAGATGTCGTGACCGAGCCCATTTTTTGAAATAATCCGCCATCTTTAATCTGTCATTTCTTTCGGACACTTCCTGGTTGCCAACACGTGATTGTGAATCGTTTTGAATCTCCGTTTCTTTAAGAGTATCTATGTTTCTTAACTGTAATACTGTTATTATTTTATTGCTTTGCACATTGTTTTGATTATTTTATGTAAATAGCTTAATTTTTATTAAAGATTCGAAGACAATATGTCATTTAAAATTTGTGGGTTATGTTTTTCTTTTGGGGCTATTGCGTCCGTCCTGACGGGGTGATTGCGTCAAATGTAACGCAATAGCCCCATTATCAGAGGTTCTCAACTTTTTATTTTATGATAATAGTGGTATATACAGCGTTATTCTGGATAAAGTCAACAAACGTAAAGGGATGAAACTAGACCCAATTTAATCGACGAAAAATATAATAAAAACACTCTAAAACAAAAAATCTAATTTTTATTGTTTTTTTTTTTTACTGGGGACTGTGGACTCTATGTAAAGAAAATGTTATACCTTTTGAGCTATGATGTCTATCGAGTTGAAATAAAAGCAGTTATGGCCGCAAATGATAGAGCTTACTAAATAAAATTACCACATCAAAAATGGCCATCAATTAAAAAAATACCTTTTTTTATAAAAATAATCTAAAAATTTTCTTGTATTATTTCAATAATCTAAAAAAAGAAAATTCAATGTAAGGGCAAAATACCGCCAGATTCTTATTCTAATAAATGGTACCTACATAATTTTAAGTTGTGGTTTGATTTCAAATTTAAATAAATAAATACCCGAACCTATTAGAAAAAAAATATTGGGCACCACTGGAATCTTGGATGGGGTGAATGCGTCTACAAGAAACAAGGAAAATTAGACGCCATAGCCCCGAATATTTTTTCTCAACTAATTATCCTTAACTTAGCGCAGTATTTAGTTTACAAGGTAATTATTAACTACGTTATTAGTACTTCCATAAATTATCTCTATTTAAATTGTTAATAGCTCTTCCAAGCACATAATACTAGTAAAAGACGCATTCACCCCACTTGGGGTTATTGCGTCTAAATATTCCATCTAAATATTCCCGGTTGACCTTATGTATTTTTATTAGTCTAGTTTTATAACTATAACAGACATATTGAAAGCACAATTATGTATAAGTATATCTAATCTGTTGAACATGACGTTATTACAATTCTGGATTGGATGAACATCGACGGCTAAGTGAAACCCTGGCTTAGCCGGTCGAAGTCAGTAATTTGTTTTACCGTTAGGGCTTGACGGTCAGTGGGCCACTTTTTACCATTTATCGCTACCATCACTAACTGATAGGTAGGTACTTACTAAAAGTTTGGGAAACGATATCTGATTTTCTAAATGCTGTTGTTTCAAATTTGTAGCGCTTTTCGGATCTGTGTAAGTATTCTAAGGGTGTTATTAAAAAAAAACTATCCGTCGAAAAAAATATGTATTACTCATCTGCAAATGAATACGTGCAAAGGAATAAATAAACGTTTTGAATCGATATGATAGTAATGTTTGTTGATTAAACCCATCATTGTTTCCGAAAACAATCATATACGTTTGGGAGATAGATTGATAAAACGCCTTACATTGCATCCTATCAAACCTAATAAACGCATTGTTTAAAATAATCAGAGAATTATTTAATAGTTAATCATTGTCTTCATAAAAGTTAAATTAGTTACCATTGAATTAAAAGGAAGTGATGATAAGCTTTGAATTTTAGCTTATGATGTGTAGGAAGATACATTATATATCATTACTCCTTGACTGTATCAGCCAGTTAAAATCTCTTCGCAGGAACTTCTGCATTTTATTGATAGGGCGTTATTGAAATCGTGCATCTTTCGAGGATATACTCTCAGACAAGGAAAGCTCGGTATTTTTGGACAGATATCTCAAAACTTGGAGAACAAACTTTTTTCGGTTTCCATTGTAGAATGTGTCCTTAAAAGGTTTAGTGCACGAATTGATATGAACCAGAGTTCATGCATGACAGAGGAAATTACCTGCAAAATCTACATCCTAACATGGTAGGATATTTTATGTTCTTCGCTCTCATAAAAATGAAGGTCATTATTTGATTGTCACATTAGTTATCAATTTATTTATGACCATCTTCTAACTAAATGTACATACTTGTAGAATGTGTCCTTAAAGTTTGGTGCACGAATTGAATTTAACCAGACTATGCATGACAGAGGAAATTACCTGCAAAATCTACATCTTAACATGGTAAGATATTTTATATTTTTCGCTTATAAAAATAAAGGTCTTTATATGATTGTCACATTAGTTATCAATTTATTTATGACCATCATCTAACTAAATGTACATACTTTAAATTGAAAATCAGACTCAACCGCTCCCCCAAGGTAACGTCTTTAGCTGCACAAGTGGGACTATAATCGTTTATAACCTCTGTAGCTGAACAAATGGAATTATAATCGGTATTAATTCAGAATTCCTGTTCCCACGGCTGTTGTCGGTAGCCGCGTGTCTGAGGCACGCAAGTGGGTGTTTTTGGGTTGTAACGTTATGCGTGCGCGCACGTTCATAGTAAAATTGAATATTCTACTTGTGAACTGCGATGCAGTTTCTTTTATATATGTTCTTGATTGTATATCCTGTTTTAGGTACTTACTCAGGGTACTTACTACACTCAATAAATAACAGGTTTTTTATAAGGTATCGAATCTTGGGCTATAATTTCACTAGCGGCCTGTTTAATAAAGCTATAAGCAAGTTCAATTTTCAATTTTTAAACAGAAATGGCAGTTTATTTATGCCTATTTATTTACAATTTGAAAAAATATGGGCGATGAATCGTTCAGAAACTCATTCTGACCTAGCGATTTAACTCACAGGCACAAAAATTTGTATGTTATTTAATGATAATTTAAGTTCATAAATTGTGCTATTGCATTTTTAAAGACGTAATATTTAAAATAAATATGCACTAGTAAACCTTAATATCGTTTACTTAAAAATATCACGTTTGGTTTTCATCTTAGGTTTTCATAAAAATGTCAAGTAGCGCAGTTTCCCGGATTCCGGGAGTTGACTGCATGAAAATTAAATTGCGAAATATTATTGACTAAATAGGTCTTTAATTGAAATAATTGAAAAACTTATTCACTTTAATTTTCATTGCATTTTCAATTTTTAATTTATAAAAATTACCTAATAAGTAAGCTAACTACTATTTTGAACAATGACGTCATCCTACAAAATTTCAAACATTTTTAGAATAAAATGCCGTTTTTGACATTTGATAAAAAGTAACTCAATTGACTAGCAGTCAACTACCGGAACATTATAATGAAAAACTATATTGTCTCCAAAGAGAATTTAGTCAACTACGTTTTTACTTTTCTCGCTGGTCGAGGTGAAAAGTTGAATGTTTCACACGACAGCAAGTTATTTTTATGTCTCGTGCCTTTAAATCACTCGCTGTGCTCAGTAGTCTATATTAGAATCACTCGCTATGCTCGAGATTCAATTCTAGACTACTTCGCTAGTTCGTGATTTAAAGTCAGCACTCGTAGCAAAAAATAACTTTGCTCACTAGTTGAACAAATAACTATTTATTAACACTTTTTACTTTGGCTATATATTAGCGTAGACCAATCGAAATATCTAGCCCATACAAAAGACATCAACGAGTGATGTAGAACTTATTAGTATTTTCTGAGTAGGACCAATGACCAAACCATATTTTTTTTGAGTCTTTGACAAAAGATTTATCCGATTCGCTATCGGCTAAGCTATCCAAAAGGTTCACTCCAATCTGTCTTCTAGTTTTCGAGAAAATCTCGGCCCAAAATCAGTCGTTTCAATTCTGTTCTTTCCAGTTTAAACTGCGGAAAATGTGGAAAGGAAAGAGTCATATTTTGCTATATTAGCTTTGTTGATTTTAATGTGATGTGTGTTTAATTTAAAACTACATATTAAAAAAGGGTGGTAAAGCGAGTTTACAAACAAGATATTTTTCTTTTTGAAGAAATTAGAGCTTCAATTAATGTTGTTGATGCTTTTGAACTTTTTGTATTTTTTTAAGATAAAAATGCGTAATTCATCTCCGGTAGGTTCTACGTTGCAATAAGTGCAATATCTTACAATGCGGCGTGGGATTTAATCATCCGTGGCGATTGAACAATCGTTCAATTTATGTCTGCGCCTGCGCTTCTGAATCAGTAATTAATGTAGTAACTCATATTAACTCATTAGCCTCGTTAGGAAATGGTTTGTTTTCTTTTGATCTTCATAGAAGTTTTGCTTACTTATTACATAATTTATTGTACATAGAAAAAGGGACAAACATACTGACTGACATAATATATGTAAAAATACAGGTTGTTAAAAAAGTGTGTTTGAAATTTTAAGGGGTTACACGGAGTTGTGTTTGATGCTCTTTGCCACTTCAATTTCATAGACGTTAAATATTTTAAATTCAGTAGAGAGAGACGAAATCCTGATAGCGGTGATTAATCAAACTTACCTAACTCCATTCATAATCGTCTGCGCCAAAGCAGGTAACGATTGATATGTACGTATATATATACAGGGTGTAAGGGACAGGTTTCCGAAAACTTTAAGGGCTTGCTCAGTAGACGAAACTGAACAACTTTCCACAAGAATTTTTTTCAGGAAACGAAAAAAAAAATCGGATTCTCCATACAAACTGTCCAATCAAATTTATAATTTTGTATGGAGAAGCCGATTTTTTTTTTCGTTTCCTGAAAAAATTTCTTGTGGAAAGTTGTTCAGTTTCGTCTACTGAGCAAGCTCTTAAAGTTTTCGGAAACCTGTCCCTTACACCCTGTATAATTGAGCGATCGATCAAATAGCTAATCTATATCTGCAACGAAGAACGCCTCAATAAAAACGCTGATGCTAATATGAATCACCGATTTAAAGGCGAAATAGAAATGTGATTTGATTTGATTTGTATGTTTATACGAAGACTATTATATTGCAGACAAAAAGACAAAATTACAAAGAAATATAAGGTGTTCTTGAAATATCAAGGAACTCAGACTAAGGGTTTCTCTACACATGAATTTTCAGCTGACAGATGTTTACAGAGCAATACAGAGCTACGTTTTCAAAGGCAGTTCTATCTCTAAAATCATTATTTTCCAGAAATCGTATAAGTATGGTATACATAATATACTGCGTCTATTTTTCGCCTCAAACTAGAAACTAGAACAAACAACAACAAACTAGAAACGTTGCAGGAAGCCGCTGGATGCGAGCCGCACAGGACCGGTCGGTGTGGAAATCCTTGGGGGAGGCCTTTGTCCAGCAGTGGACGTCTTTCGGCTGATAGATAGAAACTAAGTCAACTTTAAAAGCTTTCATGAAAGCTTTTAAATCTGTTACAAATTTCACTTAAAACGAGATTAAAGGTCTAATAAATAGATGCGTGAGAAATAGGCCACAAGCAAGTATTAATGCAACTGAACCATCTTAAAGTATAATTAACTCCAAACATGCTAACGTGACGTACTGACACAAATGCTAAAGGGTTCTGGCATCTTGGGACCACTTTATAGAAAACGTTGAAAGTGCGATCACTTCTGTGAAAGGATAATGTGCTTAGTTGAGGATTGGAAGATTAGAACTTAGAAGTCAATAAAAGCTTCGTGAAGGTTGTTTGTGATTATAAAAAAAATTTTTAGAATGTTGATGGTTAGGTTAGGTGTACTGTTGATTTCAAAATGGCGGGATGAAGACCTATATACAGGGTGTAACAGAAGTGTGTGACAATACTTCAAGGTTGGCTTTTACCCATCAAACTGAACAACTTTTGTTCTACAACTTTGTTGAAATCGCAAAAAAATTTTTGGACTTTTCATACAAACTTGGTTCGCCAGCTGATCGATTTGTATGAAGTCCAAAAAAAATTTTGCGATTTCAACAAAGTTGTAGAACAAAAGTTGTTCAGTTTGATGGGTAAAAGCCAACCTTGAAGTATTGTCACACACTTCTGTTACACCCTGTATATCGTAAAACGGACATAGAACAAGTCTTCACATTTCAATACCTTTATTGCTAACCATCTAGCTAGCTAGTCTCACATGTAAGATTTCTTAGAAATACACTCTGCTGCATTGTATTTCATTAAGCAGCAGCAGTTGCCAGAAACAAAATAAAGAAATCGATTCATTTGAAAAACAGTATCATTTTACGAAAATGAAGCAAAATAAAGAAGACACTGATTGCTATGATTACATGCATCTAGCTGCATAATGAAGCTAGAAACTGCTCTAATTCTATGGGCCTTTCGACTGCGCAGTGGCACAACTGAGGCATTTCCTACTCGTATAATTGTGGATTGGTTTTTCTGGAACACTTCCTCATTAAGTGAAATAGAGCAGCAGGGACGTATTTTAGATTTTCGCGCCTTGGGCGAATACGATCGGGCCGCCCCTCAACAGTAAAACAGAATTAAATATAGTAATAAATAGTTAAACGAATTTATTAACTGATTACGATGAGACAATGCGACATTTGTTTTAAAAAATCATCAAAATCAAGTGCATTCGTTAAATCAGCCTCAAATCCTCAATGTTGAGGATTGCTAAATAATTAAGTCATTTCTCATTCATGCGAGAACGCATATAATTTTTTATTCTTTTCAAAACTGAAAATGAGTTGTGATCAACTCGATGAAGAAAGGAAGCGATCACCTAATGGTAAGAGGCACATTGAATCTAAAACCCAAGCTGGAAAGATGTTGACTATTGAAGCCCACGCTCCGACCAGCGCTTATCCAGCTCCAAAACCTCGATAACTTTCAGCTCGTTGCAAAACCGCTTCGAATGGCTAGCAAACTGCGAAAATGTGGACGATTACTACGACAGGTTCGAGGAAGTTGTCCAAAAGACTGGGAATAAATAAGGCTCTCAAAACCAGCCGTTCAAAAAGAACATCTCGGATCACACCAGCAAGCTCATAGAGGAAAGATGGAGCCTGATTATGAAATCCTCTGTAGATGCTTGTCAGTATCGGCGACTAAACAGACAGGTCTCCAAGTCCTTGACTCGCGATATATTCCAATTTAATACTAATGGTATCAAAGAGGCTATCGAGCGCAATAAAGGGTAAAAAGTATTCTCAAGAGACCTGTCTGCTGGTCAAAGCCAACTGACAAAGCTGAAGACTGAGGATGGCAGAATCGTGTCGTACGACCATGAGCTGTTAGAAGAGGTCGAGAAATTCTACGGACACTTATACACAACCACACGCTTACCTGTCAGTAATCTGGCTGAAGACCCGAGAGCCAGATTCACCCGACACATACAGAAGATATCCCAAACGTGTGCGAGATTAGAATGGCTCCCAAAACGCTTAAGAACAACGAGCTACCGGGTGATGATGGAATTACGACTGAGGTTCCGAAAGCAGGTGGAGAACCGGTACTTATAGGTCTTCAGAGGCTGTTTAATTCCGTCATGCTCGAGGGACGAACGCCTAAAGCATGGCACAGGAGTGTGGTTACAACAGAAACAATGGTTACACTCTCTCTAACGGTGCCAAATCGGCTGTCGATATATCGAAGTATTGGAGTACCTGTATGAAAACGCCACCATGTCGGTCTGCCTCCAGGATCAGAATTCGAAACTGGGTGTAGCGTGGGGTGACAGGGAGACGTTACATATATGTCCAAAATTCTTCACCGCTGCCCTGGAATACGTTTTCAAGCTTCTGGACTGGAGAGGACTTGGCATTAATATCAACGCCGAGTACATCACTTACCTTCGATTCGCTGTTGATATCTTGATCATGGCTGAGACCTTCGAGGACCTAGGCACAATTCAATGCCCAATGGACTAGAGCCTCCCAACAAGTGGGTCTCAAAATGAACAGGGACAAGACGAAAATTATGTAAAATATCCGCCCACTCCTCTGAATGTTAGAGACTCTAAACTCGACGAATCCAGTCCAGCTAGCTAGGTTCAACGTAGAGAAAGAGATCAATACTTATCAAGACTCCCGCGCCCGTGTAAATTGTCGCAGTCAGCTAATGAAAAAATGAGAGTTGTTGGTGAACTGGGCGGGCCGCCCCTTGGGACTGGCCGCCCCGGGCGTTCGCCCGAATGACCCTATGGAGAATACGTCCCTGTAGAGCAGGTTTGTGTGCTGTTTGTTCAGTAGCAATGGATAAGCATAATGGCGATGAAATGTTTATGAATGAATAAAAGGAAATATCTGATGAAATGGTAGGATTTAAAGCAAGGAAATAGGAGACAGATAAAGTTATCCAACAAATCTTAAATATTTTGATAAAATGATTAAAGGGATATCTTATTTTCCTACTCGGGTAGTAAAAAGCTAAAGCTGAAACGTTTATTTTTATTATACTCTAGGTAACAGTGTGAAGTAGTAGTCTGTGTAATTTTTCCAATTGCCTGAAAAACGTAGAAATCTATCTTGCTCATCTGTAGAGATACTATTATAAATACACGAAGATGGTGTAGTCACATAACTTTCTCTATACCTACTCAAATAGTGCTATATTTATATATCTTGGGATCCGACATGTCTAACTTACCGTTTAATCAATTTCTAGCATAGGACTTTTACGGAAGACGAGCGGTAATTATACAGGTAACTTTTTATCCACCAGCCATGAGCATATTGTATATGCTGTTAATATAAGTGAACAACTTTCCCCAAGAAATCTATACAACTGGAATAAGGAAAAATGCCTAATCATTGATTAAAACGCATTGAAAAATGCTAATCGTACGTATTAATTGTCAATACAAGTATTGTCAATACATTCTACTTGTATTGACAATTATTATCGCATTTTTTGTTTTGCTTCGAGTGAAAAAATTCTTCAGTTTAAAGAGAAGCTCTACAATTTGTTGCTTTTCGACGAGTAAAAGTCAACGTGTGTATTTTTTTTTAAAACTTAAGTACCTACGTTGAATGTTTCCTAAGCAAAAAAATATTTTGAATAAGTATCATGTCTGACCACGATAAAATCTCCTAAAGAAAGAAGACAGAGTATTTCGGAGTACGCAGACGAATAATATTCAAATCAATCTCACAGATGCGAGACGCCTTAATCCGACAAATAACATTTGAATTAAATCTTTACAATGACCAATACAGATGAAAATGATCCGTCATTCTGGACAAATAGGTGGGATGTAAGCCAAAAGCCTCACGTAACCTTACATTGGTGACCTAAATTCATACAAAAAAAATCTGTAAGCCTGTCCGAGATGAATGAGCAATTGAGCGTGGAATGTGAGGCTATAGATCCGAAGAAGTACGCGTAAAGAAGTATGTACAAACAGGCTAGCCTAAAGTGGGTCGTTGACCATCTCCGTACATCGAAGCACCAGAGAATATAGTCACAGTTAGTACTAATATTGAACGAAAGTATTGATATAAGTATTAGAGGGTAATATGTAAAGTAACGATTTCTAAAACCATATGATTTATCCAAAAAGAGGTTTTTGACTACAAGCAAAAAAAACTGGCAAATCTTAATTATACTGATTAAGATAGCTTATGATAATTGATATTAAAATTTGGTGGTGCATATTAACTGTAACGATATAAAAAATTTTTCAATTGTACGAGTCTCTTGTAAAAGTCGATCATTTTCATGACTAGGAGATACAGAGTGGATGGTTACACGGTTTTATCAAAATCGTAAGAGCTATTGAGAAAAAAAAAGTGTTTTTATTCTTGTAGCAAATAAAAAATGGCGTTCATGAAAAATTTAAAAAGTAGCTGGAGATTTTAGGAAAATTTTGCTCTAGCTTAAGCCCCAAATTTCATTTCATCCAAATCTGCCCAGTGATCTTGGCGTTTTGTTGACCAATCATAAAGCTCGATAATATGCCAGACGGTAAACGGTTTCGCGATAAAGTATTCACAGCGTGACTGTACAATAAACGGAGGTACATCTTGTCATATTTTCGATTTAGCTGTTCAGTTATGTTTGTCGTTTTACTAAGCCTCACGTCGGGAGGAAACTTTTCAACATGTTTTCAACTCAACTTGCAACACTAAGTAAAGCTACAATTTCTGCCGCTCTGTTCCAATTACTAAGACCCTGTAAAATTGCCACAAAACAACCAAGATTATCCCACATACAGAACTCAGCCTTGTAACATGAACGTTAGAGTTCTAATATTGTTGTACCGCGATCGAAGTTGCGACTTTTGGGTACTGAAATAGTAATTACTGCAGAGAGAACGCAAAGATAGAAGGCGAAACTTGTAAGAAGTTCCCGAATGAATTTTGTTAATTTAACGGGTCTTTGGGCGATTGTTGCGAAATCTTGTAGACATTTGTCAAAGAGAGTTTATAAACCAGGCTGCGAAAATGTTTGCCTTTTATTGATTTCCCTAAGAGAACGATCCAGTTATTTATTTTTATGTGCTGTAGAAAGCTATACTTGTAACGAATACTTCCGAGCTTCTTGTGCACTAGCGATCAAGTCAAGTCACACCATGGTGCGGCCATTTCTCCCATGGCCATGTAGGCCAGGAGTGCCATGGTCGCCGAGGTCGATGACCGGTCTCCCCTCTGCCATGGTCGACTCTACACGCTGCAATACAACATTTCTCTGATCCGGTGCTCTGAACGAGTTAACCTGTCCCAATCTTGTAAGACACCATTTTTAAAAGGCATTCATTAGACAAGTCGATTCAATTAATTTTCTCTAAACTCGTTACTTATTTTAATTAGTTCGTTAGTATCATGGCGATGCTATCTACAAATTGCTGGATTGTTTTGTTATGAAAATCTGTGTGAATCTCACATGATACCAGTAAACTATAGTTAAAGAAAGTTCGGCCAAAGTGCTAATTCTTTTCACAAGCTGCTATCTCAGACTTAGATGTTACAGACAACAGGATGGTAGATATAATCAATCGTTCGCGAGTTGTTATAGAAAGTTTTTGAATGGTCACTTTTACGGACTTCTAAGGGGTAAATTGTATTTGCAAGCTTACATTAACATCACCTGTTAGCATGCTAGTTTGGGTCAAATTGAAGCGAGCTGATTTTCACTCACTTTCTAAAATAATATGAAGATTCGGATCTGTCTAGGGGTGTTTTATTTACATTTCACGGATATGTCTGTATGTCAGTCAAAACCGCGCCAAAACTACTTTAGATGAATCAAACTAACATTCAACCATGATTCATACATATGTGACTCGGTATAAATCCCAGCTCCACGAGTAGACAAAGTAATTCAAGGCAAGGTGAAAATTAAATCGATTTCTGTTTTCAAAATGTGAGATGATGTTGACGAGAAATACCTTAATCAAATAATTAATTACATAGCTATAAAATTATATTAGATAATCCGGTTAGTTTCTCAAACTTTAAAGTCACAGACGTTTTTACGAAATGAGCAAAGTGCAATTATCCAGTTTGTAGATAATAAATTTCAAAATATATATACAGGGTATATATATACAAAAAATTATATTAGAAACCTCAATATCATTTTTGAAGACTTATCCATAGATACCCAACACGTATGGGTTTGATGAAAAAACAATTTTTGAGTTTCAGTTCTAAGTATGGGGAACCCCCAAAATTTATTGTTTTTTTTCTATTTTTGTGTGAAAATCTTAATGCGGTTCACAGAATACATCTACTTACCAAGTTTCAACAGTATAGTTCTTATAGTTACGGAAAAAAGTGGCTGTGACATACGGACAGACAGACAGACATGACGAATCTATAAGGGTTCCGTTTTTTATCATTTGGCTACGGAACCCTAAAAATACAGGAAATGTGTAATAAATTCTTTTAAAAAATAAATTAAATCCGATCCGGCCAAAAGTTTTAAAAAATCCAAAAAAAAAATCATAACTCGGAAACTACCAACAATCGCTGAAAATACATGGGGGTGATTTAGGTAGCCCTAGAGTTATTTTATCTCTGGACTTCCGCTTGACCATACTTTTTGGGACACCCATATATGTTACCCAGTACCCACAGTTCGACAACGTTTTACTTTGAAATTGTAATATAAAATAATGATTGAAATGTTTTCTTACTTGGCAACCATAGTTAGGTATCTGGCTACCCCTTTTCTACGCGACTTTCACCGCGTGACCTATCACGGTAGATAAGTTGGCATCTCTCGATTTGCGAAATTACTGCTAAAGTATAGATATTGTAACGTGGAAATTGCTATTGTACACATGTTGCCGATGAAAGAGACATAAAATAAATATAAAATATTGTTGTGAATGTTTTTTATACACAGGGTAAAGTTATAGGGTCATAAAGTAAAAGAGTCAAGGGCTTACCAGTTGTGAATAAAAAATATATATATAAAAAACCAATCAACTCTCCTCAAGGGTGGTCTTGGCAAGGTGTAGACACGAACAATTTCGAGGTGTAGATCCTTTAACTATGAGGATTGAAGGCTTCATCATCAGCATCAGGCCACCCGGCGGGGGCTGTCTGCCATTATGTATTTCAATTCGAGGTGTGATGCTCAAAAACTGTAGTAATAATACATAGGTACCTAACCAGCGTTACTTTTCCTCTAAAAGTTTAACGCTACGTTCGTCTAGGTGAACGTTTAAGATGCATATGCATGGTAATTTGCTATGCGTACAGTTCTTTGCGTCGCGCAACGAACATATGCATGTAACGATGTGTCCGCACTTTCACCGCCATCGGTCGCAGACATTGACATAAATCACACCATTGTTCGTATTGGCTAGTTTTGCTTATTCCTTGATGCAAGCTGTAATTTAGCTATATGCGAAGTTGACAGTAAGGTTATCTTGCTTTTGATGCCTAATAATGCTATTGTCTTTTAGTTTCAGTAGTAGTTTTTTTTTCTTGTCGTTGTTCAAACTATTTATACGGTATAGACAGAGGCACCCCCAACCGTAGTTGGAATAACTTGAAGACGACAGTAAATAATCAAAGTTGAAGATTTATTTATACGCTTCTTCAAATAAACAACCATTGCTTGCTCGCAATTTACTTTCATATAAAAAGGCGCACTAAAATCTGTCCATCAACTTGAGACCTATGATGCCACAAACAGACACCATAGGGATTTAAAGATCAACTGGAGTATGGTTCACCTCTTCCCAATACACACTTCTCGGGTCAGGTGCGATTTACCCGAGTCAATGAACAACTTCGGTGTAAATTTTTAAAATATTATGAAGTAAAAGTACTTTATTACTAAAAAAGGAGCATAAACCAAGGCAGGAATTAGAAGGGTACAACCACGGCTACATTAATAAGCCAGCGTTCCATGACGTGATCGCACGGGCATCCGGGCTCCAATCTGTGGGGAATCTGACACCTAGCTTGGAAGGGTTTACAGGGTGCTCTGAATCAGTTGAATGCGATCGTGCTCCATCACGTTTTACTTTCGAGCGACGAAGGAGTAAGAGGGTATTGTCATGGCAAAAAAACGAAGTTGAGATTTTGATGGGGATCGATTCTCTTGCACCTATAGAGCCCAAAAAACATAAAAATAAAAAATGTTTGTGTGTGTGTGTGTATGTGTGTGAGTTTGTCCGTCCCGGGCTCTAGCGCCAAGACCACTGGACGGATTTGGATGAAATTTGGGTCAGGGCAATATTTTTTTAATATCTCCAGCCGTTTTTTTATTAATTTTAATATCGTCATTTTTTAGGGTTGCCACCATAGTAAAAAACACTTTTAATTTTTTTGCTCAAAAATGGCTCTAACGATTTATAAAACTTTGTAAAATAACATATTACTATACAAACTAGTAGGTAAGATAGTTGGTTACTCTGGGAAAAATCGGGTTCTGATACCTTCCATACAAACCGAAGTTCTTTTTTACTTTTTCTTAAAAATGACTGTTAGATACTATTTCAATAACACTTTGTATGTTTTTATAACTTTATACTGCCTTATACACTAGGTAATTCATTATTCCAGGCAATATCGAAAAAAGGTACCTCCCATACAAAACAACATTGTTAAGTTGCTACTAATTATGAGTGTTTATTGCTGATTTAAGTTGAACGATGTCAATCTAGTATATGCCAGATGAAATTTATGGGATTGGCGAGAAAGTATGCACAGCGTGGCTGTAAAATTTATTTGTTTTGCTCATTTTGTTGTAGGTGCATTATTATTGTAAACCAAAGAACTTTTATATATTAAAGATCTTCGGTCGGAAAATAAAATTAAATGTTCACGATGCTCTCCGATCTCTACGAGTGATGTGAAAGAAGTTTCTATTTCATGCAAATAAAAAGTTTATTTTTGGACAATGACACAAAGAAGCCTTTATTTCATTATTTTTGGAACACATTTATTGTCTTTAGCGATACCTACTGTAAATCCTCTTTTTAGTAATGTCAACAAGGAATATAAAACAACAATAATCAAATTATATTGTATTGATCCAACTCGGTAACGATTTTAAATCATGGGGGCAGTATGAAGGCAAAATGGTATTTTTCGGCACCAGAGTAGGGGCGGCGGTGCATGTCGGAGGGAGCGAAGGCGATGGTTTCTTGGATATCTGTGAACAAACTGGATGTTGCCTCCCCCCAGAAGAGAATGCTGAAGTCTACTACGATGAAGTGTCGCAATACGGAATATCTGTTGCACCTGGATCTAAGTCGAAGTTTGCTCCGTGAGCGTTTCATATTTTTTAAATAATTCTAAGTAGGTAATAAAAAAACATTTACTTCGTCCTATATCTCACAATGTGGCTAACTAATTATGTAGCAGGTACAGGACAGGTTGAGTTAGTTCCCAGTATCAGTTAAATTGCGGTTGGCTTCTGAAACTGAGCAGGGTATCGAGATCCGATACATACTTATAAGTAGGTATCTTCAAGCATCCATCTATTCACCGGTATATAGTTCTACTGTGATATGTAATGTAGTACTTATTACTTTTAGACAGATAGTCTATAATGTATACACATAAAAATATAACGACAAACGAGTAAAGTTAGAGATATAGCCTATATCACGGCTTTGGACATCTTACTGCGACATTATATTTAATACTTAAGATTACTTAATTGTATATTTTAACTTCATTTATAAATAAAATTCATTTATACATAAATAAAACAGAATTATGAATTAAATGATAAAATCATCTAAAATATAAATAACAAAAATCATAATCATAAATACATACATAGCATATATAATATTTTATGTTTTAAGAATCCAGCTAATACATAATACTTTTTAAAATATTTAAATTTCGTTTATCATATATTTAAGGACATACCAATGCTCGCTAGTGAGTTTCAGACAATTAAGATCTCTCATTATTAAAATTATTGCAAAAACTGAATAACCAGTTGCTATAAACATGCCTGTTACGAGAGAGGATGATACTATGAAAAACTACCTGGGGCTAGTATACGGACAAATATACTGCCTGACAAACGTTTTCCCCCTGTTGTTATAGCAAAGGATCCTTCGGAAGCAAATATACGTAGTCGGTCCCATAATGAATTGGTCTGATATAGTT
The DNA here is from genome assembly GCA_958295455.1 of Coleophora deauratella. Taxonomy (NCBI): domain Eukaryota; kingdom Metazoa; phylum Arthropoda; class Insecta; order Lepidoptera; family Coleophoridae; genus Coleophora; species Coleophora deauratella. The sequence goes on along the minus strand of OY282391.1, from coordinate 13,448,996 downwards.
CTACGCGACATTTCGATACATGTTATGTTGCATTGAATAGTACGGTTCTCAGACACTTTATAAACGAACACGCATGGACTTGACGAGCGTAGTTCAGTTTAGCAGTTTCTTTGAACAACAAGTGTCGCGTATTTTTTCAAAATGTCGAAAACCGAGTATCGAAGCGTCATAAAGTTTCTATTTAAAGAAGGCTTATCCCCCGCCCAAATTAAAGAACGATTAGATGGTGTGTATAAGGAGTGTTCTCCCTCTTATAGCACAGTAAAAAATTGGATGAAAGAGTTTCGCCTCGGGCGAGAAACCGTCGAAGATATCGGCCATGACGGTCGACCGGTAGAAGTGCTCACTCCCGATACTATTGCTCAAATCGAAGAAGAGGTTTTGAGTGACCGCCGTTTGAAGATTAGAGAAATTGCAGCTAGACTTGGGCTCTCTAAAAGTACCGTCCATCGTGCAATCGATGAACATCTTCATATGAAAAAAGTCAGTGCAAGATGGGTCCTGAAACTTCTGTCAGCTGTGCAGAGACGGGAGCGAGTTCGCTGTGCTGCCGAGTTTTTAGATCTTTGTGGAGAAAACCTAAAGAACGTGATCGAGAGACTAGTGACTGGTGATGAAACTATGGTGTTATATTATGATCCAGAAAGCAAGCGCGAGTCAATGGAATGGCGTTATAAGGGTGAAAAGCCGCCTAGAAAGGCAAAGGTGCAACAATCTACCAAAAAAATCATGTGCACAATCTTTTGGGATTTTCAAAGTATTTTGATGGTTGATTTTAAAGAGCGCAATACAGTCGTAAACGGCGAATATTATAATTCATTAATATATAAACTGCGAGATATTATAAAGGAGAAGCGCAGAGGCAAACTGAGTAAAGGCGTCCTGTTGCTTCACGACAACGGCCCCGTGCACACCGCCGGTGTTTCGAAGGATGCAGTGCGTCAATGCGGGTTCACGGAGCTGGACCATCCACCTTATAGTCCAGACATGGCTCCGTCCGACTATTACTTATTCCCAAATTTAAAGCGGGACTTAAGGGGAAGAAAATTTTCAAGCGATGAAGAGTTGCAGGCGGCCGTCTTCAGTCATTTTGAAGACAAAGATTGCGATTATTTTTATAAAGGATTAGAAATGTTATTTCACCGATGTCAGAAGTGTGTCAGTATTGATGGAGACTATATTGAAAAATAAAAATGATTGCATTTAATTTTCTTTTTTATTTCATAGTTAGGCCAATTCATTATGGGACCGACTACGTATGTACGTACTGACAAATGTTTTGCTCTGTCGTTATATTCCATCACACACACACACACACACATTCATTCATACGATTCTGAGGACACATTGTAACTGACAAACGTTTTGCAGCCAACGCATCTATTTATACGAGTGTGAGAAAATATAATTACTGAGAAACGTTTTTCCCCTTTATTGTTACAGCCATCACACCCGCTCATACAAGGCTATACTTACTGACAAACGTTTTTCTTTTTGTTATAGCCAACGCACCCGCTCATATGAGTCTGAGGACGATAAGAGAGGCGCATGCCAGTGGTGCGAGTGCGTGCTCATCATCACGCTCGCCACTATCCTCCTCATTGGCGCCTCGGCCCTCACCATCTTCTGGGCCATCTACTATGAGAAGGGTTACGCTTGGAAAGGCGGCGACGCCGAAAAGCAGTTCAACCTACATCCCACTCTTATGGTGGGTGGATTCGTCACCCTCAGCGGATTTTGTGAGTATTTTTCCTCCAGTTGGTAAGCTCTTTGTTACTTACTTATAAGTGGTTATAAAGACGGAAGTAGGTTAACTAAGTTTTCCCAATGCTTTGGGGCACTGGCTATCTTATCTCCATGCCGGAACACATCTACTACGTATAATTTACAAGACTTTAATATCGATGTATTAGTCAAATCTTAAAAAAAATTGGACTCTTTATACTAATTTGGCCGGTCCGTTGACCGATTTGTATAGAGGATCCAAAACTTTTTTTGAGATTTGACTATGGGTTCCCTAGGGAAAGTTGTTTGTTATCACGAGCACATGCATAGGCTTTCGTATCAAGAACTAATTTAAAGTCACCCTATATGTATATATATATATATATAATATACATATTATAATTAATTATGTCGAATTTCATAAGTCGCTTTATAAATTGAAATATCACAAAATTGTATACAATAATGATAAGCTGTGAAATTTGCTAAAAATAATAAAATAAATAAATAAATAAATATTACATAGTTCGATCACATCGGGAGACGAACTTACGACCTTCTTGTGAAGCGAGTGAATTTCTATCTACCACTCAATTCTTTTGCAATCGACTCTTGAAACTGTGTTATCACCATGTGTTTCTGAATTGAAAGTAATGGCTGCAAGATAAGATTAACTCTCATTTCTCAGAGATAATATATACCGATGTGATAACTTGTTTTGAGATGCAAGATCTTTAACGAGTCGAGATTAATAAGTATATGGTTACTTAGACTTTTCGATAATATTTGATCGATAGGCTTATCACGATAGTTTTTAAATATCACTCAATATTCCAAAAAACCTTGAAAGTTACCTCTACACTCACGAAGTGTTTTCTTAATAGTGCACGAGCCGTGTAGGTTCACCTCATCTACTATTTGGGTCCTTTAAAGGCAAGATATTAGCAGTATGGCAGTTGCTCCACCGACAGACTTTAAGTTAACAAGGATCTTTAAACCGACTGAGGTCCTTATAGATATAAAATAAGATCACAGATACAACATACGGTTCCTGATTAAGCCAATCATTAATTACAAATATTTTCATTGTGCTTTCCAGCGGTCCTCCTCTACCGTATCTGCCGCTGCATGCGTCGCATCTACGTGAAGCTACTGCACGCCATCTTCCATGCGCTGGCGCTGCCCTGCATTGTCATCGGTTTCCTCGCCGTCTTCGACTACCACAACACCAAGGACATCAAGCACTTCTACTCGCTCCACAGCTGGATTGGCCTCAGTGCCATGGGACTGTTTGGCATACAGGTTAGTAAGTGCAGACTCATATGCAAGTCACTTAGGAAGTACAACTTTGAAGGTATCTGTAATCTGTTTGTATGAATATTTATGTTAAGCGGTAGTAGTGGTTTGGTAGTGATGCGCACAGAACCCTTTTATGCTGTTTGGATGTTTGGCACACATTGCTGGTACAGGCAATGTCAGTGAACATTAAAACCACTGAACTAGTTCCAAGTTAGTCTTGTAGAGTAGACTGTCGAATCCAATGTATAACTATGCAGAACATTTTGTTTTTTGTTCTAGAATATTACCAACTATGTTGATTTCAAAACTCAGTTTAAAATTTGCTACAACTGAATTCCAGTTTTAGAAACCGCATTATATACAACACGATACTTAAGTATGATTAATTGGGCAAAATTTTGTTTCATCATTTAGGTCTTCAATTTGTGTTATTTGGTGTTTTTGTGAGGCTTTAACGAAAGGTCTAACTGTATATGTACTTAGGTACTTGTCGACACAAAAATCATCAAATTTATAGTAAATTTATACCGTTTGCGTATTTTGTCATTGAGGCACCTATAACGTGTTGTCAACACACAGTCAAGTCACAAAAATGATTGATCGTAGACTATTTTAAAATTAAAGACGTTCTGTGATAAACACTTTGAGAGCACTTTGAGAATCTAGGGTTAAATTTCTTACTAAGCACTACACGACACTTTTTTAAAGTATTTTTTTAAAAAGTAACTCTTAAAGATCTCGTAAGACAACTAGAAACGGCTGGTTTTTTGTGAGACCCTTTCAATTCTTTACACGATAACTGATTCGGTGGCATAGTGGTTAGCACTCCAGGCTTCTGCGCCAAGTAAGAAGTTCGATCACCACCCAGGGTAAACAACTTCTAAGCAGATTTATATTCTCTTTGTGTGGGTATTAAATATTATACAGGAGGAACAGAAGTGTGTGACAATACTTCAAGGTTGGCTTTTACCCATCAAACTGAACAACTCTACAACAACTTTTGTTTTACAACTTTGTTGAAATCGCAATTTTTTTTTGGACTTTTTATACAAATCGATCGGCTGGCGAACCAAGTTTGTATGAAAAGTCCAAAAAATTTTTTGCGATTTCAACAAAGTTGTAGAACAAAAGTTGTTCAGTTTGATGGGTAAAAGCCAACCTTGAAGTATTGTCACACACTTCTGTTACACCCTGTATAGCAATTTTTTTGGCTTTCAGCATATCGTGACTTTCTTGTTCTTATCGTGTGGCACATTTAATCGTGCTATCATCCATCACAAGGGATATACGGCAGTTGCCCGGTGTTGCGCCTGGGTAGAATGCCATCCAGCAAGCACACCTTTAGGCGTTCGTATCTCGAAAAGTATGATTGCTCAAATTTTTTCCCTTGGCATGATGATTGCTCTAATTATGCTCCTTTCCTTATTGTTTCTATTAATTCCTTATTGTCAAACACGGAGCAGGGCGGCACAATCATCAGGTATGTAATTCACTTATATGGCGAAAGATGGCGCTATTTGTCTCTAAAATACAAAGAGGATAAAATATTTTTTTTATCACTCTTAAGTTTTTTTTATTTTTTTTTTATTTTTTTTATTATATATTTATATAATATTTACATAAGTTTACATAAAAAAAACAACACAAAAAGAAAAAAAAACTATAAAGTCTCATAGGTGGGATTCGAATCCCGACCTAAAAGCAGCAAAAGGTAAGCGGTTCGCACCGAAACCGCTAGTCCACCAAAGCACTTTTAAGTAATAGTTAAAATAAGCAACATATGCGTTCTTGTTTTATGTTATTTCGCTCATATCTCCCTTAAATGAATTTTTTCGAAAATAATTCCCTCATAGATCGATTTCTGGTGATTTCTAACCCCTAATCCTAGATTTTCGTCAAAAGGTTTCAAGCCGTTTTCGAATTCGTCGGGACACTTAACTCGTTTAATAGTATAGGATATAGGATTTCAGTTTCAATCTATCGATTGTCATTTACATTGATAGATAAGAAACAAGGGTGACAAATATAAATGGAAGCGTCGGTGATCTTACAATTCGTAAGGTTTTAATATGACAGGAATTGGTATTAAAGTTTTATCGAGCCGGACGATGTACTACCATTTTAGTTGACAGCTGATTATGTCTTTATATTTTATAGCTTGAAAGACATGTCATGAGGTCACTGAGTGTTAATAAAAATAACTCTTGAAAAGCCTAAAAGTAAGAGGAAGGGTCTCATTGATGTCGACTATCGTTGTTTAGACTTCAGGGATCAGTGTTACAAATTAAACGCATTTAGGGCTTTCACATTTTGTTTAATAATCAGTCTTACGCAGCAAAATATATACGTATGTAGAATCTTTTTATTTACCTAATAATTAAACTGTGTGTAAAAAAGTACCATGCCAAATCAACTCTATAAACAGTAAATGTGTCATCAATTCTTTAAACTTTATATTAGTAAACTAGTTTTCCGCACGCGGCTTCGCCCGCGTAGAGTCGCATAAAAAAATAACGCACCAACTATGAGATCGTACAGTACCGCATATCATATGGCGGGCTGCTATCTAATGGCGCAGAAAAGAAAGAAAAAAAAGAGCGGAAACATATTATTGAAACGCCACCCGACGCGACGTGACGACACCCGACCCGACAACACGCATATATACTGGTCTAGGCAGAATATCAGTGTTGCAAGAAAACCCTTCCTTGCAATAATTATGCTGAGTCTAGACCTTTTTCACTGGCCTGGCATGTTGTACTATAATTATTTTCTGTTCATCTTCTTTTTCTTTTTATTGATTATTTTGTTAGCATGATTATTCTGTTAGCATTTTTATAGTTATATGATAGTTAGTTTTATTTAAGTAAGATAAATAGTAAGTTGTTTTGTTAATTAATCTTATTAATTAAGAAGTTTCTTCATTACACTGTGCTAGGTTGAGTGAAATAAATATTTTATCTATCTATCTATATAGAATTTGCCTTAATCTTACAGACAAACAAAAAAGAAAAAATGAAAAACGAGAAATACCAAAACCGCTAACGAACCAAAGTTTACATCAGGCAAGACTGTATGGATATAGAAGCCTTTGCCTTATTCTTGCAAAATTTTAAAAAATACGATTCGAAATACGAAGCGGTTTTTACATTACATGGCTTTTTTCTCGATTCGGATTTTTCAATTTTTTCAAGAAAGATTGGCAAATTATGTTATGTGGAATTGGAAGAAAAGGGATAAGGAGTCGTAAGGATACACGTATTTGCCCATGGATCCTTTAATCGCACCTTACTATAACAGGGTGTCATCTCATACCGTAACTGATCAAAAGTCTTTGCAGGAAATAAGAAGAAAAATTGCATCTACAAGGTAATCGGTACATTCTGCAGCCCCAAAGTAAAGCAGTAAGCAAAATAGTAGATGGTCTACCCGGTTTTGATTCAATAGTGATAGTTTCAGGTACCTACACATTAAAGTTTCTCAAAGAAATTTAAAAAATATATTTCCATATTAAATTGGATGATGATAATACTAAATCCGGATTTGGCCCCTGTCCATGCCTCCACAAGTTAGGGAAGAGTCCAATGCCCCAGCAGTAGGGTCCCTACTTATGGGTTGGTAAATGATAATATTTCTTATAGTTTAGCTACAGGTGACAGTAAAACAGTCATACATAATTTTGAAAATTGTTACCTACCCATTTAGGCCGTCTGATAATAATTTTGTATGATGTCCTGTTATGTTTTATTATGTTTTTCAGATCCATACGTTAATAAATGGCATAGGTGGACTCCAAACAAAGTCTACATTTCTTTAAGCTGGTGGAACTGCCAATTTCAACAAATGAAGTCTACAGAATGTGAGGAAGGGGGCCCTAAGAAATCCAAGAACAAAATAAAATAGCAAAAAATTTAAAACTGATTGTTTTTTATTCTGTGAATCAAAATAAATAACAAATTGTATTCTATTGCGCAGGCCACAACTTTAAATTTTGGATAAGAGATGACAGTTTATCTTATATAATTATTTAAAATTGGAAAGCATCTATGTATAACAAACATTCCTTTTCCTTTTTTAGGGTTCTGTACCTCAAAGGAAAATTGAATTATAGGATCACTTGTGTGTCTGTCTGTCCCCCACCCCTTCTTTTGAAACTACCGAGCCTAAAAATACAGAAAATTATATAATATAAAATAATGACTTGAAATCCTATCAGAAGTCTATGGTTTTAAAATACATAAGATGGAATCTTTTTTTAACTGGAAGATCAAAGATCTTACCTAAAATAAATTTTTTATCTGTAAAATTAAAATTGATATATCAGTAATTTAACTTTATTTTTATGATTATAATATTGACATGACTATTTTAACACTGTAATACTAACAAAATTGACTATTGAAAATTTAAAAAATATTATTATGGATGTTAAAGAACTTTTTATTATGGATTTTGCTTTTTAACAATAATAAGTTATTATATTGCTGTGCTTAAGAAAGGTATCACAAAGGAACTTCATTTTATTAATGTAACACCAATATGTACCTTTGGTTGCAATAAATATGTACAGAACCCTCAGTGTGCAAGTCAGACTGGCTCTGTTAGTAGAAATAAACTGCCAAAAATTATAGATATACCTACCTATCTGGATAGACGGTTGTAAGGTGTTATAAATTAAAGTTTGAAACTGATGAACTGACTATAATTGTTAAAAATTGCCAAAAATAATATAGGTATTTAGTGGCAAAATAAAGAAACATATTTGACGACAATGAGTTATGATTTGTTTATTTATTAAATTACCTTCATCATCTCCATGAGCTAAAAGACATCCACTGCCGGTCAAAGGCCTCCATAAACACAAAGATTTTCACACCAACCGTCCTGCCCTGCCCGCATCCAGTTGCTTTCTGCAAACTTCACCAGCTCATAGGTGTATGTGACGCCTGTAGGTGTGGCCTTATAATAGCACTACCACATCTCCTATGGGTTTCGATAGGTATAACTAACAAAATAAATAAAACAACATATTACAACATTAATATTTATTAACAAAATTATTTATGTTATTTTAGTAACTTTTTTTCACAATTTGGCATGGACATTGATCAGTATCCTTGTTGCTGTTTCTGAATGCTGATTGCTGCTAACATAACTACAATCAATACACTTTTCACTTCATAGCTTTAGCTGGTTTTTTTACAGTTTGGCATGGACATTGATCAGTAAGCATGCGACTCTTCCTTTCTGTATTTTTCTGCGCAGGTGTCCGCCTCGTAAAGAGCCTCCCAAGGCCGTAAACGCAAGACCTGCCTTGGAGTGCTGGTGAAGAGTAGGTTGGGGGCTCCCTATTATCTGGATTGAGAATCTATTGGCACGGATCCTTTGTAGATCTGTCGTATATAGGCGTTGATTTGCCATTTCAATGCCATTCTTCTTGAAAACAAACTTGCCTCTTATTTAATATTGTTTATGTTTGATATGCGCATTCTGTAGTAAAAATATTATTTGACATCTGAGTTTGACATTTGCACCTTGATTGAAAGCAGGATAGTTTATTGTAATTTGCGTAGGTGTGAAAGGGACAAACTACAGTGTTGCACCTTAATTAGCTCAAATCCCCGACCGTAAGGCACCCGAAAATTTAAGTCATAAATAACGAAAGAAACATACGTAATAAAATATTTCGTTATTACGTGAGGCTAACCAAATATAAATACATAAAAACAAAATGAATAAATACTTTGCCGGAGGAATTGTTTCATCTTGCAATTAGTTCAATAATCGCCAACTTTTTTCATAGTTCATGATACGGCAACATTCCGTGATTTGCTTTTGCATTTTGAACTCTAATAACATGAAGCTGTATGGAGTTCATAAAATCTTAATTATTTTAATTTTATTAAATGAAAGTGGCTTTTTTCGGACTTTTCCTCTACTCACTGGAAAAAACCACGAACTTCTGCATTCAAAGTTATACCCTCCAACCCCCGCAACAGGGCAAACAACCATGTCAATCAGTGAGTCAGTGGTAGTCCAGCTTTATATAATATAATAAAATATAGATATTAAAAAATATATACTTTAGAAACAGACATCCATAATCAGTTTTTTGTAACTTTTATACACACAAGGGTTTTAGTCAAGCCGAGCTTCTCTTGTTCTGTTTTGTTGCTCAGAGTTTTTTTTAATATTTCATTCTATGTGCTACCAACGCAATAAACTAATGACAAATAAATTTCACCCTACATCCACACGTTCGGCCAATGCAACGATAGAGAGGAAAATATGTTTCGCTGGGTTTCGCTGTATAGGCATCCTTCTTTACTTCAAACGTTATATAATAATAGACATAAGAAGGACGAAGAAGCAGAGGTAGTAAACATTAAGCCGCAGATTTCAAATGTCGCTATACTGATGAAAAGTATTTTCTACAAGTAATGGCACTTTAGAGAGAATCATTGTATGCGAGTTTTTCTGCAGATCAGACCGAGAAACAATCTGCTTGCGGCGGTGGCAACGGCACGGGCCTGACGGGCCGCATGGAGCTACGGGTTGCTTTATTATGAAGACTGATAGTAATAAAAATCGGTCACACACAGCCGCAGTTCAGTGTGACTTGCACTCTTGCTTGTTCGCGTCGATGGTTAACTGAATAAAAGTTCTATAATTATCTGGATAAGTTTTTTCTGTTAGTGATAAGTTTTTCTGTTACTCTTACACATTCGTGCCAATTGATATCTTTAGATGGTAGTCGTAAAGTCATTTCAGGTGTCTGACAGTGGTGTTCACCACTAGCCCTATAATTACCATACAAATACAATTATTTTTATTAAAAAAAACTGACTTTTATGTAGGTACAGTCGTCTTGATCGCTGCACTAGGTATACCTTGTTTCAATCCAATTTAAAAAAGGTAAACAATCTTACTAGGGAACTGACACCTGAAAACGTCAAATGCCTAATTTGTTTACCTAAATACCTAAAACAGTTCGACCACTGCCCCGCACCGGATCGATCAACTTGTCAAAGGAAAATTTCGTACCTACTTCATATTTTCATTGATTACTTTGATGAAGTTGTACCACGGAACCCTACACTGCGCGTGGCCCGACACGCACTTGACCGCTTTTTATTCAGTCGAATTTATATGATTTAGTACGGTATATGAATATGACTAATGTGTTGGTCGAATGTGTGGATGTAGGGCGTTTTGCGTTTTGTTTTTGTACTGTGCTATATACAAATATTGGAGCATGGCTGAAATCGGACCGATGCCGCCGCCGCCACCACCAGCAAAACGCAACGATGAATCACAAGCGTTCCGTATTATAGGTATTCCGCTGTAGTATGATTTACATGTATTTATTTATCAGTTCATTTCAGGCACAAGGCCCGTAGAAATATATAAAATCGCCTATAACTATAACGTTTGTGATTCTAGTTTTTTTTGAGCAGAATGTTCAAATTTTGCTCTAAATCTAAGCATAAGAACCAGTCTTGTATTCGTATTAGTTTCAAAGCTATACAGCTTTGTCACTTTTGTCATGTCCACCCAGCAAGGAAAAAACATTGGCTCGTAGCACATAAAGTACTGATTTTTGGGATTCAAAAATAATTGAGCATAGGTTTCTAGTGTTGCTCTAAATCCTGGCATAAAAATGTTGAAGCAAGATGCTGTAATTGCTGAGATCTGATGTGACTGTTAGAAATATTTGTGAAAATAACGTGAAGCAGGTTTTGCGTTCTAGAGAGATAACTATTGACATGACATTCATGAAACTTTGCAGTCCGACTCACTTTATGATTCTCTAAATCTGTGCATCAAATTTTTTTCCCAAGTCTTCGTAGTTTTTGTGCACCAGTTGTGCTTGCTGGGTGGAATGCCATCCAGCAAGCACACCTTTAGGCGTTCGTATCTCGAAAAGTATGATTGCTCAAATTTTTTCCCTTGGCATGATGATTGTTCTAAATATGCTCTAAAATTTAAGATAGGTAGGATTTACCAAGGAGTCCGAGGAAAAAAGTGCTTGCTGGGGTCACTCACACGTAAAGATCGCCTAGGGAAACTTGTCATTTGCCGGCGGATGGCCAATATAAACGTAGGTATTAGAGTCTCAGGTTCCCATATAATAATAGCACAGGGTATCCGAGTTTGGGGCTAATATATAGTATATATTTCATTTTAATTTTCAAATTTATCGTTACTGATAGCTTCTCCTTCTATTTCCAGTACATCGTCGGCTTCTTCAGCTTCCTCATGCTCCTGGTCTGCAGCAAGGCCACTGCCAACTGCCGCACCTGCCTCGTTCCGATCCACGCCGCCTTCGGCGTCCTCACTTTCGTCCTTGGTGTTGCCGCTTCTCTCACTGGACTGACTCAGAAGGCTATAATGCTCTATACGTACGTATTGATGGGTATACGTTTGTGCATGTGTGACGCTAAATAGTCATTACAGTTGTTTGGTTTCAGTGATGGATTGGTTTGGAGAATTCAGATGGTCTTTATTCTTGATTAAGTTGTAAATATCGTTTATTTAAAACTTTAAGTACATTGCAAGATCTTTTTAAATATGTATGATTGGTTTATAAAACCATCAGAATTTTCAGACTATCTCATCATAAATATTTTGAACTTTTCTCTTTCACAAATCTTTAGCGCATGATAAGAACCATTTTCAATTTTAATTTTCACTTGTATTTGTATGGGTTGACTAAACTATCATAATTATGTTGCACTGCCTTGCCTATGTTGTGACTTGTTTCGTTGCACTATGCCTTGTTATGTCTTGTCTATGTTTATGTGACGTATCCACAGCGACAACACGTTGCGGACGATGCCTGAAAAAGCGCTCGTCTTCAACGGCATCGGCATGGCCGCGATCGCAGCATTTGCCGTCCTCATGTGCGTCCTTTCAAGAAACTTTTTGAGACATCGGGAGACTGAACGTACACGGCGGGGTGCCGAATCTGTTGATTTGTAGACTAAATTAAAATTGAGGCGTGTATGAATGGTCTCTGTTAACTTGTTGAAGTTGTTAGATATTAAATTGAAGCGTGCAAGCACACACTTTAGGTTATTCTGAAATATCTAACTTGTAAAAGAAAAACTGTTGTTGATATCCTGATACCGTCCAAGTTTAGACATAATATAACCTATGTTACAACCTATGTTCAATTGCCTCCTAAGCTAAATCTGGCAAAGTATTAGAATTCCGTTTTTTTTTCAATTTAACCATAAATTCTGTCGCGAATGCAGAAGAGGTTTAATAACAGCTTTCATTTTCAGTTATTTCAGAGTAACATCTGTTTAAAATTCAGATTTTGTTGAGATCATACAATATTGTGTCAGTCTACTCGTAGTACTTACTGATTAATTAATCATCAAACACGTATTTATTAAGAATTAAATGTTTCTAAACGAACAATTAAAAGAGTTATAATTCTCAAAAGCAAATTTTTAATTTCATTTGAATTAGCAACAGTCTCAAATTGGCAAGCTTACTTTAATTCAAGAAAATATGTTTTTTGAACTATTTTATAACCTACATATTTCTTGATTTATTTGAAACCGGGACAGCGTATTTGCAGCTATCCTGAATCTCAAAACATTTTGTATTCTTTGGTTGCGATTGTTTATTTTATATTTTAACATGATAATATGAATAAGAGAAGAATACGCAAAAGTAGGTCGGTTTGACAACGAAATTATTATTTATTAGTGTAAGAATTTTGTAGAATTTCACTTTTTAAGAGGCTAATCGAAGTTTTTGGTCTGTATCAGATCAGAAATTACAAGTAGGTATGTATCGTTTTTCAATACTGACCGACTAGGATTAGGCAGACTAGACCTAGAGAACTTTGTTAAATAAAATGTCTAATAATTACATACTTAAACGTAGTTAAGTTGCAGTGTATACATTGTTGTATTAATAAATTAAGATCTTATGTTGAGTTTTTTAATTCGATAATATTGTTTGTTTTTAAGGGTCGGTAAGCTTTTTTTCACGTGTTCTTTCATAATATGCATGTTTGTGTTCTTTCTTCCTCATCGGTTTCTTTTCTTTTGTTGCATGTAGGTACTGTAAGTGTTCCTTTAGTAGGTGGTAGTATTCATGTATGTAACTATTTCAATTGAAGTTTAGGGCGCTATCCCTCTGCTGGTCATGCTGCACAAGATGACTAAGCTTCTCTTTGTATTGGTGAAGAAAAGAGTGCTCTGTATGAGCAAATATACACTGTCTGTCAGGTTTGATAGGGGTAAAAAGTTTAAGTACACGTGGGGAGCGTGTGCGTGCGTGCAGCAGTCGGACAGCGCCTTTGAGTTTTACCTCGTAATCATGCTCGTACGTTCCATTTTTCTCTTTAATCAAATTGTTTACTGATCATTTACATTCAAAATGTTAAACCTGAATTATTTAAAAATCATATGGGTGCCTATTTACCTAGGTACGTATATTTAGAATGTTTTGACTTTAGATGCTGTTACTTAGTTAAACATTTAAAAAATAGTTATGCAATATTAGAAAATATAGCTTTACTTTAAAGAAAAATATATAATTCTTAAAATAGACCCATAGTTCATCGTTCATTAATGGTTCATTAATACTAAAAGTGGTTTCTACTATTCAATGATGAACTAACATTGGGGCATGCGGTGCAGGCCAGACGAGACCAAGCCGCAGACGCAGACCCAGGAGCAGTACTCGGACCTCCCGCAAAAGGCGATCGTGATCAACGCTATCGGGGTGACGATTGTGGGCGTGGCTGCGCTGGTGATGTACACGGTGCGCGGCACCGGCGGCTACCGCCTGCGCAAGGTCGCCGCGCAGCACCCGAGCTAAGCGCCCGGCGGCGAGAACGACGTTTGGTGGCAAATTTTTGGTTCATCAACAAGGTATATCTGATATAACGAAAAGAGCTTTGATATAATTAGTAGCTGGGGTTTTTATAATGGTTACATAGAGCGCTTTACACTTGTCTTGTGCTTGCCTCACCCTCTGTTCGATGATTTGATTATATCAAGGCCCTCCAGTACAACATGGCCCTTTCTGAATTCGGATTCGGACTAGTTAATGAAATTTCATCGTAATGCACTATGGATCTGTGGAAAATTTGTTCGTCAAACCAAATTCAGAGATAGCCATGTCAGATTGTAGCACTATTATAGTAGTGATCGCATCGCCAGCAAAGATGTCCCGCGCAGTTTCATTGGAAATATAAAAATCACTGAATCCATGATCACTAGCGCCGCGCTTAAGGACTTCTAGGAGAAACTAAAAGATAGTTTCTCTTTTAAAGTCAGTGAACCAGTACTACACTACTAGTGCTCGTAATGCAATCATAGTTTTTTTCAAGCCTAACTCTTTGGTAAAGCCTCCTGGCTTAATCCACTATTTATGATTCAAGTCAAAATGCTGTATGTATTCATTGGTTGCTAAATAGTTACATAGAAATTATCAATGTTGACTTAGCGCATATTATTTCAGGCTATGAAGAAGTTGGGTTCAGACTTTACAAGTTCAAGTTAACAAATAATAGTACAGTTGAATGCAGTATTTTTATTTGTCACCAAGCGTAGAAAAACTACGACATTTTTGAGACAGTATGTACACGTAAATTCGAGTTTATGCTTAAAGAATTTGAAGAATATCACAAGAATGGGTTTACAATATTTATAATAGAAGCATAAATTTGAATAAATTATTCTTCCATTTTCAGTGTAATATGTAGGAGATAGTTTTAAGGACCGCTGTATTCGAAGAAAATCTCCGATATTACAAGTTTTTAGTAAGGGTTCGCGATCAAATTCAATTAACTACCGTGTTTAGTATAATTGATATTGTTTAGCTCAATTGGTATCTTTAGGTTTTACAGATTCTATGTGAATGAGGTTTATTGTTCTGGCGGTTGTGCGTTGTTTCTACTAATGTAAAATTAAAATCTTTACGTGTTTGTGAATCAATTCCGTCTTTGTAGTCAAAAATTTATTCGACTGATGTTATTATCAACCTACTATGTATAACGTCCCCAGTGCTGGGGCACAGTTTTTGTCTAGAACGATAATGTATTTGTAAAGAATACACTGCTTTTGATTTATTTTAAAATAAATAATCATTCTCAAGAGAGGGTTTAATAATTTAGGATACAAAGCAATATTAATTGATTTAAAGTTTGCAATGGAAATGACTGAATGTGTCAAGAAAAAGATGTATTTGTTACATACGACATTATTTATTATTAATTACCATTATGGTTTTAATTAGTTCATTCCTTTCATAGTTAATAACAGGAACAGTTAATTCACGAATATATTCGAAATATAATAATAATATGTACTCGCCGTTCTGTGGTAAATTTTAATTAAATGGATAGATAATAGTGATAGGAAATTGCCGTGTAAGTAGGTAAGATAGATATGAAACGGAATCGATGTAAGTAACTGAATGGTACGATAAATAACAACCGATTAAAACACGTACGTGAGTTTGGTTCCAGATTTACAAAAACAATACAAAAATATTTTCAAAGGGAAATAAAGTCGAAGAGGCCATACAATTTGTACAGATACTGGGTACAGTATCAGTTTACTTTTTAGGAAACTTTATGACGAATAGTTAAGTACTCTAGAGTAGGGCATTGTATATAAATTTTAATCTAATTAATGTTATGTGCGAGTGTTCGAATAGCTGTAGTATGTGATCAAGTAGTAGCGAAAATTACATTTTTAATAAATTTCATTTTTATTTATTGTGACTATACTGGACGAATAGATGAAACATATTCTCAAAATGTATACATTTTTGTTTAGACTTATCTTCAGCTACGTCTATTCAATAACTTTAAAAACTTACTCCGATGCGTGGATTTCATTTGCACAAAATGAGTCTATAAAGAGTGTTCATTCAAGTTGCCAAATCAGTGTAAATTCCTGTGGTCATACATTCGTTATAGCCAATACCTAACGTGTACTAGTTACATAAATAACTAATGATGTAGCATGTTTATCAATAACTATAGGATAATGCTCAATGTGTTTATACGAGGGGTACATATTCTTTCCTTGTGTAGAGCTGAGTAAAATTTTCTATTAATTAGGTAAGATTTTTAATGATTAATATTCCATTTTGTATGATTGCATTCCAAAACATTTGAGGGCTTTTAACGTTATTTTTATAATGTAGGTACAACCCATACGAAGACTGCATTGATAAGTAGCCCCTTTTATATTTGTATTTCAACTTTTCGATCCTTTGACAAAATGTATATTTACAACTGAATGTTTCAGATTTTGTGGATTCCTTTAATAAATCGGGGCCAAGTTTTCTATGGATAGTAGTCCCCATTTACACAGCACTTCTACGTTAAGTTAATGTTTGATAAACACAATTTACTAAAAAACAATATTTGATTTAAATAGCATCAAGAGGATTAAAATATGGTACCTGCTTATTAATGTTATTAAGATTAAAGTGGTAAGTTGTTTTCAATTTTACGAATACATGTTTGTAGTCAAGTTAATAGAATTTCATGCAATTTTAAATTGTAATTTATTTAAAATATTTGCTGTACGCGTCGACGACGACTTGAAATATAATTTCGCTACTTAGTTGGATTAATTGATTGCAGTTGTATTGGTTAATAATAAATTTTATCACTGTTTTAAATTTTGAAATATTTATACGGCATTCATATGGTACATTAAATACTTGTATTGAATAGACGAGTTGTTTTATTTTTAAGCACCCGATATCTTTCAGGGCTTCACATGGACTGCATCATGCTTTTTAATATTAAAAAAAAGGTAAAAAATAAAATGGAGAGTCAGTCAAAGAGGAAATTTGCGACAGAAACTTTTATTAAATATTTGAATTGAGTTTAATGTTCATAATATGAAGCTAACGTGAACATTTTATAAATCAAGTACAATATTCATGATTATATAACATTGGGCATTTTCAAATTTACCAAGCAGTTACTTAAAATGCAAATATGCAATATAATATTTCAGCCAAGCTTACTTCCTTTTTACCGGGATACAAGCGAGTACCGTTGACTTGGCTTGGGGTATTGTTTTAAAAAAATCAAGTTTGATTTTCGGTGGGTAAATATAAAATATTTAATAAAGTACATTCACAAACATACACATTTGTAACAACCTGCCTATGTACTCCCATACAAACACTAATGACAACACGGATAAATAACGTTTTGAAACTCTACAAAAATTTGGCTTCTTGAGCACCGCAATACAATACACTGAAAAACATTATAAGTACTTTTTTAGACTCAATAGATAATTTAACAGATTGCAACAGTAGGACCTCGTTCAAAATATTAATTTGTCCATCTAAATGCATTTGTAACATTTGCAGATTAAATCATGCATTTTACAATTATTTTTTGGAAACATAACTTTTGTTTCTACATACTCATTTTGCCACACATTACAATAGAAGGTTTTTTGTTCGTGTTATACATAAGAAGACTAGTTTTTGACTATACAGGTAAATACATATTTAATTCATGTTAAAATCTCACATTTTACAGTATTTTGTATTATACGATAAATCTACATTCACCCTGGGAACTTGGTCGATGACATAACGTAACATGTAATAAACTTTGATTTTCAAATAAATTAATCTAAAAATATTTTTTTATTTCATTTGTTTGCAAGCAAAAGTATTAAAAATAAAATGAATTTCTGAATGGTTTATCTAAAAAGACATCGCCTCTACACTTACTTAACTGGATAGTAAGTACGTCGGGTTAAGTAAGCTACATTTTAAAACTGCTGTCTTCCTGTTCATCGGTACATTAATATTCTATTAACATAGAATTTGGAACATGTTTCGATTTGAATATGTGTCTTCTATCCCTAAAAGAAGTAGTTTAAAGTGATTAGTATAAATGAGTATTTTTTTTAATTTCGCAGACTATCCACGCTATTTTGATTTTGATTTACTTTCTTAGCTAACTTAAATGTAAACGTTTTAGAGGTCTAACAGAACACCATGAAAATAATTAAAAAAATAACATTAAATATCAACTAAGTGACGTCCTGCTTCCCCAATTTTTCGTGAGGTTCTGATTGAAAAAACTTATAGGTATAAGTTATCAAATTTTTTTTCAGTATATAGATGGGTTCTCTATTTATTTATTTCTTAAATTTATTATTAGAGACCAGGAATGTTTTTACACTTTAGGCCGTTGTTAGGCCGATAAAAACAAACTATGCGAAGGATTAAACTAGAACGGACAAATTTTATTTGAACCATTTTTAATTGACCAAATATCTTAAAAAGTGAAAAAGGGAAATGAAAGATGTAAGCGAAATCTTTGGTATTAGATTGTGATATGAATGGCACTAAGTAATATACTTCAAAACAATAATATCTAGCTTGTTACCAAATATTAAATTCGACCTAACAAAATCAGGTGAAAATATTTAATCTAGGGATTTCACTCAAATCAACAACTTTTCCCAAGTAACCCATATTTACAAGAAGCTCATGGGCCAACTTAATATAGGAAGTCAATCTCTTTTTCGCAAATTTACTACACATCAAAAACAATTTCTTTCATTCAAGAAAATATACTTTCATATATGCAACATGAAATATTTTTTCAAAAGGGAATATGAGTTTCTTGAAAAATATGTCAAGAATATCATTTTTATTGTGAGAGTCGAAACTTACGTTATAAAAAATATTATTTCTGCAGTAAGACATCAGAATCTCTTGGCGCAAAAAATCCAACTCTTTTTTGTTTCGTGTATAGCTTACTTTTTAGGGAACTGTTCAGTTTAAATAGTAAAAGACGTAAGTTAAACAGATTCAGCTGATTTTGTTGGACCTTAAATACGATACTGCAATGAGATTTAGAATAACGTAAAATATATTTAAATCTTATAACGACTAAAATGCGACTCATACAAACATTTGCAATTTCTATTTTATAGAGATAAATAAATGCTCATTTGTGCAATGCAAACTGCGAAGAACCATACAGTTAAATTCATCAATATTTAAGGAATATTTTTTGATTCATAATTTTTAACCCTTATTCGAAAGCATACACTGAAACATTGCTTCAGTTTAAGAGACAATCGAAAGAATGAGCATACGAGAATGTATTTTATTTGTTGAGATCCTATCCTCATAATTGAGGAAATATTTAACACATTCAAATTGACGGTTTTTCACAATACAACGACATCATAGACAGAAGTTTAAATAGCAGCGTATCTCAATTAGCACAGCCATCATAAGGATCTTCCCGTATTAGGCCCATTTCAGACATCACACTTTTTAAGTCACTGATGAATACGTGAGTGGAAAAAATAAAAAAAACAAAAATATATAAATATGGAGCTGCCATAAACCATAAACTTTTGTTTGTGTAAGACTAAAACTACAAGCCATAAAGTTCGCTTCTTATTGATTGACGCATCTTTGAAACGAATGATAAAGAAGTCATTATATTTTTTTACACGACTGCCTCAAAAGGGAGTTAAATATTTGGACATTTCATCCTGAGCTTCGACATGGAAAATATGTATAATGAAACACTAAACTAAAAACGTAAATTTCTAAACGTGTTTTTCCTTTTCGTTAAACGTTAAAGCATGAATGAAGTACTAAACTTTAATAACAATCAGTTATTTTAGTTTACATATCCACCACGACTGATAAGATACTACCACATAAACTAGAAGATTTCTTGGCAATACTCCCATAAACCATCTATCGCATCTTCACTGCGAATAGTATCATTCGCGTCCTTGCGTCGAATACAAGACATTTAGACTCAGATATGGTTTCAAATTTACCTGATACACTAAAATCTTAGGCCTTGAAGTACTGTGGGAACTCGTTGGAGATGGCTCTGACCAGGGCCTGGTCTTCGAGGCTGCACTCGCCCTCCTCGCAGAAGATGCGGGCGAAGCAGCGCAGCAAATCGTCTAGCCGGTGGAGATGGGACCCGTACTCCGTGTTCCTGATGATGCCTTGCAGGATCTTGAGGTATTGTTGGCGGCGCTGAAATGTTAGGTAGGCTAAGTATTCTTTATTCTTTATTTGCCATTGAAAAAGGTACATAGTATAGATGGTAAGATTAAAATTGATTCTCTTTTCCAGCCATAGATAGTTACAGCATGCAAATTACTAATTATAAAATGAAATAAAGTTTTAAAATCCAGTTACTAATAATCAAATATTAATATACATAAAATTATACATTGACATGTCATTATACATTGACTAATTATCAAACATTAATACACATAAAATTATACATTGACATGTCTTCAAAATAAGAAAATAATCAAACAATCATCTCATGCTCTATGTCTAAAAAATTCATCGACTGAGTAAAACATATGTTGAAGAAGCCACGTATGTAACCTTTTCTTAAATATATTGAAGGGCATTTTTTTAATCTCTTCAGGTATTTTATTAAATATTGCGTGACCCATCCAAAAACAATTTCTTTTAAAATTTGTACTTAGGGGAATATCCTCCATTATCAGTCTATTGGGGTCTCTTCGACTTCTATGCACACCATCTCTAGCTTTTTTATAGAATAATTGATAATAAAGTTTAACGAATTTAGCCATTTCAAGTACGTAGAGACAAGGTAACGGTAGGATATTTAACTTTCTAAAGAGCGGTCTACATGAAGTATCCATCGCTACACCAAATATTGCCCGTATACACTTTTTTTGCGCAATAAAAACTTTACTGGCATCTGTGCTATTGCCCCATATAACAAGACCATATCGAAGGACAGATTCAACAAAAGCATGATAAGCTGTAATGGCTGTAGTTTTTGAAGCCACTTTAGTTAGTTTGTAAAGGGCAAAAGTAAAACTGTTTACTCTTGCACATACTTTTTCAATGTGACCCTTCCAGTTTAATTTATCGTCTATAATGATACCAAGAAATGTAGTGCTCTCAGTGCTCTGTAAAGATTGTCCATTATAATTAATTTGTAATAAATTATTGAGATTATTATAATGAATGAAATATGATTTATTTAAATTAATTTGTAAATTATTATTATGTAACCAGTCAATTATTTTGAATACTGTCCTGTTGATTTCTAATTCATGTCCCTGTAATGTATTTTTTTTGTCAGTTGTAATAATTACCGAAATGTCATCTGCAAATAAAATAGTCCTATAATTAATTATGTCAGGTAAGCTGTTGATATAAATGAGAAATAAAAGTGGCCCAAGAACACTACCTTGCGGCACACCATACTTGTTTTCCTCAAAATTAGATCGACATTCATGAGTCATACCTTTTCCATCAAGTTTTGTGATTTCAACGCATTGCTTTCTGTTTTGCAAATATGTTCTTAACCATTCATACGCTGGACCTCGGATACCATAGTTTTCTAGCTTATTTAGTAATTTCTCATGACATACGAAGTCAAATGCCTTAGATAGATCGAAAAACAGCACTGTTGTAAATAATTTTGAATTTTTCTTTTGTAAGACCTCTTTAACCAAATTAAATGCAGCAAGGGTGGTCGATTTGTTTTTTTGAAAGCCATATTGATCTGTATTTATTATATTATATCTATCAAAAAAGTTCATAAGCTTCATGTGCATGACCTTCTCAAAAATTTTGGAAAAAATGGGCACCAGCGTAATGGGGCGATAGTTTCCCATTTCCGTTTTGGCTCCTTTTTTATAAAGTGGCTTTACGATAGACAATTTCAGGTTATCTGGAAATGTGCCTGTTTGCAATGATAAATTCACAAGATGAGCTATGACACCACACAGTTGGTTACTGCAGGCTTTTACGACTTTAGTACAAATATTGTCGTAACCCTCAGAGCTCGTTCTGTTAAGAGAGGCAATAACATTTTTAATACATTGCTCATCAACAGGAGTAAGGTAAATAGAGTTTGGCTGTCGGCTCTTGGTTTCAGTAATAGCTGTGTTATTATTATTATTATTATTGTTGGTCATGTTAATGTAAAAGTCATTGAATGATTTGGCAATTAATTTTGGATCATTAATTGTACGGCCGTTGATAACTATCGTATCTAAAAATCTGTCTTTACTCGTTTTACCTGACTCATTGTTTATAACATCCCATGTAGCTTTGTAGTAGTTGAAGTTTTTGTTTTGTTTGAAGTAGTAGGGAATGGTACCTTTTTTTTTAACAGATTTTGTTCTTGGATGGACCATGGGCTCATTTTTAGATCTTGATGAATATTTAATATGCTTTAAAATATTAGAATAGTTTAGGAACTGTGACCTATATTCAGCAGCATCAATGAGTATATTAATTTTATTACAAATATAATTTTGGAAATCACAGAGATTAAAACAAAGGTCTTGGCATGGAGTAATAATGGTGCAGTTAGTCAAGTGTTGTGTCCAGAGTCTATAATAATAATTTAATGTTCTCTCATTTAAGTAGGCGCTTTGATATATAGGCAAAATGTACACAGTGGCTTCCTTTAAAATATTTAAAATCAAACTTAGGTTAAAGTGCAGAATTTCCGGGTGTTTATCATTACATCCTACACTTAAGATTACAATGTCTTCATTTGTTAAGTTCTTACAGTTTTTTTGGCAATAGTCTAATATGTTTGTACTTGACGCATTACTCAGTATAAACCCGAAAGGGACATAATTATCATTCCATTTATTTCGCCTAGAATCTATTAACATTGCCGAAAGTCCAACCAATTGTTCATCTCCTATCAAAAACAGTTTTCTTTTATTCTCTAAAATACAAGCGCCATCTGTCAGTTTTCTATTTTTCTCGGTGCTGGAGGAGATGATGGGGCTGCTCGTGGAGTCGCTTGTGCAAAGATCTTGAACGGTCTGGGAGGTTTTATCTATTAAAATAGATGGCGTTGTTTCTGTGCCCGTAGCGCCCTCTGTTATACTCAGCGGTTTCTTCTGCGAATCCTCGATGTGTTCACAACAGTTCCTTCCCGTATCGACAAAAGGTATTGGTGTAGGTTGTTGTTCTGGATGGTTGTTCCCACTTACGCTTGTAGATGGCGTTGGATTCATGAAGCTTGTTTTCTCCGCCTTGGTCGATATTGATAAGTTCTCACAATCGCCTAGGTTAGTTTCTTGATCCATGTTTTTGTCAGCAGATACTGATTCAAAGGACCCCGAGGGACTAAAGTCTAGCTTTGTTTTGCTTAGCTTTTTTTTACGACGCATCTTTTTGGCTGTAGATTTCCTGGTTGCAGGCGTCTTGGTTATGGAAAGTACTGATGTTGATTTTGTACATATGTGGGTGAGTTTCTCAATCTTTGTTTCATTACTAGATATAATTTTTTTTAGGGAGCAGTTTTCTGACAAAAGTTTTTCGATTTCAGCTTCAGCAATTTCAAGGTTTTGTTGCAGAATATCTATTTTATTTTCTAATTCCTCTATTTTTCCAGGGGATATGTTACACAACGTCGGGCAGCTGCGACTACGCCCAAGTAGGGTCGCATCTTCTAGTGATGAGAATTCGGGATCAGTATCCAAAATGCCCGATAGCGAGTCAAAAGAGTTCTCTATAGGTATGTTTATTTGGATTTTTTTCCGTTTGGTCACATAGTCAGTGTTTGCTTCTTCGTTTTGTTTGCTTAGAGATTCTCGTAAACGACGACGGCATTCTAAACATTTCCATTTTTCTTTCTTTTCGATTGGCATAATTTCGAATAGTTTTATGGGCACTTTGCCACAGGTTTCAGCATGAAAATTCATGCTACATATTGAACAACATAAAAAATCTCTGTTGTTAATATCATTCTTGCATTCATCGCACTTAAGCGCCATCTTGCGTCAGTTCAGAGTAGTTTTGTTAGAATGTCAATTAGGTTAACTGAGGGTGCGTTGTTTATGTTTACGCTAGACCAGCTGATTGGTCAGGTGGTGTTTGTTTACAAACTCGATAGTCATTTTGAAATATAACGGCAACATTAGTGTGTATTTTTCAAAATGTACTTATCTGATTGATTATATTCATCACTATTTAGGTTTCACAAGTTCCTTAAAGAAACATACAATTCCGAAATGATTCCACTTATTGCAAAATAGAGTATATCAGTATATAACGGCCACTTTAGTATTGTTAAATTTCACTACGTATATTTTCGAAACCAATTCACAGTCTCTAAAGATAACACTTGGGGTGATCACTTATACTATCAGGAACAAGTTAAGCACATCTAATTAACAAGAAACATTTTAATTATATTTTTAATCCATTAAAATACGGAGAGTCGATGTTAAGACTTTGACAGCTGTCACAGTCACTCCAAACAAAAAGTAAACAGCACAGCAAAAAGTACACAGCACAGTGTTTTTTTTGCCCCAAAAAAGTGACATCTTTTTTTATTTGTTTATTCAGTTAAGCTTTTTATAACAAACGCAAGAGTAAAACTCCCAGGAATCAAATTTGTTTAGTTTATTTTAAAAAAAAACACAAAGTTTTGGTGACCTTCATGGTAAAAATACGGAAATTAATTCATAGGAAAAAACTGTTCACAACTAAGTATTAATTATTTTACGGATATATAAAGATATTTTAGACGCATACTGGTGTCGATTCGAGATTGCAAAAATCACTAAACTAAATTAAAATTAAGTTTAGATGTGTCAAAATAGCGTTTGCTATTCGGAAAAACAAACTTAATTAAACTGACAGGACTAATATTAATTTTAGTTTAGTCGAATTCAATTTAGTCAAAATCGCCATTTTGCTATTCGGAACAGCCATTTATCTGTCATTTTTAGAGATGTCAAACTAAAATTCGACTTATTTTAATCGCGACCTGTTTGGGTGACGATTAAATTAAAATGTATCAAGGAAATCTACAGAAATGCCAGATTTGTTTCGAAGATACGACAAATAGTGGTCTGTAGTAGTGGGAGAGCCATTGCGGTTATGGCAGATGCAGAAGAAATGTATACAGCAGGAATAAAATCAATGTTTTCCAAAACTAGTCATGACGAGACTTTTTTTCCTAGAATAATTTATTACAAAAACTACCGAGCTTGGGGAGGACCTTTGAACTTGCGGAGAGCACCTATGGCTTCTCTCTGACCGAAAATGACACCAGTAATGAATACATGGAAAGTATCTGCATGACATGGAAGACTGCTCATGTTTCTATGTTTCTTGTAGTATCACCATCAAGGCTATTACTCTTATAATACTGAATACCTACTGTTACGTGGATGCAGAGCAACTGGACGCCTGCGTTGCACCAGCAGCCAGCAGGCACAGTTGTAGCCTATGAGTAGATTTGTTGAGTAAACGAGAAGCTTGTAGCATTTAAAAGGGGGATTTATAGTGAAAGTTCAGGACAGCCCGCTATCCAGAGGCTGTCTCGGAACAGAAGAAACAGTCATCCACTTAATCCTGAAATGCACTGGTCTGACCGAACAATGGACAAAATACTTCAGCATGTAAGGGTCGCTTCGAGAAGCTTGTGTATGTACCCGGAGACTTCTGTGCTTCTGGAAAGAGCTAGGTTAGCTGGAGTAGTCGACCACGCCTGCAAATTTAAAGGACCTAATAGGAGTCTAAATGCGGAAACAGGAGTCCAATAAAATACAAAGGGGGATGGATGGCCCTCTGTTTATCCTAATATTTGTCCTACCTACAAATGGTGAAGTTCATTGTGAAGTTCATCGCCCCAAGACAATAAACATTTTTATTATTATTGAACTATGACTCTAAAACATGTAATTATTTTAAGAATAATAAAATACAGTTCTAAATCAGATTGTTTTATTATTACATGATAATTTTATGAACAGTAGGCAGTCTAGAGGCTGCTTGGTGTATCCGACTGTAGGTCCCTTCTGTTCACCATTCTCGTTCCTCTTCGTTCGCATCGGCAGGGGAATATGTTGCGGCTGAAGTTGCACCACAGGAGGCTTCTCTCATTATGGCCAGTATCTTGACCATGGAACCATTTACTGGCAGAACCTGAAGAAAAATAAAATAGGCAACTTGATAACAGTACCATAAACATGAAATCGACGCTTGAAAGGAAAAGTTGACTAAGCACCATTCGTCCCTCACACGACTATCACAGTGATAGGAGTGTTAGTCGTGTGAAGGACGAATGGCGCTTAGTCACAGTGATAGGAGTGTTAGTCATGTGAGGGACGAATGGCGCTTAGTCACAGTGATAGGAATGTTAGTCGTGTGAGGGACGAATGGCGCTTAGTCAACTTTTCCTTTCAAGCGTCGATTCCTAGACGCGTATGGAGTGATAACAATGACCATGGCTACAATTAGTTAACTCATACAACTTCAACCTGAGTAACTAGTCCTGATTGCTATTCAAGGACTTTATTGTTATAGCAGGAAGCTGCATCCGTTGGGCACCTGCAGCGCTTATGCTGAATACTGAGGTTGCACCACTAGATGCTTTTCATTTACTAAGATTTCCTCACAGACACTAACACAATTTATAAACAAAGAATATGAAGAAATTACTTACCACTTACCAAAAGTATATTAGAAGGAAACTTCTTCCCGAAACCTCCAGCTTTTTATTGTTTTTCTTCAGTCCATTTGTTTGTATTTATTCACAAATTCACATATAAACAAAAACAAAGAACAAAACTCGCATTTTCTATTTGACAATTGTATTTTTTTCATGGGTTGATTATTCCCCCTGGAGGCAGAAATTAATGACAGATATAAAAGAGATAGCGCTACATAAAATCGTATGAAAAAGTATTATTTCTTTGTCTTGCATACGTCGTATCACCGTATCATTCGTTCTTTTTTAGAGCGACTTTTGAGTCTTTCGTGTGACGCGCGATTTCACTTCACTGTTTGTTATAGTCTATGGATCAAAGTCTATTAAATTTAATCGTGTCATTTACGTTTTAGTGCTGTCAAACAAGAAGATTAAATTTAGTAATCGCGAAAAACCGAATTGCGCATGCAAATCACTAAACTTATTTTAATCGTATTTTAGTATAGTTTAGTATAGTCGTCTTTTAGTCCGAATCGACACCAACTATCCTCTTTTTAGTTTATGAAAAATGTTGGTAATTTCCTAAAAAAAAAATATTTTCAGATTTTTTAAATTTATTTATTTTTATTTTTCTAGGCCGAAGTAGAGGTTCTGCCTAGGACAGATATATACCTAATACTAATATGTATCACCCACAAAATTATTACACTCTACTTCGGCGGAAGTTTAGAAAAAATGATTTTCAAAAATATCTCTTGGGGTTGTCACTAATTTGACCTTTCTATTTATATCGTGAGTATTATTTTTTGACTCGGTGGATGTCTTTCGGCTGATGATGATTATTTTTTGAAAGATTAATCAAATGCTTGATTCACCTTTATTTGTGTCTGTTAAATTTGTTTCTATTATACAAAGTGACTTTTTTATCACTGACAAATATTTGTCAATCGTTTACTTTCTTTAAGTAGTTGACAGTTGGTGTGAGAAGTAAAACTGTTTTATTTCTGCCCTTGTTTGTTTTGTTGGGACAAGTTGTTCAGTTTCATAAGAACCATCTGCAATTTTCCGTTTTATTTCAGCAAATAAAAAGTCATCAAGCATAACTGAACAGACTGACTGTTAACGTACGTATAAGTTCATCATCATATTTTGTCGGATAACATATTTTGTACTTCCTATTAATCAGCAAGTAGGTTTGTTGAAGACTTTATCGTAATTAGAAGCTTGTCAGAAATTAATTTCACATTTGAAATTTTGAACACTGTGCTAAGAAGTGCTTTTGAATTTTTGAGAGGTTAGTTAGAATAAAGTATAGAATCACAAAGTAAGAAAAGATAGCGATAGAATACAGCAAATATACTGAAATAAACCGATCCATATTTTTTTTTTCAGTTTCCCATACAAATTCTTGATTCACTATTTAGATATAACATAATAAATAAGGTGGATTTCTACTCATGAAATTGCACTACTTTTGTTTTAGTACTTTGCCGAAATAACAAAAATATTTGGGCTTTTCATACCTATTTAATCAGTTAATTGGCAAGTCTGTAAGACCATTTTTTTTTGCAATTTCGGCAATGTTGATGCGCAAAAGTTGTTCAGTTCCTTAGTTTACTGCATCCAAGTATGTTTCAAATTAAAACTTTTTAAATACAGTTGATTTTATATAAAAAAAAGGTAAAGGGAAATGACCTTATTGTGTCAACCCTAAATGCAAAATTTTGACCTTAGTATTTAAAAATATATTTTACCAAACTTCCGCCGAAGTAGAATGTGGTAATTTTGTGGGAGATACATATAAATATGGTGAATATATCTGTCCTAGGCAGAACCTCTACTTCGACCTAGAAACAATATAAAAAAATAAAATTTAAAATTTAGAAAACATTTTTTTTTGAGGAAATTCCCAACATGTTTGATTTAATAAAAAGGGGATAATATGCGCCTAGACTATCTTTATATACCTGATAAACAAATAATACTAAATTGTGAATAGTTATTTTTCTATGAATTAATTTCCGTATTTTTAACAGCAAGGTCACCAAAACTTTGTGATTTTTTAAAAATAAACTACAAAAAATGGACTCCTGGGAGTTTTACTCTTGCATTTGTTATGAAAAGCCAAATTGAATGAACGAAAAAAAAGAAGATGTCACTTTTTTTCGGCAAAAAAAACACTGTGCACAGTTGTCTATTTTTTTTAAATTCATAGCCAACAGCAATGTATAAATAATGACTCGGAAAACATAAAGGAGACAAGATAATAAAAAAAGAGAGAAACTCGAATATCAAAATGGTAAGTTCACTTGGCGAAACATCAACCTATCCTGTTGAGACTATTCAAAGTTGAATGCGGAGAATCGAGCGAGAAGTTGCGAAAGGTTTATTTATATCTTGCGCTATGAAGTGCGCGCAGCGCAGCCTCTGTACTCTCTCTCTCTCTATCTCTTATCGTGTGGCACAATTTAACCGCAAGGTTTTTTTTTTTTTTGAGTCACCAGAGGAGTCACAAGTGCGTTGCCGGCCTTTGATTTGGGAGTACGCTCTTTTCTTGAAGGTTTGAATGTCGTATCGGTCCGGAAATACCTCATAATTCATTCCACAGTTTGGTTGTGCGAGGCAGAAAGTTTCTAGTGAAACGCACAGTTGTGGACTGCCAACCATCTATGTGATGGGGATGAATATGTTGTCGCGTAGAACGATGGCGGAAAGAGGCGGCAGGGATCAATCCGAACAATTCCTCGGAGCACTCCCCATTGTACATGCGATAGAGAATGCAGAGCGAGGCTTCATCTCTACGCAGCGCCAGGGAGTCAAGCCGATCTGAAATATCCTGGCAGTCGACGATTCGAGTTGCTCTTCGTTGAATGCGGTCCAGAGGGAGAAGCTGGTACTGGGGTGCCCCTGCCCAGAGATGAGAACAGTATTCCATATGAGGCCGAACCTGCGCCTTATAAAGTTGCAGGCGATGCGCCGCAGTGAAATAACGTCTCGATCTATTGAGCACACCAAGCTTCTTCGAGGCTAATTTAGCCTTACCCTCTAGATGGCCACGGAACTGGACTTCACTCGATATGTCGACACCAAGAATTCCGATACTAGCTGAGGCATTTAGGGGAGTGTCCTCAAAACGAGGTGATACGACAAATGGCATTTTCTTGGCAGTGAACGCGCAAACTTGTGTCTTAGTGGGGTTAAATTGGACCAAATTAAGTCGACCCCATTCTGAGACTTTCTTTAAAGAGGCCTCAATTTCCGACACAAGTTTGTTTCGGCTCTCGATGACGTTTTCCCGAGAAATGTTGGCACGGCCGGTATAGAAGGCATCACCTGTGCTGTCATCCGCATAACAATGAGTGCTGCTGATTTGCAGCATATCATTGATATGCAGAAGGAACAGTGTAGGCGAAAGCACACAGCCTTGAGGGACACCAGCATTCACAGACATAGAATTTGAGCATGCACCGTCGACTACGACCTTTATGCTTCTGTCTGCAAGAAAACTAGTGACCCATTTGCATAATTCCTCGGGAAGCCCATAAGAAGGAAGCTTCGCAAGAAGTGCTTTGTGCCAGACCCGATCGAAGGCCTTCGCTATGTCCAAACTAACAGCCAAAGCTTCCCCCTTAGTCTCGATCGCCTGTGCCCAACGATGTGCCAGGTAGACAAGAAGATCACCAGCGGACCGGCCCTTACGGAAACCGTACTGTCGGTCACTAAGCAGCTGGCGGTCCTCTAGGTACCGAAGGAGCTGGCTGTTGATAATGGACTCCATTATCTTTGAGAATAAGGAGGTTATGGCTATCGGCCGGTAGTTGGACGGATTCGAGCGGTCACCTTTTTTAGGGATCGGGTGCACCAAAGCTGTCTTCCGTGACTTCGGGACTACGCCAGTGGAGTATGAGAGCCGAAAAAGGCGCGTTAAAACTGGAGCCAACTCTGGAGCACACACCTTCAACACGATAGGAGGGATTCCGTCGGGCCCACTCGACTTATGAATGTCGAGGGAAAAAAGTGCTTTACGCACTGAGCGTTGGTGGAACCGGATATCCGGCATACAGCTCGTGCACCGCGGTATGGATATAGGTGGAGGTATAGGCGGCGGTTGCCTGGTGTTGCACTTAGCATCACCCTTGGTCACGTGTAGGGCATTTTAAGATTTATTTCTCTGTACTGTAGGTAGAGTAGTTATGTTGATATAGAGGGTGGAATTTTACCTGTAGCTTTATTATTTATTTATTAACAGTTACACTTCAGCTTTGTGTACATGCTTGACCTACACATTCTATTTATTCTGACTAAACTGCAAATACGATTTAATATGTTCATATCTTGAGTTAAGTACCGAAAGAAAATTTGACTTTTAAATAAATACAGCGTTTACAGTACTTGCATATAATGACAAGTTTACAGAGATTCTGGGAGTTTCATCAAACAGTAAAACAATTCTGCTTTTAGAAAAATGGAAACCGAATCAAAATGTAGCGAATCGAAACGAAATATTTGAATTTTCCTCGGAATAAAGAACTTCTAAAATATCTCATTATAATGGGAAAAATAATAATGGAGTTTACCGTATCTCCGGGCGACAAGTCGGCAAGCTGTCTCACGATGATGTCTATGGCAACTTTCACGTCAT
Source organism: Coleophora deauratella (assembly GCA_958295455.1). Taxonomy (NCBI): domain Eukaryota; kingdom Metazoa; phylum Arthropoda; class Insecta; order Lepidoptera; family Coleophoridae; genus Coleophora; species Coleophora deauratella. The sequence continues at coordinate 13,417,860 of OY282391.1, read as the reverse complement.
TCGTGTAGAAGTGCTCGGCGGTCTTCTTGCGGGTAAAAAGGTCAATGACCAACTTGAGCACGGAATGTTGGGGCGCAGGCTCGTGATCGAATATGTGTACTGGGTCCTCTGAAACATTTTGATTGTCGATGAGAAATTATACTTTTTTAAATCCACAACTGGTAAGCCCTTGCATCTTCTCACCTCTTTTATTTATCGTCTGTTTAGTTTTTCAAATCACACGAGCTCATTTGGCCCCAAACTAGGATTCACGCTGCTTTGGGGACTAGGGGTTTAGGTTCTTAGGTTAGGTTATATATCCCAAGCATCTCATAAATAACTTTTGTTCTAGCACTTTGCTTAATCGTTTCAAATCATCTTACCAATTTTTATGAAAGGCCAATTTTTTTTTTCTAGTGTTCAGTAGTCTTAGAACAAAAGCTGCCCGGTATAAAAAACGATTCATGAACTAGGGCAGTTGATGAATCGTATATTTTGTTACTTCGTGTATAATCTAATCTGTCAAATCATGATAGATTTATTTACAAGCTTACCTTCACGGTTTAACAAAAGCAGAATTTTCTCGCAGAACGTCTTAGCGATGTCTCTGGTTTCCAAAGCGTTGAGCAGCAAGTTGTCGTAAGGGTTGTCGAACTGCAAGTTGTAGGCCAGTAGGAGCGTCAAGAACAAGTCTGGTATTTGTTCGTCTACATCCGTTTCGGGTGGATTCTCTATCAGCTCGAGGAGGAATTGTGCGAACTCCACACCCAGTTGTTCTGGGGAAAAACAACATTTTAAATTCATCTTCGCCACAGAGCTGAGCTAAAGAAAGTGAGAGAAAGATTCAGAGAAAAGGGGTATGCCCCAATAGGTCTGGAGGATTCTAAGGCTTAATAATTCGCTTCGCTAACACTTCCCGAAACGTTGAGTGTACAACTTCCGAGTGGTAGGAACTTTGTACTAGGTAGAAAAAAATCTCAAAGAAATTTTCGATGCTCTTAAAGGGCAGCTAAACTTTACCTCCAATTAGTTCTCAATTTTATCGTTCAATGATGTTTTAAAATCCTTCTTCTTTGGGCAGAAATTGAAATATAAATAAATAAATAACTTACCAAAATGCGTGACCGGCAGTTTATCAGCCATAGACAGCACCATAGACAACAGCAGCGCGGAGTGCGACAGGCGGCTGACGGCGCGCGGGTTGTCGCGCATGTCGCGCGCTATTTCGGCGGGCAGGGCCGACAGCGCCAGTGTTGCCAGCGCTGTGCGCTCTAGCCCGCACATCACACCAAACGCCTGGGAATAGAGAGACAGATCATGTCTAGCTTGCTATCTTAATAACTATATCTACCTGCTTGAAATAGCTCGTGGGTCGCTAAGACGCAAGTGTTGTGTCCTGCGCTATCACGAAATATAACGGAACATTACTGCCGTACAAATTAAGAACACAGCAAGTGATAGATTTCGCGCGAATGATTTTGAACCTTATTCGTAACGCTATACAAGGTTCAAAATCATGCGTGCCAAATCTGTCACGTACTGTGTTCTTAATTTGTACGGCAGATTACTGTACTGGATGAAAGAAAATTAAAAAATAGATATTGTTTTATCAATCACGATTCTCTTTATTTGGCAATCAACAGGTTTACGCAAATACTCAGTTTTAAAAATAGGATAGCAGACAAAACAATCTAATTATTAAATTATTAAAAAAATCCATATATGTTTTTGTTTTAAATTCACATACCTGCAAAAGAAGCTGCCTCAGAGGCCATCGTGTCTCCATTTGGTAGAACTGAACAAGAGTCGTCACGTAGTTGTATTTGTGGCTGCTCAGTACATGTTGGGAGATGTTCACATCGGCATTGGACTGTAACATATAACAATCTATTTTATTTTCATTAGAATTACGTTAAAATTCCATGTAAGGTTGGATAAATTAAGGAAGACCAGTTTTATTAACAGTCTGTAGTACGTGGGCAGACACGGAAGTAATAATACATATACATACATGCTTGCACTTAAAAAAGGCAGTCTTTGATGCATTCGCTTGTAAGTTACTAATAGGTGCTCCTGAATTTGGATGTAAACAACACGTCAAATCGAACGTGTATACGTAGAATTATGTAACTATTAAAAAAAAATCTTTATTAGGTATTTTGTTTTTGCATTTTCTACATAAAACACTCATAGAAATTAGGGGTCAAAAATTTAAAACTATTTACAATTTAACAACAATTTACCATAACAGATATAAGTTCCAGCAGCTGCGTTTGAATATCGTGCGCATCGTCGTGTAAAGCCCATCCGCGTTGCTGCGCATCATTCGCGGCTTTGGACAACGCGTTCAGTGCGGTCATCATACGCAGCGCGTCGGGGGCAGCGTCGATCGCATTCTTGGGGCATGTGATGTTGCTGGTGGCTTCGCGGAGCAGTGCATCGATAATGGACCTAGCAGCACCGCCTGGGAGGAACTCCTGGCAAGACATATAGGTATTAGATGTAAGTAAACTTTTTGAAAGTTGGGAAAACATGCGAGGCTTTCCATCATACGGAGTGAAATGTGATTCTATTATTACCAACTTAAAAATTTAAAAAAACACATGGTAAGTTTATCAAGCCAGCAACAAGACAAAAGAATAACCTTATGTTTAATATTAAGTTATAAGAAAGGGAAAACAAACAAACCCAACAATAGTCTCATTTATGTAACCAAAGGTGTCATCAGTGAACGAATAAAATGTATGTCTGTCTTAAATGTAATTTACAATGTAACTGGTTAAAATTAATCTAATGACACCTCACAGTCTAAAACGCATCAAGTTGATCAAGTTACAGGCACATCCAATGAAACAGACAATCATAAATACACCTAAAACTCATTGGAAAACAATAAAACAAATACCTGAAATTTAATGACAAGTCTTCAGTTTAATATATTGGATGAATAAAAATCACTGCAGCTTAGAATATGGCTCATCATCAGCATCAAATAAAAAAGATTTTACTAACTAATTCATTTTCTTTTAAAGGTCAATATACAATTACTAAATAGCATCAAGTAAATAGTAAGTTTTCTAATTCAACAATTTAATTATCAGTTATACTAAATTACTATTAAAATGCTACTTATTAGAAATCTGATTAAGTAAGCCTTGCGAAGCTTGGAAACGGTTGAGATAAATGCTACTAACACAGCCAAACCCATCCAGGTTATGACCGTGTCTGTAGTCAGTTAACCTGCGTTATCAACAAGACCACGTAAGCCGCCTGAGCTACATTATGATTGCTTCCTTTAAAATTCCTAATTTCTTCATTGCCAGGTAAAAACAATTCAAACTTACCCTTAAAGAGGTCAGAACTGTTTCCACAGCAACTCGAGACATTTCATGACTGAGCTGGGTCTCCTTGCGTACTGCCTGCACAATCTCATATATAGCATTTGGCTTTATGCTCTCACTACTATCCTGACTGTCATCTTGATTGTCTGTGTCCGAAGACAGCTGGTTTGATGATGTTTTGCAAACACTTGTTCTTGTTTTCTCATGAGTTTCTACAATGTTAGACATTAATTTTGGTTAATATTGATTATACAGATGTTTATAAAACAAGTCACAATGTGCCATTACGTCAACTGTGTAGTCAAAGTACATTCCCATTCTCAAAAGACAATAAACTAAATCATCATCATATTAGCAAAATTATATGTAAATGCTATGATAAGTATGTGTTAAAACTAACGCAGAGAACAAAAAAAAAACAAATATCACAAATTCTTAATCCGTCTTTCATTTACTGACCTTTAAGACTATTGTTATGCTGAGAATTTGGTGACTGACACTCGTCTCTCTCTTCAGAAATGTGTTGTTGAGACACAACAGGTCTGAGATCAAAAGATGGAGACACTCCATTGGGTGGAGTACTGTCATCAAGTCGTGGTGGTGGTTTTGGAGCTTGTGACTTCTTTCCTTGGGGCTTCATAGATGCTTGAATCTGCTTTTTCTTCTCGTTTAACCTAGCTACCAAGTCCTGTTTCTGCGATGCAATACCACTTTCTGTCAAACTTTTTAGACAGTCATTGAGGAATGATAAATAGAATTCTGGCTCCACCTTTGAACAATAACATATAATAATTAGTTTCTAATGAAAATTACTCTATGGAATTGTTAATTTTACTCAAAAATTCACCTGAAATGCTAATCAGACTTTACAACCTTGCCAACTCAATTACGCTATAATAAAATTTACTCCAATTCCGTGGGTTAATTAGTATATTGAGTTTGATCGCTTACCTTCACTGAAGCGACGTAATTGGAGGGAACAAACCCAACATGACCCTTCCTATTGACCACATGCCACCAGTTCCTTTGCTTGACATTATTCTGCTGCAGGAAGAAAAACTCGCCTTCAGAGAACGACAGGGTCTTAGCCAATGTCGCCTCAAAATCATATAGAGCTTTGAGCATCTCAAAATTGTCTGAAATCCAATATTTTCAATAAAAACTTCAATCCACACCCAATGATCAAACAATGTTATTTCAGCAATTATGGAACTTACCCAGACCATTGTGTCCGTCACCCATTGTAGCAAAGTATGAAATGGATCGAAGACTTTTCAAATTTTATGGTGTTTTACAAACATTTGCACTTAAAATCGAGTTCATTCATTCCACCAACAACAAATCAATTTTCTTTGACTGACAGTGACAGCAGGGCCGCGTTCAGAACCTGCACTCTGAGGTTGCGTTCCAATACCAAAGATTTCACTCGGGGTGATGCGAATTTTACCCTAAGGCGCCGGCTCCACTGCATGCGTTCTGACGGTCAGAGTTCTGAGTTCTGCGTTCCGCGTTCACTGTAATCTATGCGGTGGCTTAGAATCCTTCACATACAAAAGCAGTCAGACCGCGACGGTCAATGTGAACGCACGTTCCATCAGAGTTCAATGTTTTGTATAGCTGGAAAAGCTCACGATGTCCGACGACACCGAAAAATTTATAGAATTAGTACGAGAAAAACGCTTCCTTTATGATAAAAATATTGCCAGTCTTTCTTTTGCACTTATAGCCCTTCTACAGTTAGTATCAGCTTTTTGTATATAATAATTTAACATATCATACAATTCATTAAAACACTGAATTGACATCCGGAAGTAAATGTAAAATCTATTTTCATCCTCAAGCAACTTAGGAAATATATTATATACTATAATATACTATATGATATGAGGCGACGCAAGAAATCTCTATCCTCAAGATCCGCCCAAGAGTCAATCGCAAACTAAGCTGGCAGCCATCCCATCACCGCTAAAATTAGAAAAAATCTGAAATACACCTATCCTATAGTCAAAATAAACAAATGAGACTATTTTGAATCAAGAATCAAGGCACATGCAGGGATGGCTGGAAACGAACGTGCAGCGTGCAGACGAACTAGCAAAAATGGCTGTGCTAAATACGTTAAAAAGACCAGACCCGAATATGATTTGATTTCGGTCTCACATGCGAAGCGTCACTTACCACCAGGTGAGATGATGCCAAGGGCTTACCAATTGTGAATAAAAAAAACAAAGATTCGTCAACTTTGTTCGTATATACAGGTTTGTTTCGCCTATATCGTGTATCTATAACTACCCTAGATAAGCGCGTTTAGCCGGTGGCCGGCGCTCACGCCTGTTGTGCCTATCTGCGACAACTCAAATTACACGTGGACCGTGTAACGCGCGCTTTAAATTCCAGAGTTACACTAATGTGGCAGGCCTGTTACTGAAAAATTACAGGAACAATTTTTTTTTTAAAGTGCCCCATATAGAACAGGACTAGACTATCTCAATAAGACGTGTTAAGCTTAATTAGTGTATCTCAACATACACTAATTGCGCCTCACACGGCAGCATAATAAAAATACTTTTGAATGTTAGTTATAAATTCGTAAAAAATATCCGTCTGTCTGTCTGTCTGCGGTAGGTCCACGGGTTAGCTCAGAGATTATTATTACTAGAGAACTGTAATATGGCACGGATCGAAAAATAAAATCTTGAAACATTTTTTTTCAGGGTTCATTTTTTCTCGGCTATCCCATGCTGTGAGGTGTCGTTGGACAGTTATTTCAAAAATATTGTTGGTTTTTAAAAACCATTTTTCGATTCAGGGCTCCGTTTTCGAAATAATAAGCTTTAAAGTTACAAAATTTGTAATAATAGAACAATAAAATAACGAAATAGATGAGATTTTTATTAAAAATAATAATAAGTATTCCGAGTTATTCGTAACCGTAAAAGTACTACTATTCAATACATCACTAAGTTGTATTTGTATTATATTATACTTGAACTTGTACTCATCGTACTCGTACTTATTAAGTACCTACACTTGCTCTTGTACTTATGTACTTTGTAAGTTGTACTATTGTACTTTTGTACCTTTGTACTTTTGAATTGTAAAATTGAAGGCTGAAAAAACTCGCCTAATATTTTTAATTTCAAAGGCCTTTTTTCAACGGATGGGAATATCAAGACTGAAAAAAGACATCGCCTGTTAGCAGCGAATCTTCTTGTGAATTTTTATTATTAAAACAATAAAATAAATAGATAAGATTTTTATCAATATGCCGATATATTCGTATTCGTAAAAGTATTCTTGTGCTTGTGCTTGTGCTTGAGCTTGTGCTTGCACTTACATTTTCGTACTTTGTACTGTTGTACTGTTTTACTTCTGTACGGTTGTGCTTTGTTATTATGTAATTTTTTACTCTTGTACTTTTGTACATTGTTCTTTTGTACTTTTTTAAGTTTAAGAGGCGAAAATGGAAGAGCTAGTTTCGATATTTTCCGGTCTGTTGATTAAGTTTAATATGCCTACCTACTTATCTGATATAATGCAAGTACCTAAAGCGTTTTTTTTTAAAGTAAATTTGCAAATTATGCAAAGTTTTCTTTGCTTTGCAGTGAGTTCTTGAGGAGGTTTTCCTCCAGAGTTACACTATGGGACATGGGATCAGATAAGCAACAATAACGTTCCTGATTTTGTTTGTTCCACTTTTACGCTACTGAATGGATTTGTATGTTTGGTAGGTAAATAGATAAAGCAATCGGCTAATACATACTTTTTATCCCGAAAAACTTATAGGTTCCCGGAGGAATGCTTAAACAGTCAAAATTTCCACTCCTTGCCACATTTTCACTCTCTCTGGACCCAATTCTGAAGTCCACGCAGATGAAGTCGCGGGCAGAAGCTATTTATAAATAAACAATCAAAGTCAATACCTATAAAGTTTCGTGACTATAACGATAGTATCGATGTATATGTAGGTACCTAAAATTAGTAACCAATGCATGGATCTAGAGACATCTCTGCAAAGAGAAATCGACACGAAAATATTGAAAGGGGAATAACTCAATGAGACTATGTAACAGGTCAACAATGATTCATACATTATGCAAATAGTTATAGACATCTGTGTGTATGAGTCGAACGCATTCAAAATGATTATAATTATCACATAGAAGAGTTCAAGACAAACAATAAGGTTATTCCCTATTGACAATCCGTCTTGCATACCGAACAGGATAAAAAATGTACTTTCCCGATGCCTTCTTATCTTTATAGTTTTCTTATTCTAAAGTATAAATACAGCTGTAATATCTCAGTTACATTACTAAGACATAAGACATCAATCAAAATGGGTAAACTGTCAATTTTGTTGGGGATTGTTCTAGTTACTCTTGTTGCAGAGACAACGTGTAAAAAGAAACCTCCGCCGCAGCTAATCCTGCCACCTCTCCACCGAGGACCAGTCCGGATTTTACCAACTTACAAACCACCTCTAAAACGTGGTCATGTGGTTCGCACAGTTCGAGAAGTGAAAGATCCAGAACCTCTATGGCTGTATCAAGACAAGAACATCGACAGAGCTCCGTCTACAGGGGATCACCCAGTACTGCCATCAATCATTGATGATATCAAGCTAGACCCGAACAGGAGGACGGCTCGTAGTGTGGACTCTCCCAGTGCAAAACGTGGCGGAAGCTCTTCTAGAGGTAGCAGTCGCAGCAGTGACACGGGACCAACTCACCCAGGATACAACAGACGTAACGCACGATCAGTTTCGATACCACCTATATTTGACCCGTTTACCCCAAGTCCCACGTTTCCTAGGCCACAGTTTCCCGGGCCAAGATTACCGCAGGACAGAAGACCGCTCCCGATATATGCAAGGATAGCTCGTGACGTCAGCATTGCGGACGTGGTAAGGAAGCCGACACACCGTGACGTCATTATACCCAACTGGAATCCAAACGCTAGAGTAAATCCCTGGCAGAGGATTGGAGGAAACGCGCGCAGACCTCGAAGTGTAATGGAGCCAAGTGAGATTCCCGACGAGGATACGAATGCAGTCGAATATGAAGAATAAGAAGATTGAATGTTATTTTTTTTTACAAAATATTTATAACAAAGTATACAAAGCAGAATATGCATTCATGGAATATTTAGCATTTATTCATGGAATATGCATCATGGATTTAAAAAAAAAGTTAACTTACTTATTCGGTTCCACGAGTAGACTTTAACAGTTAACGGAGCCTAACGTGTTTAGCTGCACTGTGAATTACTTAGGTGTTTTGAAACAAGATACAAGTTATTATTATAACATGATAATATTTAAAGAGCCTTAAAAATAATATTCGCTTTTATTTAAATAAACGATGTGCTATATACGTTAAATATTATATGTATCACAGGCTAAACATGAAATAATAAACGTTATTAACTTATTACAAGCTTTTTTTATACTAAGCTTCTTTATCGTTTGTTCGGGTGATGATGTATGAGAAAAAATAACAAAAAAACGAATTTTTTGTGGGAGGTATTCCAATCTGATATTTCTGGAATAATAAACTAGTATAGCCATCCGCATAAAAATAGTAGGTACTGCACAAAGCTAAAAGCATAAGGTATCTAGTAATTTTCAAGGTAAAAAAGTTTCTTTAATAAGGATGGTACAAAAAATGCGATCAGCTAATAAATATATGTCCAAAGAGTTTTTATACACGCTGAAACAACAAATGGGTTCGAAAATATCCTAAAATTGGAAAATCGTTTTGACCGTGAATCTATTACCCCTCGTGACTAGTGCCCTAAACACAAATAGTTCTCTGACTCAATGATTAAACACAAAGAGCTATTGTAGACATCCTCATCAAAAATAACTTCACCTGTATATAATTAGCAAGAAGAGTACGCGCTCGTGACATACTCTAATAAAAACTGTTGTTCGAAAATCCAAGGCAGCTGCCTACAGATTCCGAAACTTTTCCTTCCCATTAGTCTTATTCTATTTTTACTCAGTTTTGTTCCGCAGAGGTCGGGATCTACTGCAGCTGCTAAATAATTCACGGACGTTAAACGGACTAGAAACGACTGACAAGGAAAATAGTTCCTTTACTTCTTAGAGAAAAAAATCGTATGGAAAGCGCAGAGTCCCAATACACGGTCGTTTGGCCCTGAAATGGAATGTAACATAATAATCGAATAGTCGATACTATCGGGAACCAGAGACGTAGACGTTGAAACACCAACATATACAGGGTGTAACAATAATATGTAGCGGGACCTTTTTTTAAAGTAGGTACCTATCTGTAATCATGAAATTAAATAATGTTTCTTCAACAACTTTGTTAAAACTGAAGTCAAATATGAATTCAGTGCTTCTTTGAGGAAAGAAAAGTTTATTTTTATGAGTACATAACACCTTTTGGATACATTACCCTGTAAATATGTATTATCATGCATCAGGCCAAGACCCAGAACAATCTACCTATTCATCACACGTATGTTTGTTCAGTCAGTCTCATACTTTGACAACTGACTAAATACATGACAAATTTTCTAAAACCTTAAACACTAAATGCAGAAAGAAAATGTTATGGTGCTCGCGTTGATGTCTTTTATATGAAAATATCGTTATAGTTTTCACACAAGTTAATGTAAAACTATACCTTGTAATTAGTATAGAGCTTACTTAATTCCCACCAATCTGTATACTTGTATCTGTTGAGTCACATCCCAAAACAGTTCTTTTTTTCAGGAACATGTAAATATTTCAGTAATTATATCAGTAACTTTCTTGATTCAGGTTTCACAAATTTTATACTTTACTATGAAGTTTTCACAATTATTTATTCACTCAGGCGCGGATCCAGGATTTCGTTCAAGGGTGGGCAAATTTTTTGTGTACCCTTATTTATGGAGCGGACGGTGGTAGTAACCATTAATATAAAAAGTCGAAATTTTTTGAATAGTTAAGAAATGCCTCTATTTATTTGCATTTTCTAGAAGTTTTAGTACTTCAGTCAGGCTTCAGGGGGGGGGGGGGAGCAATTGCACCCATTGCCCCCCCCTGGATCCGCACCTGTAATTGACTAAATCCTCCCAAATTTTGGTAGGAATTGAACAAGGTTTTTGAAAAGATCACTCAATCCACAGACACACATTAACCGCTATACAATTTACCTAGCGTCACAGTGACTATTATGTACTATTGCGTTTATTATGCTATACAAATGAGTATAATAATCCCCCCCCCCCCATTCGTCCTCCAATTTCCGGAAGCGACAGCAAGTAATAGAGGTCGCTCGCTCACTGTGAATGAGTCACTTGAATTTTCCACGTTGTTAAGTTTGTTTTCATTTTACTGTATCGAAAATACTATTCTCAATTTTATGTGACTATTTTTAAACTTAGATCCATTTTATTAATATTACTTTTTGAGGGATTTATGCTTAGGAGAATTAAGATTGACTCTTAATTATTTGTAGTTTTTCAAACACATGTTATACATTATAAAAATTAAATGCAGGCATGGACATGGATGAACTGTGTGCGATGCTAAATGGATGCTAAAGATAGTAATCATATGGCGGTCGTTTTTCACAAACGAATACAGAGGCATACCTTACTTACATTCATAATTTAGTTTAGATATGATAATTACTTTAATCTAGACATCAATTCCACAAAACATTTCCCTTAGCTCCACAGAGAAGTGCAAAAAAATCTTTTTTTTAAATAAATTCATGACATATTCCATTCTTGTACTCTCCTTCATTTTCGAATAAGTATGCGACGACGTTCATGTACGTTCGAGCGATACCTTTGTGCAGTTTCAATTGGCTTGCATATTTCTTGTTAAATCATTTAGCAGGTGGCATAAGTTCGTCCGTCTCCTGCTATAAGGATAAATCTTTTGTCAAAAGAAGACGAAATTTTATTTATAACTCTATGCCGATACTTAATGGTTTATAGTTCTCACCTAGCCTAAGCAAAATATTAGACTGGTCATAGTAGCCGATCAGTTTCTGCTCCTGGGATGAATTTCTTCTATTGAGGTGATCTTCGATCGAATATACGATGTTCGAGATTTGAAGCAGAAAATCTATGCCTAGTTAGTGGTTTGTGGTTGTCACCTGAATAGAATACTTGGCAGGCTGTAATAGCTCGCCTCTCCTAGCTCCCGGGATGAATGTCGCTTATTAAGAAGAGGTCACAGACTTAATGGTACAGCTCAAAGCTACTCGAGTGCTACTGGCACATTATTATTCGTATTCAGAACTGATGCCGTAAACCTAGGCTACCGTTTTAAAGCATTTCTATGAATATTATTATTATTAGCAATTATTTCATACTGCATATAATTTATAAAGTTCCTATCTCTTTCAAACCTTTTTGCTGGAAAACTTTTAGATCGCGGTTATCCCGTTTCATAATGAATAATCCATATAGGGAGTTATGTCATCGATTATAATAATATTAGCCTGCTTGCCTGCTTGAAGTTTGTAACCACGAGTAGGTGCCCGGGCAAAGCAACTTTATACGGCTTTGTAAAGCAAATGCAAACTGCAATGAAAGCTGGTAAGCTCGCGCGATAAACTTGTGCGAACCACTGTTTTAATTAGCAGAATTCCGTGCCAACCATGCATTCAATTATGCAAACAACTTATGTGGCATCCTGTACATTTAACGAATTTAAATTGTTGAACAGATTGCTTCGACTTTAGAATGCAGATTTCAGACATCAAGGAATATTCCTCCAGCAAAATGATATGACGTTTATAAGAGTGCTTAATGTACCTACGTAAAGAAATAAATGATTTTGAATTTTGAATTTCAAGATGACGACTCTTTCACATAAACAGTTTATGGAATCTGAACTCTCTTTGTGCTTTTTCTAAACGGAGAAGTTACGTACAAAACAATTTGAAAGATGTATTTTTTGTGAGGACCGGATCTAGTTCTGGTGTGTGCCACACGATAAGAAGATGATGAAGATGATGAAGAAGATGTCTTTTATGTGGATTTTCAAGCAAGTGGCTTAATTTTCAAGCATTCAAGTTCAAGTCATTTCGTCTATCTGTTATAAAATTGGTTCTACGGTTGTACGTAAAAAAATATTATCTATCCATCGATGGAACAGCGTATAGTTTAGTGCTACACCTTCATTGTTACACCCTGTACTTTGTTTTTGCCAGTTTAAACTGGCCAAGTCAATAAACTGTGGGCAGTCACCAGTGCTTTTTAACCCAAAGCAGAGGGTGATATTTTTTGTTCAGTAAGTAAGTACCTACTATTATATCTATTGAGAATTCTATATCTGTATTCACAGATCTGCCTGTGTTATTTCCATCCACTCAGACTACTTCGTATATCTATTATTCTCCGACTTCCATACGTAACTTTTCTAGTGGAGTCACGAACTCGAGATGGCGGCCACACTTTTCAAAGTTTTATTTTGCCTAGAAAAGACGCGATCGCGGACTTGACTTCAAAGATCGTGAAGTTTATATTGGTCGGTGGCGTGTTTAAGTTTTATACAGAAGATGGTTCTCATACGTATTCGATCCTTGTGCTACTGGCGTGTGGGGGGTAACAGTTCCGACATGTGGGAGGTCGTTTATACACTTATTGAGGACACAGGTGTCGCGTCCGTATTTTGTGCAGCATTATTTTAAAACCTTTTAGTAGTATGTTCTAAGTTGCGGGCTCTGACTTAAAAGAAACAATTTCCATGCACAAAACGTTTTTTAAGAGTAGATATTTTTCTTTATGTGTGTTTTGATTTTTTGCATGTTGGTTTAGGTACCTAAGACAGTTTTACTTGCTATTTTACAATTGTTTGGGTTCATTGGGAAAAGTTGTAAGGAACTTCTTTAACCGCCTCTGTAATCTAGTGGCTAGTCCGCTCCATTCACATCAGGAGGTCGCGGGTTCGATTCCCGGCGGGATCCAACTTTGTAGGACTCGGTTTGGTTAGTGGTAGGGTATTTTCATCGATATAAGAGAACAATTAGATGTGGTTAATACTCCACGACAGCGTAGTCGCTGATAGTGGTTTGCTCCCCTATGTTGAGTAGCGCCGCCTTTTCGCGCACCATTCGCAATCTGACAAGCGACGAGTAAACATCCCGTGTTTTAATGAAAATATGTCTTACAGAGCAGTGAAATGTGCTAAAACAATAAAAAAATTAAGAACAAAACTAACAGCAACATTTCTTATCACTTTATTCTTGTTATTTTATGAATATTTTGTCATTTTATAGTGATGCTACGGTACTCGTCGCTAGATGTCGCTAGTAGATAACATCAATTAAATACATGCCTCCCTACTCGTCGCTAGATGTCGCTAGTAGATAACATTAAATACATAAACCTTAAGCTTATCACACAACGGCGATATTTGTTTAAATAAATGCCTCCCTCTTCACCCCGCTTCAGCCCTCGCAAGACGAACACGCTGGTTCAGAAACAAACAGGGCGAGTAACCTTATCTAATGTTTCCCATATCGATAGGTATTTTCTAAGCCCGCCTGGCTAGCCACCATCATCTTATCTAAGTCTTGCCGCCAAACATCAATATTAACAGCATTGTTTCGATATGAAGATAAGATAGCCAGTAACCCATTGCGTTGGGGAATCTTGGTAAGCCCGCTTCCATCTTCTTCATCATCATCTCTTACATTACAATCAGGTGAGATGATACCAAGCGCTTGAACATATGGGAAAAAATACCCACCTGTTCACTCAACTGAACTAGTACAACTGAACTAGTGAGAACAAAGGTTAAGGATAATTAAAAAAAATAAGCTGTATTGTTTCCCTTCTCATACAAACTCATACCTTCGACTACTGTCAATTTAAGCAACTTTATATGGAGAATCCGATTATACAATAAATATTCATAAGACAAGATTTTCAGTTCAGAACGAATCGAATAAAATTCCCGTTTATTATCCTAGGCTCAACTGCGAGGCTCAACTGGTTGAATTCCATGTGTACCTATTGCTTGATGACTCAGTATTGGGATTATTTACTTTCTTTATACATCAGGGTAAAACCAAAATAGCGGACAAAATTTTAACTGTGGCTTCTAGTGAGGACACTGAACAACTTTCCCTAAGAAACCAACTCAATCGGAGCAAAAAAATATCGGAGTCTTCAATACAAATCGATGAACTGTTTAGTCAGCTTTTAAATATTTGTTACGATATCCACCAGAATAAATAAAACATATTTGGTATTTATGTAATATACGTGTTACTTTCTCTGGAGGTGTGTGTATGTGTGTGTGAACAAACTTAAGAGCTGTCAGATATCGGTGTCACTCTTACCATTACGTCTGTCCTAAATACGTTTAGACAGTGGTGTCGATTCGGTTTTCACGATTAAACTTATTTGACAGAACTAAAATTAATTTAAGTGTTTTGTCGTTTTCTCTCTGTATCGAAAAGACAAGGATAGGATGCTTAAATTAAGTTAAGTCCTGTCAAATAAGTTTAATCGTAAACACCGAATCGTCACCGCTGTCTTTGTTAAAACAAACTGTTCGGGCGCAAACTAGCAACACCGGAAGGGGGTGTTGAGGCGCGCGGGGCGCGCGATTTAGCCATCTTGTCAGATCTAACTACTCAAGACGTACGTACTTCTTTTTACTGTTAATTTCATTTTTGATTAATTTGGAGTCAGATATAACGTTATCCAGCCCGTAAGGAACACAAACTAATATAAGGAATTTAAGGCGCTAAGTATAGCCAAATCGCAATATTCAATTCAAATTCTTGAAATAATGGTTAAAGCTATCACCATGGAAAAAATATATAACATACTTGAAACAATAAAAAACAAATTGTATTGAACAGAATCATTAAAATCACAGAAACTTTGATGAAAAAAAATATCCTGTAAACCCTGTATTTTGCATTAATTGCAAATTCTCTCGGAAACACAATATTTGTTTATGTTGAAACCAACACACAAAAATCGGCCAATTTAATACCTTCAATTTGTATTGAACGGATTTTTTTATAACTTATTTGAAAGCCAAGAAAAGTAATAAACATCGAAATATCGAGAATTTTGCGTTCGGCCTTGACGTAACCGCCGCGACTTTACCCACACTGATCTGAACTTAAAATGATTGGCGTTACGGTCGATATTAAATTATCATGCATCAACCTGCTCAGATTGAGTGTACTTCCCGCCTTAACTAAAATTCTAATGGTCATTGTTTTCGTGAGTAGAAGTAAATAATAATGTAATTTATATACATACTGTACTCGTATGGTACCAATATTTGATACCACACGTATTCGCCTTTCCTGTGGAATCAGCCAGTGGGACCGAGAGGGTAGTCCTGGGAAGCCCTGCGCTTCCTTAACTCCGTCCCAGGCAGTGCAGTGTCTGATGAGAGGTTACTCTACCCACAGCAGCTTTGCTGTGTGCTTAACTACACGGAATAGCGCCAAGAAACTGCAGTAAATCATCTGTAATAGACGCAGAGGCCATTGATGATTAGTTTAGGACACTACTTGTAATATTGTATATTATATTATACTCGGTATGTTATATGTATATCGGTATCTAGAGGACCACCAGCTGCTTAGTGACGGTTTCCGTAAGGGCCGGTCCGCTGGAGATCTTCTTGTCTACCTGACACATCATTGGGCACAGGCGATCGAGACTAAGGGGGAAGGAAGTATTGGCGGTTAGTTTGGACATAGCGAAGGCCTTCGATCGGGTCTGGCATAAAGTACTTCTTGCGAAGCTTCCTTCTTATGGGTTTCCCGAGGAATTATGCAAATGGGTCACTAGTTTTCTTACAGGCAGAAGCATAAAGGTCGTAGTCGACGGTGCATGCTCAGATTCTATGTCTGTGAATGCTGGTGTCCCTCAAGGCTGTGTACTTTCGCCTACACTGTTACTTCTGCATATCAATGATATGCTGCAAATCAGCAGCACTCATTGCCATCAGGTAATCTGCTCTTTTGCCACCTCTGCCATAAAAAAAAACGAAAACAAAAATTATTAAAACGAAAAAAATATCTAGACTTTATTTAACTGGAAATATTTCGAAAATATTTTTATATAAAATGTTTAGGTATTCTGTCTTATAAAATTATTGCAAAATACGATATTAAAAAAAAAAAACATTATGAAATACCTTTAGTCTGACTTTGTCAGGTATTTCCATCTAGTCTCTATGGGGTGAATATCTCCATGTCTGTGATTATGTGTGCCCATCAAGGAATTTATATGTAGTATATACAAGTTCTTTGGTGCCCACGTTCAATAATCTTCATATTAGTCTATCAAAGAGTTTGTGATACCCACGTCAAAATCGCTGTAAATATTTTGATTTATTTTTAGGCTCAAACTATAAAATTATGAAAATCTAAAAACAAAAAAATACAGTAGAATGAATTAAACTGAAATAAAAATTTACCAGTGTTCGCCAACAAACAGAGACCAAGATGAACGATATATTTCCCAAGTTCTACAGCTGCTTCTGCTTCCAACCTAAGGTCTCGATATTGCTGATGGCGGTGTTCTACGTGATGGGGGGTTCGACCTTAGTCTTGGGCGTAGAGTACCACTACAAGGGCGATTTTCTCGTCTTTAAAAACTTTGTCTTGGCCACTAGTGATCATGATTGGACCGTCTTCTTCGACTACAAGAAGATTCTGCCGATAGTCTTGATAGTGGTTGGTGTATCTTACGTTTTGATAGGAGCACTTACGATCTTCGGCCAATTCTTCGATCAAGAAGTGATGGTTCAGCTGACAATTTGGGCGACGTTTTTTACACTCTGTTTGATGCTAGGCCTAGCGATACTCCTTGGTTACTGCTGTGCGAAGGTGGAACTGCCTTGTGTCTTCGAAGATTTAGACTACCTTACCGTCACAATATTAGTGTTCTGTTTGTTTATTCTGTATGGTATGCTGGTGTATTTCATGATGTTCATTAACACTCAAGTTGAAGAGTTATAAAAATGTTGGTGTTGATTTGTTTGGTATTGGTTAGTATATAATTTCGCGTTAATTTAAAAGTGTTGTATGCCCTATGTCTGTACATTTTGTCTCAATAAAAATATTATGACATATAAAACTCGTGGCTCATTACCTTTAAGTAAATAAAAATAAGACATAGTATATACTTAATATTTACTTATTCGATATACCCACCTTACATAATCAGTCATTTCAAAGATCCACAGGGTTCATTCCGACACATCTTCAACTACGGTGACTCGTTTACAAGATAATACATAATCTTAAAGAACTTCACATCTAAAACACACACCGGACACTTCATACAATTAGTCCAAGTTATTTACCTACCCCATCCTCCCTTACAACATGTATGAGTTACACGAAAAAAAAAAAACAAGCGGATCCGCACTATGTTAATACTTTAAAACCCCCTTGGGGACATATCATTCCTTTAAATCGGTTCAGTATTGCAATTGCGATGGTGCAAAGCGACATACTTAAGTAATAAAGTAACATATGAGACATAAACATTTCTTCGAAATTTTATTTAGTTGGGTAGGTAATAAATAATTGTGCTTCTACATCGACGAGATTTTAAGTTTCGTAACAACCCTTATTATCCCTATTACTCGGGTATGGGTCTCTTCCCATACCTCGGGAAGGTTAGGCCAAAGGTACTTCACATTCGAAGGCTAAGTTTGGATTGGGCGTCGTCGTCGTGGGGAAGTTTTAAGGGAGCTTTTTGAGACCCTGCTAGGTCTTAACATCTGTGTCATCATACCATCATCCAGTACCATTGGCTAATTTATCCTAGGCCTATATATGTATTTATTAATAATATAATACAAACATATCTATACATTTGGTTAACTATAGCCATGTAACTGTTTAAAAATTAAATGCTTTTTTATCTTATGTTGAAGAGCGTACGTATTTGTTTTATTTTCAAGGTAAGTGTACTTTTGTTTCTCTTCTTCGATTCTGTTGATTAAAATCTTATGTTTTATCCTGAACCTAATAAATCTGAACTCGTACCGTAACAATAAATACATTAAAATATTCGTAACTATTTACGTTGAATTAATAAATAAATGAAAACATTTCAAATTTTTCGTTCTGATAGGCTAGAAATGGTAAGCGGCTGCGCAGCGCAGATATCCCTTGTGGGCCGATTTTCATAATAAAACCATCTCGGTAAATGGGCCCACGACAAAATGTCTCTGCCGCGCGCTCCTATCAACCCACGCCTATTTTTTAAATATATTTTTTTCTCCGTATCTGCCTATCTGAAATTGTTTTCTCTATAAAGTGTTGCAAAAATATTTGAGGTTTACCGAAGAACGTTCCTATCCTTTTCAAGGGCGCACTTTATACTTACCATTAAAACCACAGGCGTGTAAACAGTTCAGAGATTTTGATAACATTTGGTAATTTTTGAACGAAGAATTAATTAGCTACGTGCGTTATAATATAACTAATATGTGATGGAACTCCATTAAATTAGTAAATTATACAGCTTTACAGTACTTATAAATTTATTATTTCTGTGCTCAAGAACTCGCTTATTCAAAATTTAAAGTTGTTTTTTTGCTTAGATCATCTCTATAATCTATATTCATGTAGCACTCGCGTATGTTATTTCCACTAAAGCTCTCATTTCTTTTGAAACTTTACCTTAACAAATTAGTGTGGTTCAATTTTCAGATTCTTTCACTCACACCATATACTCGTATATCTCAAAAACGTCTACTTATACGTAGAAAAATTTGAATTATTATATGGCACTATTTAAACTAGGGCTTCTACTACTGACACTGAACCACTATCCTCAACCTAACGTTAAACCCATAGTTAATTAGCCAAAAAATGCCCTTCTCTAACAACTGTATTAGCTGATCGGCCAAGTTACTAAGGTAAGACCTTATTGTCGAAGTTGATGGAAAAAAATATTTTCTGGATGAAATCGCCTACCTGTATAACTTTTTCTTGTCCATTTAAATGTCTTTTATTTTCCTGTTTTATGTTGTGTAATAAAGTGTTTTCATTTATTGTTTTATTACCATTTTAGGTAAAGTAGGTGTTTTAAACCCGTTAAATTCTACTCATCATACTAAATTACTTTTGTTGGTCCTACTCCTATTTTGCTGCATCCCCTTTATATATTATCGCTCTTTCTTTACAAAATTCTCAAAGTAAGTACCTAAGTAGTATATAAGTACCTATCTTTGTTTTCTTTATACTCTGTATCTTTAAGGTTCCCTCGGTTTGTTTAAGGTGCTCACAATATCCTGTCACGGTGATCCCGCCGTTTCGCAGCGACACCCACCGACAGATTGCCGTTTTAAGTGCGGCTCTGTATTATGAATTATTCAATACACGACGCCCCAGACGATCGGGTAAGGAAATAAAAGTGTTGCTAAAAGCAAAATTTTGTTCTGTTTTGCCAAATTGTGTTTGTAGGTAGTACCTACGCAAAGTGTGACCTACAAATGCGTCTAACCTTTTTGGAGGTACGAATAGGGCTTAGATAGAGGTACTGAATATTCGGGTCAGAATGACAGGATCAGGGAACCAGTAGAAGGACCTTATTATGCAAGGTGCGACTGGGTGGGTACTACTGCTCGATCTATACCTGCCGCTAAGCAACGCGCTATATTCCGACGGGTGGCGCGAGATGGCCAGCGTAATTACTGGCATAAGAGGCATTACATCTTGCCCCTCAAGATCGGCAAGGTACTGATAACCCTTCTGGATAGATGCTCCTAGGCAGCGGATGCCTCTTTCCATTAGGTGGGCCATCAACCTTTTACTATCTTACACAAAAAAAGATTGCGACCAAGTCCTGAATTTCACAATTCACGTGTATTTATGTGTATTCATATCACAAGAAAGTAACAGTCGATTCGCTATTAATTACGACTTGTCACATTAAGATCCCCGATTTGTTAATTGTTTGAGAAGTTCAATAACATTTTTGAATTTTTATGATTCTATGTGTTCATTGGTTCGTTGTCAGAGGCTGACAACTTGATATACGTATATAAGCACATAAATAAATATAATATTAGGTGCTTACCTATGAAATTGACGTTTAGTTAAAAAAGTTCAAAGACAAAATTAATATAAAATAATTAAGGTTTTAAAACAACTAATTATTTTCAAAGTACCATTGGACATTTAGAAATAAAATAATGCTTGCTAAATGCACGTTGTCTGAATATTTTGAGAGCACAGTGGTGTAGAAACTGTGAAAATGAATTTTTTCGTCACTGAAAATCGCCATTTTTTCGTTAAAAAAATACTTTATTTTTATTTTTGAAGGCTACGCTTATCCCAGCGTGTTATACGTTACCATATGTATTTTCGAACATATTGCGCATAATATTTCACGATTTTCAGATAATTTCGATTTTTGTTTTTGGTAGAAAAAATTAACCCGATTGACCTCTAAGAAAACTCCAATACAGTATTTAATGGAACCCTACTCAGTCAGTTTTTACATAAGAGACATGACATCACTAATTCATGAAAGACCTTGAATGTAGCTAGAAAATGATATATAATTTAATGGAAGTAAATTCATTTTTGGGGTAATATTATTCTGTTGAACTTTCAAAACTGAAACGCCAATTTCATAGGTAATGTTATTATATAATAGGTTATTATATAAGTACTTAAATAGTGTGACAACGACTAAAACTGCGATTTACATAACAACTAGCTATTGGATTTCTCTAACCCGTGCATTGCTTATGAGGGCAGACTACCCTCGGCCGCCCAAGGCCTTCCAGTCACCCAGACTGGAGGCGCCGCAATATCTAACAGTAAGCTATATTTAAACGCCAATCGGTCGGTTAGTCTGCAAGTGGTATTTCTGTTAAATAAGTTATTTTGTTCATAGAATTACTATAGTTTGTAGGTGTAGGTACGTGTGTAATACAGCACTGTGGGAATGGTAAATCTTCTTAAATAATTTTTAAACTATTTATTTCAACATTTTTAAAAATGTACAGGGTGAAATTAAAATCGCGAACCAAATTTTAACTGTGGTTTCTGTTTATGGAACTGAACAACTTTACCTAAGAAATCAATTCAATCGGATGAAAAAAAAATTGCCATTCCATAGTAAGTTGGCTACCAAGGTCATATATTTGTATGAAGTGTCGTTTTTTTGCTCCGATTGAAATGATTTCTTAGAGAAAGTTGTTTAGTTCCATGAGCAAAAACCACAGTTAAATTTGTTTCACAAGTTCAATTTCACCCTGTGTATTTGCGTTTTCATTTGATAAGTCAGAAGATGCAGTTTGCAAAACTTTTTTATTGACCCATTGACCACCACGCTACTCTTTGACAAATCGTGCCCCAACCGCCAAAGTCAGCTCCCGACCACAAAAATGGATGAAAATCTCAAAGCCTCTCAAATCGCAAAGAGGTGTTTGTCGGCCCTAGCCGACTGTGGTGCTCAAAGGGTTAATGTTCTGATTTGCTCCCCAAAAGTACCCCCCCCCCCCCCCCCACACGCAAAATTCATTTATTTAGGTTACAGGTTCGTATTTGGGTCACAAATCTATTATTATATGTGTACCAAGTTTCAACTTAATGGGTCGTAGCAATGATTCGTAGCAAGCAGACAGAAACACAATTAGGCACGGAACCCTAAAATGATGATCGTATATTATGTTTTATTACGAAATAATTGCATATTATTATATTAATAATATTTATATCAGAAACATTCAGAAAGATAATGAGATTCATCAATAATATTTATTTTCGGGCATTGTGTGATGTGTGTGCCGGTCTTACACAAAGTTTAAGCCCAAAAGCTATAGGAGTATCCATAATTTATATCCAAAAATAACTCATAAATAAATAACTTATCGCATAAATATGGTTGGCATCGAGACCTCCCCTTTCCAGTTCAGATAGGGTTAGATATCTTAACGGTAAGAGTATAAAATAGTATTGTAGTTTGTCACGTCATGTCTATAAGTTAATTCTATGGTAAGCTGACGTCACAGACTAAGCTCGCACGAACGTCTGCTTATAAGAAATACGAGTGGAATTCAGAGGTTGGCGTTATAAAGATGTCTAGTCTACGCTACGTACATTTTAATGCAAACGATATTATTTCAAACTCAGTTCGCGTAGGATTCGTATTACCTATAGTAGTTTAGTGTTCGCTTCATAACTTCATAACTGTATAAGAGATGAATTTTATTTACTTATTTTTTACCTATCGTTGTGTCTATAACATGACGTAATGGATTTAATTCTCTATGGTTCATTCCAATCAAAAAAAAGCAAAACGTAAACAAACTTACTATGGAACTGACACATGTCAATGTCATCTGCATACTACGTTTGTTTACCTTTTGCTTTTTTTTGATTGGAATGAACTATACATATAAATATTTAGGCAACATTATTAGAATAAGGATCCAGAATTTAGTTTTTATAACAATGAACTTATAAGTGCCTAGTCAGTATAAAAAAAAAGCTTTGTCTATAATAAATATTCAAAGTTCCTTCAAAATCATGTTTCACGTCAAAATTTATATGAAAATAAAATATTTCTAAGGTTTCAAGAGTTTTTGTCAGACAACAACTGAGGCTTTGGATTATTCGCAAAGCCAACACCGAGGAAACGCGACGTGCGATCGCATAGTTCGTTAAATTTGTTGTAAAACTAGTTCCTCGTGCGACGGGGGCGGCCACGGGGCTCGTTACGTGGTCGTGGTCGCATCTGGAGCTAGCAGTGCGGACCGCCCGTATGGAGTTCGTTAGACTAGATACAATAGAAAATACCACTTGCGGCCTCGGTGAAGCGGGTTCGTTGTCATTTTAAAAGTCAATATGGTTAAAGTTTATCAATACTATGTAAAATAATATATTATTGTCAATAATATTTGTTGAGATTATTTACGTCGTTTAGTCCTTTCTATTGCCCATTTTCCTATATTACTTCCAAAGTCTGGTTTTGTTTGGTTTGTTTCAAAACCATGACAATGTTTTCAAACGTAAGTAATAAATTATTTTATTGGAGAACCATATTTTGGAGTCGAAAATATTACAGATGTCATAAGGATCAGGTGATCCGTCTGCTCGTTTGCCACCTCTGCCATAAAAAAAAAAAAAAAAAAAATAGGAAACAATTATCTCGAAACAAGAATGCCTTCGAATAAGAAAAGTGAAATATTTAGGTATATGAAGTAACTAAATTATAGTAAGTAAATTGTTTGTAACTTCGGGCCTAACAATTCTGCCAATAATGTTAAGGAAAAATCAAGTTAACTGAGACTGACATGTAACTTAGAAGATTTAGAGAATTTACGGAAAAGAAATTATGTGTTTCGTTAGTGTGTTTCATTATTATTGATATTAAAATACCCCATATATTAATATTAATAGTTCTTCGTATGTACCATAATTCTCACCTATCTTCTTACTCGCTCTGCCATTATGGTGTTACGTAGGAACGAACCTGTCATCGTAACCGTATATCTAGTAAAACAACACGTCATATCGATAATCCGATTAATCTTGCGCCGCTTGAAGTTCAATTTCCGCCCCCCAATAGGCCAGGCCAGGTTCCCACGTGTAACTACTCATACCTACGCTTATTTATTACCTACATAATCCTCTTACGGTTGACATAATCCGCATATCGATCGCTTTCCAGAAGGGTTGTTCTGTTGCGTTTGTTTACTTTGTAAAAAGCCGGCTGGAAAGCAAACAAGTAATAGATACTTTCGCACGTACGCGTGCAGATGGAGATTAGCTATTAGGTCACCACGCACACTTGCACGTTGCTAATGATAACATTCGTGCCTTTCTCATCATGCCTTTTTTATATTCGATTAACCCAAAACCAAAAAGAGGGCAATATTTTTCGGGTGTGAAACTTTTTGATTCTCCACATAAAGTTGGATAATCAATATAGTCTATTTGTAATGAGAGAATTTCAAATAAAATTGTCTCTCTTTGCGCGTAGAACCCAGATAAAGGGAACAAAACGAACAAAAATTTACTCTGTATTTTTTTTGAATTGATATATAGTACTTATTATTTAAATTTATTTTAAATTACATCCTTAAAAGTTTAATATTTAACACAGTCTGAAAATTTTTGAAATTGGGGACCGTAATAATATTTTATACTAACTTACTAAGCTTAGCTTATAGCTAACTTAAGCTCAGCCCGAGGTACGGGAAAGATACCCATACTCCAGCAAAGGGTTCAATACTGTCGTCATAACAAAGAACGCCGCATATATGGAGTTTCCGTATACTTTGCGGCCTTCTTTCTAAAGAAAGCAGAATATGGGTTGCGCAAAGTTCTACGGATACTGAACCGGCACGGCACTCATTATAAACGCATCAAAAACAAAAGCAATCGTGCCACGCACACTACTTATATACCTTAATCCACGCAAACTTCAGCAATCAACCACAATATTTCACCTAGTTCAGTCAAAGTACAGTTTGATGACCGTTTATTGTGTAATATCTAAGCTAATAGAGACAATACTTTCATACGATTTTTAAACAACCTTTAAAATCCATTTCCTTTTAAATCAACTTATGGCTCCATTTTTTCTACAGTTCCATCTAGTTCTCTTTATAGCTTCCGCTTGATAAAGACCGGAAGTTTTCTTTACTAGCTTTCTATTTTTGGTTTTAAAATAAATCGAAATTATTTAATATAAAAGATTTTAACAAAGGTAGCGGAGATTAGATTCTACGTTCTATAATCAGTAGACACTTAGCAGTTTTTTTGAAGCGTTAACATTTTTAGCTCTTTGACTAGGAGTTCTTTGGTGAAACATCTTTTAAAATTATCTTTTGTGTAAACAACGTTTTAAATCTGTATGTGTGCTGGTTATGTAAATTTTATTTGAAACATTAGTATTAAGATTATTGTCACTAACAAAGATAAGAACTACGTCTAAGCAATAAATGTTTTGAATTGAATGGAATTGAATTGAAAGCTGTTAATTTTCATTAGTACGAGGTCCAGTATAAACATTGTCAGTAACTCTATTAAGCGAAGCGGGGAGGTGTATCAGTGCGGCATACGTGGTCGCGTCAATCACGCAGGTTAGCTGACCACAGACACGGTCACAACCTGGATGTGTTTGACTGTAAGTGACGTTTATCTCGACCGTGCCCGTGCTTACTAAGGCACGTAAAGCCGTTAGTGCCGGCTAGTATCACTAGATGGCAGTCGTTAAGCCATGTTGGATAGGCCTTATAGGTGGATTGAAAACTTCTGACCCCCACAATCTCCGCCAATCCGGACTTGGCCCCCGTGTGGCATTACCTTAGAAGGGACCCATACCCCTGCAGTGGAAACGATATGGGTTGATTACGAATTTTTATTAAAACCCTGTACAGAGATACAAAGTTGTCCAACCAGTCAATAGATTTATGTAAAAAAAGGCAATAACAAATTAGAAAAATAGAATTGAACTTGTTCAGTTTTAAATTTAAAAGCCTATTTTAAATTATTGATAATCTTAGCTGCAAACTCTCGTGCGCATTGGTGGCAGGTGAATATGCCGTCCTCAGTATACACAACTCTATGGCAAAGATAAAAGTCATATGAACGGTTTCTAAAAAGCTAAGTACAACTTCCCCATAGAGCAATTCATTATGTTTACTTTGAACAAACATTAATAAATAATAAATTAAAACCTGGACAGGTCGCCAGCTCCGTGCTATGCAGATTGCAACGTGAGGACAGTCAAACCTCCCGCTATTTACCAACCAAACTGAATCAGAATACATGAATATGAACCGGGGACAGTGTCAATACCGGGATTTTGCTGCATATCGTCGGAGGCACCAGTGGTAGACAGTAAATTGTACTGGAGCTCGAAAGCGGGTGTGGATACACAAGTTGTGGGAACCTATTGTGTGCTGTGGCTATTAGGAATGTGATATCTTTACAGCACAATATTGAGCACAATGTACATATAAATGTTCAGTAAGAAATTGTATACTTGTGATTTAAATAAAGGCTTCCAGCCTTTATATAAAAAATATATCTTTTTTTTAATGGCATGGCTGGCAAACGAGCAGACGGATCATCTGACGGTACAAGCGATTACCGCCGCTCATAGAAACCCGCTACACCAGAGGAGTCACAAGTGTGTTGCCGGCCTTTGAAATGGGAGTACGCTCTATTATTGAAGGCTTGAATGTCGTATCTTATAAAGAGCTTACTTGTAGGCCCAGAAAAATCCAGCGTAATACTACTTTAAAAAAAAAACTTCGACTTTGAAAGTGTAAATTTTCCAAAATGCCGTAAAAGCTCTCTCTATTTTTATTTCTGAATATAATAATATTTCTAGGAGAGCATATACATCAAACATTTATTTAAAGTGTTGATAATTATTGTACCCTGCGCATCATATATTTGACGGGGAAAAATATATCCAGTGACCTCACTGCGTCACTACAGTATGGAGCGTTCTCGGTTCGTGTTCCGCGACATTTTGATTTAAAACTGCAATATCTTAGTGAGTAATAATGATATGAAAGAAGGACGTTCACAGATGTTTAAGTTTTATTTAACTTGCATAAAACATTGTTTTATTACCAAATTAAATCGCTAAAGGTAAAGTGGCATGGTTAAAATCTGGATGGGTTTGACCATTTCGGTACTTATAACGACCGTTTCCGTATTTCGCACGGAACGAGCCATTGGAGCCGACTGCTGTCCGCCCTTGAGATCTGATACTGGGGTTCATTGTGCGGGATATAACCTAACCTTCTCTATGGGAAGAGACCCGTGCCCCAGCAGCGGGGACGCTATGAATTGTGCAGGATTAAGGACCAAACCGAATATGATATACTGTTCTCGTTTAAATTCTTAAATCATTTACTAATATACAGGCTGTTAAAGAGTGCGTTTGAAATTTTACAGGGTTACTCAGGATCAAGTATAAAATACAGGAAAAATATTGAAAAAATCCGATCTATTCCTCATTTTTTTTTAGTTTGCCATACAAATTCTTGATTCACTATTCGGATTAAGTAAGGGATACTGTAAAAAAAATGTAGATGGGATTTTTTGAATAGTTTTCCAGTATTTTATACTTATTTCTGAGTAATCCCTTAAAATTTCAAACACACTTTTTTAACACGCTGTATAGTTTACTCTTCAATTCGATGTAATGGTCTATTTCATAAAATAATATCCCCGTACACTCGACTGCATAAATTGACGACAAATGAGAGAATGTTAAATACTGCGAAAAAGAAAAGCTGAAAAGTAACGAGTAACTGGAAGGGACTCTCAGGAAAACGAAAGAAAATATATCTCTCCCATATTTCATACAGAAATGACAAGTTGATTCATATGAAAATGTGCCTCAAAAACTGCTAGTTGCTAACACCGTTTTCTTGCCTCACAGATACAGAGTTAGTCGAACAAACAGAAGCGAAAAATAGTAAGCGACCGCCCGATACATTTCCACGTGAATTGACGCAAGCCTCCGCTTTCCCGCGCAACTTAGCCGGGATGGAAACTGCGGTAGCTCTGGCAACACTGGAGTGGCGGAGGCTAGCAACCCTAGTAGTACGGCGCGGCGTGTTTATTCACGTATCGACCGGAGGCTTCGCCGGGTCAGTCGCCGCCGCCGAACCGCCATCGCCGCCCGCATCCGCGCTCCTGCACCTCAACAACAAACTACAACAAAAAATAAATAAAACCGTGGGAATTTATTGTGAAATAACAAAAGAATAATGTGGTGTGATTAAGAGTGCTAATGCTGGGCAGCAGATCTTCAGGCGGCCGCACCACTGGTGAGTAAAGATCGCCCAAAATATTTCAGCGAAACACTTATTTCAAAAATATAAAATGATATTTTCAAAGAAAGTAGCGAACACCGAGCGACGAGGGGACAAATTGGGATGGAAACTCAAACCTGTCTAAAGAAATGACAGCTAAGATAAATCCAAGAGTGTTTCAGTGAATTTTTTAAGCTCAAGGTTAAGACCTTGAGAATATTGTAGCTGAAAGGTAATAATGTTACCAGGTCGCTGAATGGAATGTTGAAAATGCAATAAAATCGTTTCATTACTATTAAAGTAAGCGCATGACATGATATCATGCTAAATTATCCAGTTATCACGCGAGGGCTCCAAGGTCAGAACATTTCAGAATTAGAAATGATGTGGTGAAAGTTGTGAACACGAATGGTTAATAGGTATTTTAGGATTATATTATAGGTGTGTAGAGAAAAGTCGAAGCTTCCATCTCAAGCAAGCATTAACTGTCAGGATAAATGATCAAAAACTTTTCAAATAATTGCAATATTTAACTTTAGCAATTTACAAGTATACACATTTTGACAAATAGATGAAATACGAGACAGAAGAAAAATCTACTTGAAATTAGCAATACGAAAATGCACGAAGAGGTAGACGTTCATATTTACCCGACTGCTCAAGTGAAGGGTAATGTTTAACATACACTATGTTGGTGTTTAGATATGAAATCAGCGTGATTTTAAGTGATTTTTAGTTTCATCTTAATATCTAGACTTACATAGGCTATACTTTATGCACTCGGGTTTAGTATATTTTTTTATATCTGGGACAAATCACACACGGTCATCTGGCCCCGAACTAGGATTCCCTATATCTTGGGACTGCACTAGAGGCTATTTTAAACCTCGAACCGCTGCACATCCATGTACAGAAGGAGGCCAGGATGGCCATGCTGCGTGCTATGGACGGCGGCAGGACAGTCTGGCAATCAGTGGTAATGAGGGATCTCTTTGATGCACTCATTGTAAACCCAGCACTGGCCATGCCATCCGATGTCCTCTTAAAGGAGTACAGTTTCAACAAACTGTACACGATTCACGTACCGCGTAGGGACGAGTGGAACTGTGCGGTTCCCGAAACACTCAAATCTGGTGACCTCATCTGGTTCACAGATGGTTCCAAAAAAGAGGGTTTTGCCGGTGCTGGAGTATGCGGAGGAGACTCGGAGACGAAGCGGTCATACAGTCTAGGCTCGCATGCGACGGTATTTCAGGCAGAGATGTACGCAATAATTAGATGCGTGCAAGAAAACCTTCTGAGGTCCTATCAGAATAGAAACATAATCATATGCTCGGATAGTCAGGCAGCCCTTATGGCACTGAAA
The DNA here is from genome assembly GCA_958295455.1 of Coleophora deauratella. NCBI lineage: Eukaryota > Metazoa > Arthropoda > Insecta > Lepidoptera > Coleophoridae > Coleophora > Coleophora deauratella. The sequence continues at coordinate 13,388,399 of OY282391.1, read as the reverse complement.
TCACATGAGATTGATTCAAAACTTACCCGTGAGTGCGCCAATGCACTTAATCAGCTAGGAAGGCACAACAAAGTCACCTTGTGTTGGGTGCCCGGGCACAGTGGCATCAAGGGGAACGAAATAGCAGATGAGCTAGCTAGGAACGGAGCGGAGGCACCAGCTACTGGACCCGAACCAATAGTGGGAGTGCCTCGTTGCACCGGAAGAAGAATGCTGCAGGAATGGGCCAAGGAACAGAGTAGAACACTCTGGGCTAGTGCCCCAGGCCAAAAGCATTCGAAAGCGCTCATATCTGGTTTTTCGCGGGAATACACGTCTAGAGCTCTACGACTTCTTAGGCCTGGACTTAGGATTCTAGTCAGAACTCTAACTGGCCACTGCAAGGTTAATAAAAATCTCTATCAAATGAACCTTGCAGATACGGGCGAGTGCCGATTCTGCCTCGAGGAAGAGGAAACTCCTCTTCATATACTCTGCGAGTGCGAGGCACTGGTCCAAGCCAGAAGCCGATCTCTAGGTGGACCGATGGTAACTCCAGAGGTCATTAGGGAACTCGATCCCAAGTGCATCCTACAGTTCATTAGAACTATTGGCCTTGAGGATATAATTTAACAGGAGCAGTGATCACAATAGATCTACCCAGGTCGCAGTGATCCAATAGGGCCCTCCTTTGGTCCTATACCCCTTTACCCCCCAAATAATAATAATAATAAATAATCTTGGGAACCAGAGACTGATATACATACACATATACATTTAAATACATACATATATAAATATTATACACCCAGACTCAGAGCAAACAATTCTGCTCATCACAGAAAAGTTTGCCCTGTGTGGGGATCGAACCCACGACTCTCGGATCAGAGGTCAGGATCTCTAACCACTTAGCCACCGAGTCATATATAAATACATATATAAATACGAGTATCTTAGGTTATTTGAAATTATCAAATCAATTTAAACAAAAATTAAAAACATGACTGCTTTATAAATATCATGTCATCAAGTGACACACAATCTAATAATAACCTCGCACCGCGTTAACTCATTTATAGTTCAGGGTTTTAGGCTTAGGCTGAAGACAGAAAAGAGTTACAAATTCACACGAAATACGTAACCCAAAGAGGGGAAGGGCAGATGAGCAAAAAATATGGTTCATTCCAATCAAAAAAAGCAAAATGGAAACAATGATAGTATGCATCTGACATTGATATGTGTCATTTCTATAGTAAGTTTGTTTACCTTTTGCTTTTTTTTTTATTGGAATAAACTATAATTATGTACGTGTCTGTATGTATTTATCGACAATAGGGTATTTGATACTATCAAAATTAAATTGAAAAATATTATTCACTAAAAAGCATTTCTCCTAGAATAATGAAAAATATTACTGAACTGATATTTTTGTTCATTTTAAATTGTATATTCAATACAATCAGAAAATAAGTTCGTCAAAGACTGTGACGTCATGCCAGTAACACGAACAATTTCAGAACAAAATATAGTTTTTAGCAGTTGATAAAAAGTCACTCAAATGACTAGTAGTCAAATACCGTATTCATTTGAGTTGCAGTCAATGACCGACAAAACAGTTCTACGACTTTTTTGGCGTAGTACGTAGTATTGAAGTCTTGTGCTACGAGTAGCTACGATCTCTCTATGCAGAACTACCGTTTACCCGACTATCGACGAACTGAATTATACCACGAATATAATTTTAAATTTTAATACAAGTAAATAAATATAAATGTTATAGTAGATGTCAAAAAACAGACAGAAATCAAGCTATGTGAATACATTTATTTTTAATTTTTTTTCTTATGGTTCGAGAGTATGAAATTTTCAAAATGCTGAATGCTTTTTAGAATCTCCTTAATATCTATGAAACTTTCTTCTAGGAAAACATATTAATTCATAAATTTAATTTTGATGGCGGAAAATAACTGTAGTGACGTCACTGCTGCGCTACGTGTTGTACAAAGCAGTTTTGGGTCGTGTTCCGCGACATCATTTCGGAACTGCAATACTTCAGTGAATAGTTGATATAATCAAAAAGACTTTCACAGATGTTTAAGTTTTTGAAATGTCTATTTTAATTAAAAAAAAAAAACATTTTTATTGCATGTACATTTCCGTTGGCGGATCAAGTTTTTCGACTGTATACAGGGTGTTAAAAAAGTGCGTTTGAGATTTTAAAGCGTAACTCAGAATCAAGTATAGAATACAGGAAAAATTTTGAAAAAATCCGATCTACAACTTTGTTTTAATTTGCCATACAAATTTTTGCTTTACTATTCAGATTAAGTATGGGAAAATGAAAAAAGAAGGTGTAGATCGGATTTTTTCAATATTTTCCTGTATTCTGTGCTTGATTCTGAGTAAACCCCTTAAAGTTTCAAACGCACTACACTAAGCACTATACATTATTCTGTATGTCCATTTCATTGTTAGCGCCTGAAGTTAAAAAGGCTTGATGTTTTTTAAAGTATAATTTTCGGTTAGACATGGATAACAGACAGTTCAAACTCGACGATTCCACTCGCTTCGCTAACGCTACCAGAAACATTGAGTGTACAAGTTTCGCGTGGTACGAACTTTGTATATACTAGGTAGAAAAAAAGAGGATTTAAGAGAATGTGTACAGCATCTACTTATACTTCATTCCAATCAAAAAAAAGCAAAACGTAAACAAACTTACTATGGAACTGACACATGTCAATGTCATCTGCATACTATGTTTGTTTACCTTTTGCTTTTTTTTGATTGGAATGAACCATAAATAAAAACATTTTGAGTTTTTAGTATTTTATGTTTGGTTATTTCTTTCTTTGTTATTTCAACCAATGGGAATCACTAAACCTATACTGGTGGACTAAAAAATCAACTCAAAGTTTGTTGCACGACTTTTGAAAAAAATACTCAATCTAGCAAAATAAAACTAAACCAAAAGTTCAAAAACTGTGTGTTTACTGTTTATGATTTTAGTTTAGTGGTTTTCTAGTTTTTTGTTTTTAGTGTTTAGCAGTTTTTTAGACTAAGTTATTGTTTCAAAAGTCGGGCAACAAACCTTGAGTCAATTTTTTTGTCCACCAGTGTAGTTACGTCGTTTATCTGCCCTACCATGATCTTTTGAACCATAACCAGCTTCAAGCTAGCGAGCAGGTGGTTTTCAAAAAACTTGTCAATATACCTACTAAAAATAATAGGTTATTTACTGTTTTTAATATTATAATAGATAAATAAATTCATTAATTAAAACTGTAGTTACGTGTAGTAGGTACGTACCAATAAATGATAATAGTTATAACACCTCGGCAGGTTGTTTAGCTCCGATGGTGTATTAATCATGGATATGTGACCTTTATTTAATGAATGCCACGCAACCCGACAGCAAAGTTTATTGTTCGAAATTTATTATGAGCTGAGTGTCATTTTTTTTATGGCAGAGGTGGCAAAGAAGCAGACGGATCACCTGATGGTGAGCTATTACCGCCGCCCATAGACATCCGCAACACCAGAGAAGTCACAAGTGCGTTGCCCGCCTTTGATGCTTGCTAGGTTGTGTGTTATAATTTTGAACTGCAATTTTTCTCTTCAGATGCTGTGTTGTATTCTGTTCTGTCTATGAATCTGTAAATGACCTTGTTTGTTGCGCAGTACCACCTGTTGTAAACTATGGCAATATTAAATACGAGTATATATTTTTATGTGAAACATCCGTTTCCCCCCTCCCTCTCTATCCGTCGCCACTATTGACGACAAACGCTAATTTTGTACTCCAGTTTTATTAATAATAAATATTAATGGAATTCAGCATAAATAAATGTTTTTCTCAAAAACCAAGTACAGTCTACAACAAGGAAGCGAAGAAAACACCACCAGTAGTCAAAACCCATCTAGGGTATGACCGTGACTATTGTCAGTTAACCGACCACGCAAGCCGCACTAAGCCACGACTGCTTCTGTATATTATACAGGGTGTTAAAAAACGGTGTTTGAAATTTTAAGGGGTAATTTAATAGGGTGTAATGTAAAAAAAAATATTTATAAAATTTTGTAATTAAGTTGTATGCAAACTACTGTATTGAATAATAACATCATCAGTCACAATATAAAGTATAAATTATTCATACCAGAGATGTCCATAAAATCTGTAATCATGCGTGTGTATCATATGTATGTGTGTGTGCAATCATATATTTGTATCATATAAACTAAGAAATAAAATTTAGTAGTTAAAAACTTGAAGTGTTGTCAATATTCTGTATCAAAATGTTTGTCATTTTTGTTTTTGCAATTTCCAGTAGAATAAGTAAGTGCCTAAAAGTTTCTTGGCCCCGAGTTGGGCGGCCAATTAGGTATGACAGTTGGTTAGTTTAGAGTTTGTTCAGGCTTCTTTGATCTGAACTTTCTACAATTTGACAAGGTACAAGATACAATGTACGTATACAAGGTGACTTTTTAGATGGTAAATGAATAACTTTCTCTAAGGAACCTATACAATTGAAGCAAAAAAATATATATTTCCAAACAAAGTTTAATTCTTCTATTTTTAACATTTTTCGCCACTTTTTTATGAGTGTTAAAATCATAAATCAGGTTTTAAAAGATTTAACAAGACATACTGTATAGTGTAATATAGTAGTGTAGGTATACTGCGACATCTTTTATTCAGTTAGGGATAAGAGATAATCGCTCACGAAATTAACTATGTTGTAAGGGTTGCCAACATAAGTAATATACAGGTGAAATATTGTCCCTTTTGTGTTCGTTGACTGAGGCCTGTGCTCTTTATTTACGGACAAGCGGCAAATAGGAGATACTACTCATAAAACTTAACAACCTTCTCAGTAGAACCTATCCTACTGGTCTAAAAACAATTTAGACTTAGAGAACTCCAAAATTGTTTTTCCTGCAATTTTATGTTTGTTATTAACAACCCATGTCGTCCCCACTGCACGGGCACGGGTCTCTTCCCACACATTGGGAATTTTATGGTTACTTTGGGAAAAGTTGTTCAGTTTCATGAGCAAAAAAGACACAGTAAACGGCGACAAAAGAAAATAGAATATCACACTGCATAAACTCTTTATTTCTCTCTATCTGCTATTTTTCTATTTGGAATTCCACATCTCATTAAAGGAGTGATTTTGCCAATGTCTAGTGAAAAATGGGAGAATCTTCAATAAAAAAAATGGCGAAACGCCAATGTCAAGTGAAAGACGCGGCCCTAAGGGTGATGGGCACTTAAAGACGCTCCACGTGGTGGTTTGTTGTTGGAACTCGGAAAACGGAGCTGTCTCCCGAGTTAATCCTCTTCTTATGAATCGGAATCGGAATCACAGCTATTTCCCCATCACAAAAATAACTACTCTAAAACGGAAATAATTAAAAAATTAACTCAGCAGACGTGTGCTCGGAACAAGTCCCGGCAACCAACCCAGAACTACCTCAGCATATTACATCGTGATTACAGTCTAATGTAAACAACCCTACTTAACCGGTAAATTAGTGAGGGTTGTTTAGCTAGACGTTAACTAACTACCATTTAATTTGCCCATTCTTTACAAATGTATCGCCTGATAAATAGCCTGCTTAATTCAAAATTTAAATTGACAACAAGCTGTTCTGTTCACATTTTTATTGCGGAGTGAATTCGTGTGCCGTGACTGAAGGTTACCCTGCTAGCCTCAGACTAAAAAGTCTTTATTTTGCTGCTACCACACTGGTACCACGACGGGGACATATGACCCCTGACAGAGAAGAGTTTGTTACTGTCAAACTTTATTCATCCACAGTGGCATCTGAACCCAAAAAATTTAAAATATTTTTTATTGAATAATTTAACTTAGTTGTGTTGTCAATTTTGTATATCGTTTTTTTATGGGAAACTTTTCGTATTCTCAGTAGTAAAAATAAGGAAAAAAAACTGTACAAAAATGTATTTACATTTTGGAAGTAACCAATCAAGTAAAAAGAAACAATTGGGAGTTTTACTCATTTATTGATGATAAAAATCTGAGTTTTATTAAATAAAAACGAGGATGTCACTTTTTAAATTAAAAACAATACAGTACCATCGAGTCTCTGATGATTCTAATAATAGATAGAAAGCGTGACAATGCTTATTTACCATACAAAGTAACTTTCATAACTAACAAAATAAAAATATTGATAGCCCGATAGAAAAAAATCAATTACACGGAAACTACTTAACATACTTTTACAAAACATACATAACTGAAAATCTCCACAATAAAACCTGCTAGCGAAAAAAAACAGTCCACCCATTTCAGGGCTACGTTGCCACTGCAGACACACAGATACACAACACACACGCTCACACACGCGTGCGCGCACACACACGCACGCACGCACGCACACACACACACACACACACACACACACACAGTCTTCACGCTTATAGCACCCCTATTTTGCCTCATGTAAAGGTAAGGGCTACAAACCAGGGACAGGTCCTGATTGGTGGAGGTTATGGGGCTAGTGGACAACCCTCGTCCAAATTTTTTAAAATATGTTTTGATATCTATAGCGATATATGCCTAATTATGAACCCTATTCTTTGCTATTAATTATGAATATGTATTGCTGATTTTTATTGATCAATAAAAATTATGTTATTTCATCATCATCTATTCATCTTATATCAGCTGAAAGACGTCCTGCAAAACCAAGGCCTCCCACGAGGATATTCAAAACGACCGGTCTTGCGCGTTTCATCCCCGTTAAAAAATCTTTAGAAACAAATATTAAATTTTCTTGTAAAACAAGTTCCTATTTAAAAAAATACTCCTATTTTATTTTGGTTTCATCTTTGATAATCACTAACAAGAAATGGGGGTAAACAATTTGAGATATTGTCAATCGATTTCCTATATGTAAATAGTAGTTACCTTTAACTTCTCGAGTAGGGTTCTCACTCATCCCTTACTAAGTGTTTTGCTGACTAGGTCATCCCTAGTCAGCAAAAGTGTTATTTACATTAGGTCGAAATTCATAACTTTGATAAAGCTTTGATGAAATTTATTTTTCAAAAACGCTCCTAAGAATTAGCCATTTAAATACTTTCTTAACCGTTTTATCTCTTTTTGCTGCATTTTTTATGAATAATGCTTATTTAGAATGAATTTCCTGCTTTCGGGTACCACCTTGCAACTCAGCAAACTGTATCGAATTTCCAAGAAACTAGAATCGAAGATAAAACCTTGTTGGAGTTGCATTATATCAATAAAATCTGAGTGGCATTGATATTCAGTTTCCTATCATAAGAAATGGACCTTTTGAAACAGTAAGAAGATAAGTGAGTCTGGAAAACTTATCAGGAGTGAATAAATTCCGTCGCAAAGTACCTAAGGTTCTTTGTAGTTTTTTAATGTTTGTTGAAACAAAAGTGTTTTTCGTATGTACTTTATATATACTTTTATGTGTGGTGTGGTATGGTATGTTTGGTTCATATGAATTATCCTTCTATATAGCTTCCGGCGCGTTTTGTTGTTAATAAAGTGTCTTAAAAAAGTTTAAGGAAAATTTAATTTAACAATCGTTTGTGGACGTTACAGTAATTATTGCCTTTTGTAATACAAAATTAAGTTTAGATTTACAATTCGAAATGTTTTCTTGAATTTAAAATTCCAAATGAAAACTTCTGAATAACTTTTAAAAATTTAACTCTACATTTTACTCGTGAACATGAGCAACTTTCCCGAGGGAACCTATACTCAAGTCGTGAAAAAAATATGACTTCCCATAAAAAGTTTGTGAACCAGCTAGTTTTAGTATGAGAAATCTAATAAAAGTTCTGCGATATAATATTTGGTTCATGTGGAAAAAAACTGTTTAACTGTTTCTTGAGTAGAAATAACAGCAAAGCTTTTTATAAGTATTTCAGAAGAATCCTATATAACTATTACATGTTAAGTAATTATATGTTATCGAAAGGTAAAGTAATTAAAAAAGTTTTACGTGAGGTACTTAGGATTCATACATAACGTTTTAATAACTTAATAAACTAAGGCCAAAATTAAAGCATTCGCGATGGTTGCTACCTCAAACTTAGTTATGATAAAATAATACATTTATGGCAGCCCCATGAAATTTATTGGGCGTAAAATAAATATAATTGCCTTTGCCTGAGCCAAGGCTACAGACTCGAGGCGTATTTCAATTGAACTGAAAATTAATTATATAAACTTTCAGTCTGAAACGGCGACCATTGTCTAAATTTTGATTATAGACTAAAGTTTTCACCACCCGTAATTATTTATTTGATTGTTCGGACAGTTAGTTAACGTTTAATCATATTAATATACTTCAATCTAACTCAAATTCCATTCATGAAATTGAACAAAGTTTCTCACAGGAAATACGTTTGAACTGAAACATATTTTTATTACAAAAACGAGAGAGTTTGAATCCGTCCCGTAGATATATAGGGGGTGATTTTATTAGCGGAAACGTGGCAAATAATAAACCAAACAAGTTTCCTGAAGAAAGTCATAAGGAACTTAGTCGAAACAAAAAAAATATCATAAAAAGTTTACAAATCAATTGATTTGATGAACAGTTGCTCAGTTGTTGACATTTAATATGGAGAGTCAAAAAGGTTTTTTTTTTCATCACTACTATAGTTTTCTTAGACATAGTGTTTTCAGTTTCATCAGTAGCATCTACTTACCTTTTACCACGTTTAAACGAATAATAAATCACGCTGTATTATTTAGGCAAAAAACAACCTACTTTTAAGCTTGTCTTAAAAGATAAAACATTCGCCTGTCGTATTCATATTAAGTAGGCCAAAAGAAAATAAGTAGGTACCTAAGCTATAAGTCGTTCGACGTTTCCTCATGAAAGCAGCCCTCGCGTCGCCGTCGCATTAAATTGAAAACTTCCCCATTACCGGTCCAATCGACGCCCATTTCTTCACATTCAAAGGCCTCCTGTGAAACCTCCTATAAGCCCCCACACTTACTGTTAGATTGAAATCTAACGATAGTCACGCCACCTTTGCTTGCCGAAAATCTACTACAATTTTGGTGAAAATTAGGCGGCAATGTACAATTATTATTTAAGGTGCCTTTAATACCAGAAGCTATAATTAAAATTGGACACAGTAGTAGGTACTTTCATTTGAACTGAAGTGAAAGTAAATGTAATTTAATGTACTTAGTTATGTAGTTTTATTTTGTGAATAAATTCATAAATATTTTCTTTCATGTCGTCATCAGTTACATATTGCCAGAGACAAATAACTTGTATTTACGTAGGTAAATAAAAACACTTTGGTAAGTTAGTATAAACTTGTAAAGAGATATTATCATGAAGTCTACATGCTCGTAAAGCCTGATAATAAAGCCGTTTACTTAATGTCATTTCTTGATAACGCAGTGGACAAAAACGCCCATTCATTTGAAATTACAATAAGCACTGAACAAAACACTTAGAACTATAATATCACGGTATTCCAGTAAACAATAGTCAAATAGCTAAAAATAAATAAAGAGAGACATGACTCCCATGTACGGAATATAACATGAAAATGTTATAATACTTTAAACCCTCGAAGTGCCTCGAAGTGCATTTACTCATAACTTATAGTAGAAAGTTCATTATATTCTGTTTGACCAAATTCTGTCTCATAGCGAGAGGATTAGCGACCTCAACCTCTGGTATTTATAACCCCGGCTGTTGGTTACGTCGCCCAGGTCAAGGTTCATCTGAGAAACCTACTGAGCCCAGTTTACGTCATAACGATCCAGGTGGCAGAATATAAAGTGGCAGAAGTAGGTTACTACAGCTTTGCTATAGTAGGTATTGTAATATATTTATACTACACCTACTTAGAAAGTACCTTAATACGAGCTGGAGGGGAAAGTGTATGAAAATCCATTACTAACGTGTTTTTTTTTAATTTTGAGCAAGACTATGTTGGTAAACTAAATGTAAAATGCCAAAAAGTTTTTATCTCCAAGTTCGCAAAATGATACTGGCCACTAGCTTTTTCCGAACATTATTTTGAAAAAAGAACATGTAGGTGTAGTATAAAGCACTATGTATCACTCGGAAGAAAGTGCGATTCCCAACTCGAGTGTATTAAACTACATCTCTCGTTGGTAATCGGTCACTTTCTCCCCTTGATGTACAATGTACTATAATTTGCAGACCAGTTTTGTTTAATATCCTAGCAAAGAATAAGATTTAAATATGTTGTACGCATGACAAATATTAATAATTATTATGTAGCTATAAAAAATAAAATATTACGTACCAAAAAAAAATTTGCGGTTCTTTGTTTTGAAATTTTGATCATAAATCATTTAATGAAATCTAAATACATGTAGCTATTGACTATGTTTATCTATCGCCGGCAATTTGTACAAATTGTCAAACCTCCAAACTGTAACCTACAAAATCCAGACTTACTCCTCGTTTGTGGTGGAGTCATAGCGTAAACAAAGTGCACCACCAGGCAACTGCGGTCTTTCCTTAGTGAAAGTACGGTTAAATTGTACCACGCGATTTGAAGAAGAAGTATGGGAAGAGAGCGATTTGAAGAAGAAGTACCCCACCAGTCACCAGTGGGAATAATAATATTTTCTATATATTTTCGTATATTTTATATTGTATATTGTATCGTGTATTGTATATTTCTGTATATTTTTTTAATGAGCTTATCTAAAAGATGATCAGCTAGAGTGGTGTACAGATCTGAATGACTGGAAATCCTAAATTTTTTCGCAAGTTTGCATTGCGAACACTAATTTGTGATACACAGACATGCACCCCGATCCCCCCCCCATTACCCCCCCCCCCCGGAGCGACGATATAAAACTTCTTTGGTGTGATAGATATCATCACTAACATTGCGAGCAGAGCAATTTGCAGAGTGACATTTGCGCATCAGCGCATTTGCGAACTTAATCATTTAACTGATAAATAAACCTTTTTTTTCGTTCAAAACAGATCACTTGTTTTTTTTTCTTCATACATTTTAGTATGGAACGAATACCTAGATGATTTTTTACAAAAAAATATTTCTCAAGATCTTATCATAGGACTCTATTGCCCGAATTTTTGTGTCCATCACGTACGTAACATTTTTTTTATTAAAATTCACCGATGTTCTTTTTTATACATTCCATGCGGTGTACTAATACATGGCAGGTTTTTTGGTCTGCCAAACTGATGAGTTCTTTAATTGATGTTTTTAAATAATTTATATATATTTTTTGGGTAAAATGTACTAGTAACTAACAGTGAGTATGACCCAATTCGACCAATTACGTCGCTGGGATTCAGCCAAATCTGAAAGTCCTATGTCTTACTGAAATTTTAATCAGTGCAGTTCCAGTTCTGTACAATATATGGATCACATGGGAATCTAAGTCCTACGCTCTAATTTTAACTAAACTAAAGCTTAATAATAACTTACTCGTATAATGGTATGCAACTATATATAAATATGATCAGACTTGTTTACATGAATAATGTAACAGAATGTAAGCCTTTTATTTAAAACAATGTATTGGAGTGAGTTTCTTTGGGCCCGACTTTCTTCTCTCTCTGCAAACACTGCGAAATGGTCGGTACCTACTCGAGTTCCAAGTGGTAGGAGCTTCGCATTAGGTAGAAAAAATATGACCTTCGAAAAATGTACAGTGATACCTACTTCGAATAAATATTATTTCGTTTGATTGATTGATTGAATTTATATTTCAAATTATAAAACAGTTAAAAATGCACCTTGATTCAATAGTATTAAAGTGATAATAATACGATATGATATGAATTATGATCCATCACGTTTTTGGTAGTTTAGCTTAATTCGTCATTTAAGGTAATCTGACTCTAAAGGAGAGGGATCAGGTTATGCCACAATCTTATCGATGAAAATGCCATCTGTGATTGTCAAAAATAACTTAAGCTTGTATTTAGTGTAGGCCTCCCTGCGCTTAAATTAGTCCTCGGAGTGGCTCCACTTGAAAGTCCTGATTGTCCCACTAGTGGGGCAAGGCAGTGGGGACTACTCCTAAAGGCTCCTTTCTTACACATTCAGATATAGTACAAAAAAGAACATACAATCGTTATCGTATTTGGTTTTGAGATGTTTCTTTTTGTTTTCTGTTTTTAAACTATCAGGAATTGTATTAGGTATAAATTGTAACAGCTCAATAATATGGTCCACTTTATAATAATAACTAATTTGTAAATGAACTAAAAAAAAACGAAAAAGACGAGTTTATTAATGCTTCGTACTCCAAACCAAATAAGTTTCAGACTTCGCGTAACATACATACGAGGGCAAACGAAAACCTCTACCCCTCTTCTCTGGAATAGTCGGATTAAAATCCATTGCTAGCTTATAATAATCATCGCCTACGTAATTAACTTTCAAACGTTTAGCAGGGCCAGCTTGCAAACAAGCAATTTTGCGTCTTGCAAACCGCCAAACTCAATTATAGCTTTCGCTATTACCGGGTCCCAAACATAAACAAGGCGGTCGCGATCGCTCGATATCCATTTTCATATATTTTCCCGGCGAGGTAGGCACAGAGGCCGCGCCGACAGCTCGACTTGACAACATTGTTTGTTGCGCATAATACTACGGTACAGTACGGTGTGCAGGTGACAAAGCTTAGTTGGATCAAATTTTAAGGACGATTTACTTCAAAAATAATAACTGTCGTTACTTTAAAACTAGGCTAGGGCATATCTAAACTAGCAAGGATGTTATTGGCACACAATTTTTGTTCTGCCTCACTGCCTTTTGCCTCACTGGTTTAGTAATCGGTACTGGTTAATGAACTGATCAACTAAGGAGAATATATTTTCTCAAAGATTTCCAATGATTCCAATTAAACTTCCTAAACGTGATCTGTGTGCATATTTGCACAATTTCAATAAGAAATATAAATTTAAAATATTCAAGATAATTTTTAATAGCAGATTTCATATCCAACCTAGTCGCTGGGTTAAATTTGGCAACTTTTTTATTCTCTCACTGTTTAAATAAAAAACAAAAAGTTTTTAGACTTCATACAAATCGACAGTGGAACTGAAATTTTTTTACGAAAAGAGATTTTTTGTCGTTTATTTAAAAAGTGATAGAACAGAAGTTGTCGTATTTGACCCAACACATATGCTGAACATATCCGTTAACATCCGCAATTAAAAAAATCGGCTTGTATAAAATATAATTTATGTTCTTCTAGTGCGCGAAAATTACTTTTAGTGTTTCAGCCTTGCCCGCTCCGTCTCTGGTATCAGCTAAATTCGGTAGAAACCCGGTTTATGGCTTCCGCACTTTATGGTAATAGCAAGAAACCTCCGCTGTTAAACTTTACGTTATGTTTCCATGTTACAGATACATTAATAAGTTTATGACTTCAATAGTTTCATCGATTTGTGATAGCAAAACTATCTTTAGTGTATGGCCGTATTGTTGTTGTCATGTACCACCTGCGTTTAGCCTTCAGACAATACGTATAAGTATAATTACTCGCCTACAATATTTTGTAGACTAACAAGAATATGACTGATGTTTTCTTATGCAAGTAAGTTTAGTACTTCTAATGACATCAATCGTTAACTTCTAGATGAAACTACACTTCTAATGACATCAATTGTTACGTATAAAATTGCCTCTGTAGAGTAGTGGTAAGATCAAGAGGTTGCGGTTTCGACCCCCTGCGAGGTCCAGCTTTGCAGTTGGTTACATTAAGCTAGCCTGTCTAATACTACCATCTTGTCTACTTCTTGTCGCATAAACATATTAACAGCATTGATAAGTATGCTCCTCATATGATATATATATATATGATAAGTAGGTCCTCATTGCATTGGAAATTTGGTTAAGCCCGCTTCTGTCTTTGGCATCATCATTACTTACCATCAGGTGAGATGATACCAAGGACTTACCAATAGGGTAGTTGACTACGTCAACAACAATTACAAGTATTTTGTTGAAACAGTAAAAATCTTACTAGATTAGAAACTAACTAGATTTGTCATATGTGTATTTTTTATTTATAAGAATTTCGTCATGAGCGTCGAAAAGACTATATTAAATTATGACGTCATAGGTTGATATTTCAAACAATTTTAGAACAGATATTTGTTAAAAATTAAGCGTCTGACGACTAGCAGTCAACTACTCTACTGTGAAAACAATTATAAAAGTTTTGACTGGCTAAAAATAGTAACTATAAGTATAGTATGATTAGGAATAGAACAAACCTTAGGAATATTTTAATAGTTTACTAAATCTATTTTTACTTTCTTTCAGGTGAATGGGGATAAGGGCGACAAGCATAAGGTAAGCTTATACAAATACAAATTTGTGAATTTATATGTGAAAAGAAAACATGTTATATTGTAAAAGTTTGTGATATTTGTGAATTAACCCTAAAATACAAAGTGGATGAATTAATGAGCAAATCTATTTAATTATTAAATTCGTCTGGTATACATTGTGTTTTCTATATCAAGTAAAAAGCTAGGACTTAGCCAAACAGACAAATAATTTAAGAGACAAACAGTATATAAATCAATACAAACTGTGTATAAACAAGCGTTTCAAATTATATAATTAGGGTATAGTTTATATAATTTGAAATGGTAGTTTTTACACAGTTTGTAATGTTTTACACACTATTTGTCTCTAAAAGTATGTGTCTGTTTGGCTAAGCCCTAGCTTTTTACTTTATATAGAAAACACAATGTATACCAGACGAATTTAATAATTAAATAGATTTGGTCATTAATTCATCCACTTTGTGTTTTAGGGTTAATTCACAAATATCACACACTTTCAAAACATATTTTCCTTGTATATATAAATTCACAAATTTGTATTTTCGAGTTATTTCTCAAATAATATCATAACTTCCACAACATCCGCAGTGACAGTGCAACTATTATCTAATCTGTAGCAACTGACCTGTACATTTTTGTACAAAGTGGTTCGTCTCAATAGAGATACGGCACAAAGGGCCATGCCCTTTTGCCGATGAAAGGGAACTTGCCTTTTACACAATACCGGCGGATCTCAGCGCCATAAGTCAGGTGACTCTGTTCTGCTTGGCCGTATTTAAAATCTTCCATTCTTGAAGTTAAATAAGATTAGGGAAAAAATAGGAGTCAATTAGTCTCAATTCTTCATCTTCTGCTTTATCTTATAAGTCAGGCTCTCGTTGGTGGAGCAACCGCTATTCTCTAATGATGATGATGATACAGATAATAATATTAGCGGGCGGGGGTGGCATTTTTCAGTTTTTGTTCCGCCTTGAAATTTTTTTTGATCCGGGGCTGTTCTCTCCTAATCCTCGCCAACTCCTTGACTTCCTGGTACGACACGATGTTAACTTTGGCTTTTACTTGGTCGGTGTAACTAATTCTTGGCCTCCATATACCTCTCTTTACTTTAGTCTTTATCGTAACAAGTAGGGCTCAAATCTATGATGCTAAAAAATCATAGATGGACATAAATGATTGATTGTTAAACGGATGCGAAAACCAAGAAGTTATCGTTCTTTAATTGATGATGCCTTCCCAGCCGATTTCGACTACGGCGACCACTTCAGACTCCATCCTGGTTTTGTCGCATGTGCATGTGCATGCGCCACACCATCGAAGCTGTCGCCGCATCACATAGACTTCAATGCCACCTACATTAGCTCGACGCAACACTTCGGTGTTTCGTACACGGTCTTAACATCGGATATTCAGAGTATTGCGAAGACATTTGAGGTTGAAAGTGGTGACGGTACATGCACCACGTCTCGGCGGAGTATAAGAGGTTTGGCAGCACGATCGCCATGTAGACCAGGTGGCCATTGGTGGCCAGTTTTAAATTATGCGAGCAAAAGACCTTGGATCGCAGTTTACCAAATGCCGCAGCTGCAGCACCGATTCTGCTGTTGATCTCAGGGTCAAGGTCGCACTGTGAAGTTATAGCGCTCCCCAAATATCGAAACTTTTCGACCTGCTTCAGCATTTTGTCACCAATCTGTATGACCAGTGTCTCACGACCGTAAATGTCCAAAGACATCACTTTTGTCTTTTTTACACTGATTTTGAGGCCAAATTTTTGGCAAAATTAGTGGAAGCTGGACATTAGCTGCTGCAGGCCGTTTGGTTCTTTAATTATGCAACTTAGGAATTACACTGCCAAATCTCGTTGACTTAATAAAAATCACTTTTGATAGTTATATGAATATTGTAGGCTTTTTGTTTCGTTGAAAAGTTTCAGTGGGAATAGAATAGATGTAATTACTTATCTCAAAGTTTTTATACAGTGTGTGGAAATGTGAAGCAACACTTTAAACAGGTTCCCTGTCCCCATACAGCACAGGGTATTCATTTAGTACTTAATGTCCAAAGCTTTTTTACTCAAGTCGGCTACTACTTACTGATTGAATTGTTACAACGAAGCTCATGATTATTTGATTTTCTAATTACTTACATGAGAATTGTTAAATTTTTAGACATGTTTGAGTAATAAAGTCAATAAATAATATTTGTTTCGTTTTTGTTTTTCACTAATTAACTATGAGATTTTATGCCACATTCATGTCTTTTGTGAAAAAATAATAATTAAAATAAAAACCGGCCAAGTGCGAGTCGGACTCGCGCACCGAGGGTTCCGTATAAATTCATAATCACACATATCTTAAACTCAATATTTTTTATATTTGAGTTGATTGAATGAAAGGTAATTTGCGGTTTACGATTTATGAAGTATTAAAAAAAACTACTTACTATATCTCGTTCAAACCAATTTTCGGTGGAAGTTTGCATAGTAATGTACATCATATATTTTTTCTAGTTTTATCATTCTCTTATTTTAGAAGTTACAGGGGGGGAGGGGACACACATTTTACCACTTTGGAAGTGTCTTTCGCGCAAATTATTCGGTTTGGAAAAAAATGATATTAGAAACCTTAATATCATTTTTGAAGACCTATCCATAGATACCCCACACGTATAGGTTTGATGAAAAAATAATTTTGAGTTTCAGTTCTGAGTATGGGGAACCCCCAAAATGTATTGTTTTTTTTTCTATTTTTGTGTGAAAATTTTAATGCGGTTCACAGAATACATCTACTTACCACGTTTCAACAGTATAGTTTGGGAAAAAAGTGGCTGTGACATACGGACGGACGGACACACAGACAGACATGACGAATCCATAAGGGTTCCGTTTTTTGCCATTTGGCTACGGAACCCTAAAAACACGTACTTAATTCTTTTGTATGGGACAGGAGGCAAACGAGCAGCCGGATCAACTGATGGTAAGCGATTACCGCCGCCCATAGACACCCGCAACACCAGTCAGAGTCACAATTGCGTTGCCGGCCTTTGAAATGGGAGTACGCTCTGTTTTTAGTATTTTAGAGTATATTTAAAATATAGAGTAAATGTTGTTTTCACTTTCATAAGCAGATCAACACTTGACAGATACACCTTGTAGATTCGAAAGAAGGTATGCCAAGGCAATATTTATAGAAATGCACATCATGACCGCACAAGGGCACACAACAAAAAATAACATATATGTACAACAATAAAAACAACATAAAATTAACTAAAACCTGCTATATTTGCAGGTAATTTAAAGGACTACATACCTAAAAAAACCGGCCAAGTGCGAGTCGGACTCGCGCACTGAGGGTTCCGTATAAATTCATAATCACACATATCTTGAACTCTATTTTTTTATATTTGAGTTGATTGAATCAAAGGTAAATTGCGGTTTACGATTTATGACGTATTAAAAAACACTACTTACTAGATCTCGTTAAAACCAATTTTCGGTGGAAGTTTGCATGGTAATGCACATCATATATTTTTTCTAGTTTAATCATTCTCTTATTTTAGAAGTTACAGGGGGGGGGCACACATTTTACCACTTTGGAAGTGTCTCTCGCGCAAACTATTCGGATTAGAAAAAATGATATTAGAAACCTCAATATCATTTTTGAAGACCTATCCATACAGGTACACGTATAGGTTTGATGAAAAAATATTTTTGAGTTTCAGTTCTAGGGGAATCCCCAAAATTAATTGTTTTTTTTCTATTTTGGTGTGAAAATCTTAATGCGGTTCACAGAATGCATCTACTTACCAAGTTTCAACAGTTCTTATAGTTTCGGAAAAAAGTGGCTGTGACATACGGACGGGTAGACAGACAGACATGACGAATCCATAAGGGTTCCGTTTTTTGCCATTTGGCTACGGAACCCTAAAAATATATATATTATTATTATTATTATTAGTTAGACTTGGCTGAAACGACAATTCGCGTGCAAAAAATTAGTACTGCAATGTCATTTGGAAGGTTAAACTCTAAGTATTAATATGAAAACAAAGCCAAGGATAATTGTAATATTATGACAGAAAAGTACTAAATACATAAACTGAGACTTTGAGGCTCTACTTCATTAGAACGCACGCAAAGAAGCTAGGCAGCAAGAAATACAATATAATTATTAGTTTAAACGAGTTTTCTTCGTATAAAATGAGTTTATATGAAGGCATATATCGCTAAATAAGCCTGAATATTATCATGGATAGTTTTAAAAAGTATTTAAGCAAAACGACTTTAGGTTTGTGTTTTATACAATAAGTATACAGACTCATGAAACTGAACAACTTATGTTCTACGATACAATTTTTGGTGAAAGTTATGGAATTTTCATAAATGTATTTTTTTATGATTTCAGCAAAGTTGTGGAAAAAGTCAGTTTCATTAGTAGATTCACCAGTTAACAGGTTTGCAGTTATGTACAAGTCAACCTATCTGGGTATTGATGAAAGTTTTTTTTCTGTAAAGTATGAATATTTTATTCTTGCTTTTCTGTCATAGCTAAATATAATAGGTACACTCACTACGTTCTTATGTGTAAGTATGTAAGGAAGCATAAGTCAGACTGGGATACTACACTTCTAAATGTAAGTACTTTTACAGCCAATATACATACACTGCCTTTAGTTGGCCTCGCCTCCATGAAAACTGTAACTTTGCCATTTTCAAGTACAATATTTAACTTTCTTGGCCTTAAATGAAAATTGCAGGAATGCGAAACCTGCAATATTACTTACGGCGTAATATAATGCATGCCGTTAATGCCAACTTTTACGGAAGGAGTAAATTACCGTAGAAATTACTTCTGTTAGAAACAATAATTTTGAGGGAGCGTGTTTTGAAAGGAGATTTTATTAATTTAGTTATATCTTTAGTTAATTTTTACTTATACGTATTAACGAATGCGCACACAACGTTACATAGGTCATATTATTAACAGAACCGAGTTATATAATGAGGGGGGGAGTTAAATATTTGTAGAAAGTGTTGTACTGAGGAAATCTTTTAAACAAAGTTAATTGTTTCGCTCAAGGTTTTATTTTGGCCGAATTATAATTTTCCGAATTGTTTTCATTGTAAACCGCAATTCTGTTTAATTTCATTTCTAGAGATAAAGAAATCCATTAGGAACAATAGCTTGTCCACGGCGTAATCTTAATTTTTAATTAAAGTGAGTATGCTTCAGAATAAATAAGAGAACTTGCTTTTGTCTTATCTTATCAGAGAAGGTACTTGCTTGTTTTCCATTTATTTTTAATAAACTGAGTTTTAATTGTGATTACCCAATAATTGCGTAAATTCTGGGGTATACGTACTTAGTAGTTATTGTTATCTTCTTGCAAAAAAATAAGACAGACACTTAATGATAATATGTAGTAAGCGTATCTATTTAATTGTAATATAAGAAAATAAATGTTCGCCCTTTTGTTTTTTATCAATTGTAATTTATGTTTTTTTTACCCTCAATTGGTAAGCCCTTCACAGAACGAAAATAGTTCTTCAATCAAAGAAACTTATTTCAGTCAAGAGATTTCCAGTTTCCTATATAAGGAAAAAATAAATTACTCGGATTAAGACATAAAATGTTTCAAAGTTTATCATTTAAACGAACCAACTAAATACTCGAAACAATAGCATGTGGACTCTTTTTTTAAAAAGTATATTACTCATTCCAAGAGCGTAACGATTTTACATCACACAATTACCAATCAGGTGTAATTTGATACGTTCTTCGATTAAAATATATTATTTTTAGTTTCAACTTTTGTTGGTACTTAGATGGAGAAGCAGACGTTCTTGAATCAAGAGGTTTCGATTCTAAATTTGAAAAATGATATTTGTTGAATTGAAATTTAAGGCTTTTTCTAAGATTACCATGATTTTCCGTCCAAATATTTATCTACATGACACCAATAACTTTATTTCTTGGATTTAATATGTTTCTATTTCATGGTAAGATTGACTATTACTCAGATAATTATCTGTTATTTAAGCTAAGATCTTTAAATCTTTTGTATTAAAGTGAAAATTACTTGATATGAAAGATTCGTATATTTCAATTAAATTTTATAATTATTGAAAGAAAATTTAATTTTATACAGGGTGTTAATTTGGTAGCAGATTTCCGATCTAGGGATTAAATTATTCAAAAACTGAAGAACTTCGCAAAAAATACTTTTAACACAAACTTTGACGGCTAGTACAACTAGTTTATGTTAAAAGTATTTTTTGCGAAGTTCTTCAGTTTTTTGAATAATTTAATCCCTAGATCGGAAGTCTGCGACCAAATTAACACCCTGTATAAAAAAACATTTTCTCTAAATAACTATAAACTATAAAATTAGTGTGTTGATTATTGTGCAGAGTGTTGAGTGAGAAGAAGAAGTTGTTCTATTTTTTGGATAATATCACTACTAAATAGGAAGTCTGTAACAAAATTAACACTCTGTCTTAAAATATACAATTATTTTTCACAACAATTATCGTGTTTATATGATCAGCACTTTCAACTTGGCAAATACAGAATCTTTCACTTATATTTTTTCTAGGACTCGATAATTTTATAGTTAAAAGTACTTTCAAAAATTCCAGTTTTTTATTTATTTATCAAAAATCATAAAACTTATACCTATAAACATAACAAAGTAAGTATCTACGAAAGTATACAATTCAAAGAATACCAAATCCACAGCCAGCAGTAAGCTTAAAATTAAAAAGAGAAATTGTTGTTCCGTCAACTGAGCTAAGTGACATAGGCAACTGGTTACAACAATTACATAGAGATACCAACTTTACTTCATCACTAATTTCGACGTGATATGTTTTGAAATGGTTATTATAGCCACAGATTCGTAACTTGTAGCATGAAAATGATATCGACTTGAAATTTTTGGTTTTGATGAAAAAAATATATTACAAAAAACTTTTAGAAAGATGGTTTCTCTACTTAAATATTTTTCAACCTTATTATTGCCTTGTTCTGTTACAGTTCTCAGTAGGATATTGTAATACATAGTTATTAATTTTATGAGCTAAATCAAGATTCTAGATGTAACGCGTATTTTTAACATTTTTATTTTCTTTTGACACTCAGGATAATGCATTTCGATAGCTGCTTTGTGTTAAAGTGAATGTCCCAAATAAAATTACGATTAAGATTAAAACAAATAAATGAGGGAAGCGTGCAGACAACAGTGACTTAACAATAAAAATGACTGCCTACAGATTTAGGATTTAACATGTGCTGGCATAATGTCATAGCAAGTCGTAATACCGTAAATTTTGTACGATAAGGTACAAGTGTGACGTTGCTTTGGGTAATTTACATGAAAGACATGATTAATTTAAAAGAAGATCGAATCCCTTTGTAGTGGCGCTCTGAAGCTCATATTTGCCAGATTTTTTCTTTTGTTTTTTGATGACATTGTCGATCTCCAGCGTTCTGAAAAGGATTAATTTATTAGCCATAATATGATAAATTATCTAAATTCAATCAAATCGTAAAATAGAAGAGCATAGTATGTATGAATTTATAATATATTTTTAAATATTCAGGTAAAAATTGCTTACATGTTTTTGAACAATAAGTCCTTCTATGGATTCTGAACTTGAAAATTTTATTTTTCCTGACAGTCTTCTCTGGGGTGGAACTAAGTAGTCCAGTTGTACAGGGTAATTTGAAGAGTGATTTTTATCTGAAATCAATAAAATTAAATATAATTAAAAATACCCTGAGACAAGGAGCCCTTGGCAATACCGTAAGTGGCACTGTCAAGGGCTTCCATGCTCCCTCATCTATTTAATTATCTACCAAGTAGGTAGGTACACGATATTAAAAAAAAAAAAAAAAAACAAAACGACAAAAAGGAAATGACAAAAGAGAATCAAAAAGTTTAAAATATGTTAGATTCTTACCATGGTCTTCAATGTTTCCAATATTTGTAATGCATTTTCATTTGTAAGTTGACTTTGCTTCAACTTATTAAACTTACATGGGTTTGATCATAGTTCAAAAGAAAATCAAAATTTAAAACTCTTCATACATAATCAGTCCTGATGGATGTATAAATCTTTGGTCATCACAAGGTGCATGCAAACTGGGTAGGTATACTAACCCCTTCACTACAGTAGCAGTTTAAGAATATCCTGTATTCTGTATATTCTGTATATTCAGACACACTTTTTGTAACAACACCTGAATAGTGTTTATTACCAAAATAAATGACCTTTCACATTTTTATTCGTGAACTGTTGAAAGTTTTGAATTGGTATTTCAGCATTTTTTTTTTTCATTTAGTTACCACCTCTTCCCAAGGCTCGTTATTTGTATTCAGCCATAATACATATTCTGATGTATCTGAAATTACATAAGTTGCATTAATAAAGTTAAAGAGTTGATAGACGGTTTACACTGAGCTGTGTTTAACTGTACTAATATAATTTAATTGATTAAATTCTCACAAGTTAAGAGGTTTCATTACTTTTAGCTTTTTTTTTATAATTTAAAAGTCAAATTTTGTGCATCAACTGATGGCTTATGATTATGATTGGCCGTCATACGCTATACAGCAGTCAGGTTTGACTACAGCCTGGCTTCATCCAGGGGGAGTGATGCACTAACAACTAGCTACATAACGATGGAACGGTTTCTTCGAAGTCATTGGTTCAGCTCAGGATGTATGACCAGGAATTTACTTGAGTATAAAACTGCAGTCCAGACACTGCAACACAGTCCGTGCAGTATGATGCTCTTGCTCCACCTGGGTCTTATTGCGCTAATACTGTATTCGTCCTGCTCGTGGTTCTGCCTTGATAGCATGGTTCTATCTCCGTTGGAGCAAGACAAATACACCATAAGCAGGACAATTTACGCGCTAGGACGCAGGTGGAGCAGAAGTATTACTGCATAACTTCCACTGCAAGTGGATGAACAGCTGTCTCAAAGCTCAGGAGGCCACATCCCCGCAGATACGACAGCTTGGTTAGGGTGTAGAGTAAAAAAGGGGCCCAATGATGAAAATCAAAAATATTAAGCATACCAGTAACCAGCGGAGTAGGTAGCTTTTTAATCAGTAACTGGACTTACCGCGAAATCTTTCAATTACATCTTGTGGAGTATCCCACGATGCAAGCAGTGTATTTAGAAGTCTCATCCATTTTCTTCAGTGAGGGTTCTTCAATTCACAATTCACTTCAATCTATCAATTATTAAACTAATAACAAACTATTACATGACAAATCAAGTTTACCGCCTTGGACGGACGAAAAGCGCGGAATGCAGAGTAAAGGGTTGCCAGTTATTTTATCATTATTTTACCCATTTTTTATTTTGACTTCAAAACTCTATTTTTTACCAGCATAGGGCATAGCCAAAAGGATGGGTTATTATACGTTATCTCATACCCTATGTACGAAAGAATGAGGAAAAAATCGTTCATTGCCCGCGGCAGCTGAATCTACTGAACAAATTTTGGCAAATGAGATGTCGAGATCGAAAGTGTCCTAGCTAGGCTTTAAACATACAGGATGTTTAAAAAGTGCATTTAAAATTTGGTAATAATAGTGACTCATGAAACTAAACAACTTTCCCCAAGGAACCTATACTCCTATTTTGGACTTCTCATACAAAATTGGCGGATTGGTTGATCAATTAGTACGACGAGTCAAAAATATTTTTTGCGAATTGAATATAGGTTCCTTGAGGTAAGTTGTTCAGTTTCAAGATTCGAAGCCACGGTCAAAATTTTTCACGTATATCATAAGGACCCTATATATCATCACTGTGCGTGAATTTCAGAATGGTGGAAGGTAAGCGTAATAATGTAAAACCATGAACCCAAAATTTACTCAACTAAATCCTGATAAAAGCGAAGATGGCTTGATGAGTGGGACAGGTTTGACGATCAATGGAAGGAGGTGGCTCGGGGAAGAGATGCGCGGTGAAATCGAGGGGAGGCCTTTGCTCAGCTGTGGGATAGTGTAAGCTAGTGAAAAAAAAATGAAAAATCATATGAACAGAGCTCGGCTCATTCTTGATATTATCCGGTAGATCTATTTTCACTTTAACATTTTGCTCTTTTAACATATTTTTGAACACTTAATCATTTTGCGCTTTTAATTACTATTTAAAAACAGGCGCAGCGAAAATGTCTTTTTATATGTAGTTAAAATTTTTACCTCTGTCAATATTCAGGTATTGTTTAATAAATAAAAAAAAATAACCTTTAATAATTTAGTTATTATGAGAAGTAAAAGGAAAAATATATAATTAATTTTCATTTGCTTAATCAAAAATCCCGAACAACGTGGAGGTAACGGGGACAGTACAGAACACCTATGGAAAACTGCTGTCATCGACACAGAACTATCCAGACTGAACATCGCCTGTTGCGCTTTTTAAGAGACCAGACTCCTCGATGAAGGATCTTTGCGAGAGGCTTCTTACACTTTTTTTTTTATGTCATAGGTGGCAAACGTGCAAGCGGATCACAAGCGATTTTTCTGGAAGGGCAAAGATCCCGCAGCCGTGCGTGAGCACAGAGTTGGCTTCGCTGTCAGAAACGACTTACTGAAGTCCATCGAACACCCTCGTGGCATATCGGAACGTGTAATGGTGTTGGGTTTAAAAAGCAGTTGCAGTTTTGTCACGACAATATCCTCCTATGCTCCTCCAACCATTACATCAACCGATAAAACTAAAACGCAGTTCTTTGACCAACTGGCCGACGTGATACCGGGCGTGAATTCCAGTGATCACGGCCAACGCGACGTTTACTGGAATTTCGCTCTAAACATCTGCTGTGCATAACCAATACCTACTTTAAAGGCAAATTATCCCGAAAAGTTTACTGGAAGCACCCGCATTCAGGACACTGGCATCAACTGGATCTAGCCTTTACCAGGAAAAGGGACTTCCGCGAGATACTCCATACGCGATACTTTCACAGTGCCGATTGCGACACCGATAACTCTTTGGTGGTGACGGAGCGTCAGTTTTACTCGCAATAATATCCATTCGTACGAACCACCCGGCAGGAAGAAATTTAACTTCAATCATGCAGGTCCAAAAGTTTGAGGAAATGGTAAGAAGTGAAACAGCGCATCAGTTACAGAGGAGTGGAACAAAGTTAGAAAAGTCCTAACAGACACGGCAGGTATGGCTTTCGGATACCAGGACAACAGAAATCAGGACTGGTTTGCCGAAAACCTTGAGCATTTATGTATAACCTTTGCTCGACATAAAACGTAAAGCTGCTCTGAATCACCTCATGAACCCCGGTCTCGATACGCAGCAAGAGCTTCGAGAGGCCAAAGCAGCTCTTCAGCGAAGCCTACGTTACTATGCTAACGCGTATTGGACTGGGCTTTATCGTAGGATACAGTCGTGTGCAGATACCGAGAATCTCAGAGTTTCTGCGGTTTGTATTCAAGCATTAAGCGGGCTGTAGAGCCTATTTCCAAACAAACAGCCCCTCTAAAGGAAGTGGATGGCACGGTTATCATTGACAACCGTCGCAAAATGGAACGCTGGATAGAGCACTATACCAGTCTCTACTGTCGGAGGCTGTCGAAATTATGCCCAAATTGGCTACCTGGATCGAGCTAGGTGACTCACCTACCGTTGAGGAACTATACCAGGCTGTTGAGCAGCTGAAACGCGGCAAGAGTCCTGACTGCACCCTAGCCGATATAGTAAATCTCAAGTGCTTATTGCCAATCCTGCAGAATCTGCTGTGCAAGTGCTGGAAAACGGGGCAAGGTGGAAAGGTGACCACGGCGATTGTAACTGTCACCGTGGAATTTCTGTTCTAAGCATAGTCGGAGAGTTATTTGGACGTCCTATCTTAGTATGGCTCCAAAAGCTTGCTGGACACGTTTATCCTGAGGTTCAGTGCGGTTTCCACCCCCAGCGCTCCACAGTAGACATGATTTTCACACTTCGTCAGTTCCAGGAGAAGTATAGAGAGCAGAAAACCCCGCTGTTCATGGCGTTCGTGGACCTCAACAAGGCCTTCGACGCCGTGAGCAGAGAGGGCTTGTATACTGCCATTGAACGCATTGGGTGTCCACCGAAATTCTTGAGCCTTGTGAAATCGCTTCACGAGGAAATGAAAGGCATTGCTGTCTATGACGGTGAAACATCTGAGCCGTTCAACATGCGTAGAGGTGTTCGTCAAGGCTGCGTATTAGCTCCTACCCTGTTTGGTATTTTATTTTCGATGCTTAAAGATAAAGAAACATTTATTTAACAAACAACACACAAAAAAAGAGAAAAATAACTTAATAAAAACAAGCACAGTCAAAAGAATAACACCAACAATGCTTCTGAATAATGCTTTCGGCGAAGACCAGCAGGCTATTCATCTATATCCGAGGGCCTGTGGAAAGCTTTTTAATATCTCTTTTTAATAATTTATCTTTTTAATATCTTTGCGTCCTACCCTTGGGGGCAGATTTGCTTCACGCCGGATGATCCTAACTTCGCTGCTGATTCTGTCGCTGATGTGGTGCTGCAGGGTATGGAGCTTTTTATCCTATCCTCGGTGGTCCCCATTGGCGGCAAATCACAGCCTTGGTTTGGTCGGTCCTGCAAAAAGGCTTCTCGCCGGAAGCAGGAATGTTACCAAGCCTGGGCAAATGCAGCGAAGGTACGAGATGAAAAGACCAGCGCATTGAAAAAGGAGTTTAACTTTGCCTCCAGGTCCTTCAAAAGAGACATTGCCAGGGAGAAGTCGGCGCACATAGGCAGAATTGGCGAGAGACTAGAGCGTCTTCCTTCGGGAACTCGTGCGTTCTGGTCTCTGGCCAAAGCTGTCCAGGGGAATTTCTGCACGCCATCATTTCCACCACTGCACATGGGAAATGATTCATTGGCCCACGACGCAAAGGAGAAAGCCGATCTTCTAGGCAAACTCTTTGCGTCCAATTCGACATTGGATGACGGGGGAAACGAGCCGCCGACCATACCGCGGTGCAAGAGCTGTATGCCGGATATCCGGTTCCACCAACGCTCAGTGCGTAAAGCACTTTTTTCCCTCGACATTCATAAGTCGAGTGGGCCCGATGGAATCCCTCCCATCGTGTTGAAGGTGTGTGCTCCAGAGTTGGCTCCAGTTTTAACGCGCCTTTTTCGGCTTTCCTACTCTTCTGGCGTAGTCCCGAAGTCATGGAAAACAGCTTTGGTGCACCCGATCCCTAAAAAAGGTGACCGCTCGAATCCGTCCAACTACAGGCCGATAGCCATAACCCCCTTATTCTCAAAGATAATGGAGTCCATTATCAATAGCCAGCTCCTTCGGTATCTAGAGGACCGCCAGCTGCTTAGCGACCGACAGTACGGTTTCCGTAAGGGCCGGTCCGCTGGTGATCTTCTTGTCTACCTGACACATCGTTGGGCACAGGCGATCGAGACTAAGGGGGAAGCATTGGCGGTTAGTTTGGACATAGCGAAGGCCTTCGATCGGGTTTGGCACAAAGCACTTCTTGCGAAGCTTCCTTCTTATGGGCTTCCCGAGGAATTATGCAAATGGGTCACTAGTTTTCTTGCAGACAGAAGCATAAAGGTCGTAGTCGACGGTGCATGCTCAGATTCTATGTCTGTGAATGCTGGTGTCCCTCAAGGCTGTGTGCTTTCGCCTACACTGTTCCTTCTGCATATCAATGATATGCTGCAAATCAGCAGCACTCATTGTTATGCGGATGACAGCACAGGTGATGCCTTTTATACCGGCCGTGCTAACATTTCTCGGGAAAACGTCATCGAGAGCCGAAACAAACTTGTGTCAGAAATTGAGGACTCTTTAAAGAAAGTCTCAGAATGGGGTCGGATTAACTTGGTCCAATTTAACCCCACTAAGACACAGGTTTGCGCGTTCACTGCCAAGAAAATGCCATTTGTCGTATCACCTCGTTTTGAGGACACTCCCCTTAATGCCTCAGCTAGTATCGGAATCCTTGGTGTCGACATATCGAGTGAAGTCCAGTTCCGTGGTCATCTAGAGGGTAAGGCTAAATTAGCCTCGAAGAAGCTTGGTGCGCTCAATAGATCGAGACGGTATTTCACTGCGGCCCATCGCCTGCAACTTTATAAGGCGCAGGTTCGGCCTCACATGGAATACTGTTCTCATCTCTGGGCAGGGGCACCCCAGTACCAGCTTCTCCCTCTGGACCGTATTCAACGGAGAGCAACTCGAATCGTCGGCTGCCAGGATATCTCAGATCGGCTTGATTCCTTGGCGCTGCGTAGAGATGTAGCCTTGCTCTGCATTCTCTATCGCATGTACAATGGGGAGTGCTCCGAGGAATTGTTCGGATTGATCCCTGCCGCCTCTTTTCGCCATCGTTCTACGCGACAATATATTCATCCCCATCACATAGATGGTTGGCAGTCCACAACTGTGCGTTTCACTAGAAACTTTCTGCCTCGCACAACCAAACTATGGAATGAATTGTCGCCTGCGGTATTTCCGGACCGATACGACATTCAAACCTTCAAGAAAAGAGCGTACTCCCATATCAAAGGCCGGCAACGCACTTGTGACTCCTCTGGTGTTGCGGGTGTCTATGGGCGGCGGTAATCGCTTACCATCAGGTGATCCGTCTGCTCGTTTGCCACCTATGCCATAAAAAAAAAAAAAAAAAAAATCTCCCTTCTCAAATTTTAGAGGAACCGTGAACATCTTTTCGTCGACAGCCTTTTGTTTGCTGACGATGCAGCCTTCACTGCGAGTACGGCGAGCGAGCTCCAGTGTATCATGGACAAATTTTTCCAAGCCGTTGCTTTGTTCTCCATGTCCATTAACGCCAAAAGACGGTTTTCAAGGTTGTGAAAATCCGCTAGCTATTTTGCTGACAAGTCTTGTTACCTTGGATCGACCGTGTCAAACAATCTCCCGCTCGATGTGGAGATCGACATTCGTATTGGCAAAGCAGCGACCACGTTTGGGTAGCTGAGTTCAAGAGTATGGGACAACAAACATCTTACAGTAAGACCAAGATGGGTGTTTATCAGTCTTGCGTACTCAACATACTCTTGTAGTTATGCAGTTGCGCACGCGCAAAGAAACGTTGGGAGAATTTTTCAGAAGTAAGTCTTTTTTACAATTAAGGATAAAAAAGTAAGGGATAAGTCCGCCCTTGTATGTCTTGTCCTTGTTTTATGTATTGTACTTTGTTCTTTCACAATAAAGAGTTTACAAACAAACAAACAAAGTATTCTAAATATTTACGAAGATTTGCAACCGTATATGCTGAATTTACCAGGTACTCAGGGAGAGTTTTTATAATGGCAACACTTACATACTGGAAAGAAAGATTTGAATGTAATTGTTTCGTTTAAGAGTGTCTGTTTCTTGACCGGAAAACGAATACATGATACAGTTTTAATTTAAAATCTACACATAAATGTAATATTGAGACAAGAAAGTTTAAGTTCTTGATGCAATACACATAGGTATTTTTGGTTCTAGCTTCAAAAATCTTGAATGAAGCCAAACTCGATGACATTATAAAAATTATCTTTTCATCTGACAATGCCAGCATTCTCCAAGAAAGATTACTGTAGTTCTTAATTTATATAGATTGCGATAGTTTCATTCAAATTATAATTCTTGGATCAAGTGGGGATTACCAAGACTTTTCACTTTTACGCTAAAAATGAGTAACATTTTTATGTAAGCAATTCTTTTTTACTTCAATACTGTACATTTTGTACTAACAATTTTTCAAAATCTATGAAAAAAAATATAATTCTTTAAGGATGTCTTAGTATAAATTTAAGTCAAGTAAATTATTTTCGATTAAGATATTTATAATTTGATTTGAAAAACATGGTGCAAGACATATTTGCGTCTTAAAGTAAGATATCTTTTCTATCTGTGTTGGCATCACCTGTTACGATAGTTTTAGTACGCATTCAAGTTGTAAGCATTTTTCGTCCCTTGGGCATGGCGAACTTTTGTAAAATATTATATCATAATTAGAGATTACGACCCTCTTACAATGAAAGTTTTATCTTTTCAACTCCACTAAGAAACAACATATAGAACAAAACAACAATGTTGTCTAAGAACTAGCGATGTTCACGACATGAAAGTTTTATGGAACTCTCCTGCGATATTGGGTGTATTACCTACACTCATATTATATGGTTTACTAAAATACCTACAAGTATATAAGATACATTCTGCAGAATTGAAGTGAACTTCATTTTCCCCTGAAATATACAAGAAGATAATATTGTATTTTAATAGTAATATACTTTATGTTTAAGGAAAATAAAAGCACAACACATATGTGAAATTTCTAGTAGATAAAAAAGATGTTACTCCTATTAGAACACAAAAAGGCGGCGTAATAAAACACTTTATTATATTTTCTTTAAAAATGTAGTTTTTCAATCACTCGCTAAAAAGGTGCCATATTTAAAACATAAAAGCGAAACTGCTTTACGTGTTGCGATACGGCGCCGGCGCCGCCGCCGCTGCCGCTGGCGTCTGCTCTAGACCGTACGTAGCGCTCTAAAAGGATATTTTATGATTGCTCGTAAAAATGAGGCTTTGCGGCCCAATTTCACACTTTAATTAGATACCTACCCGAAGTCGCGGCTTACTGGCTGTAAACCGCGAGCTGAACGTGCCCCTAAACGTGCTAAAGGGCCAACATTGAAGTGAAATGATACATGAAGATGTAAATTATTTCAAGCCTAATAAACTTTGAAAAGAGAAGGTCATTCTTTTGTGTTTGTTTTTTACTGAGATAAAATCCTACATCAAAATACGTACTCATGTATAACAAAAAATAACAAGTAAACTACAAAATGGCCAGTATGGTCGCTAAGAGAAGTAGTTTTGAAAATTCCATAATGGAGACGTTAACCTATTAACAAGCATAAGTATTGATACTGTCTTTAATTTTGATACAATAGGGTAGACGAGTACAAGTTATTTCAGCTACTTTTGATCATCATTTTTGTTCTAAAAATGTTTGAAATTAGGTATTTCAAACATTTTTAGAACAAAATTCGTGACTTCAGTTTTTCAGCATAATAGTTTTTCAGCATAATTATCGTGATTTGATAATTAAAAATTGAAAATGAGATGGAAAACAAAATAAATATGTTTTTATACAGTGGAAGAGCAATTTAGAGAACAATAGCTCATAATTTATTTCTGATCAGTCATGTAGTCCATTTTACATGCACTAGGGCAGGGGTCGGCAACGTTTTGAGTCAGAAGAGTCAATAATTACAATTTACAAAATTTCAAAGTTTTTAAAGAGCCACAATTTTTATTCTTGCCAACAATAAATAGTACTCGCATAAGTAAATATATTATTATATAGTATATTCTATGTACAATAATAATAATATTGTAACTACTAACACTTAGAATAAGTCATTTACTAACACATTGGGTCACTGTAACCTTGTTAAATAAATAAAATAAAAATAAATATAAATAAAGTTTTTTGATAAAAAAAACGAATCTGTTTATTCATAAGAAAAATATCTATTTATTCATATATAAGTAGTATTTTTCACAACAAATTAGATAATATATATATATGGCATTATAAGATAATTACTTATTATTTAAGTAAAAAATTAAAACAATTAAACATATTTATAACACTAACTTGTATTTCAATAACAAACAATTGAGCAAACAAATTCAGTGGGAGCGATGGCTTTGCATGGTTTTAGAAAGATTGGTTAAATTTGGCTCATAACTTGTTGTTTTAAGTTTCAAACACGACTCTAAATTTTCATTTGTTAGTTGGCTTCTTACTTTACTTTTAATTATATTCATGCAAGAGAACGCTTGCTCGCACGAATATGTCGATCCGAAGACAGCACTCCAAATGCCAACTTCTTCACCTCACTGTAGCAATCTGGAAGACCTGCCTCAACTCGCAGCATTTCTTTTAAAGCTGTCCACTTTTGCTGCGTTACGTACATACATTTCTGGACTCCAACTCTTCCAACTTGCTTTTCAACTCTGTAAATTTTCCACTCCACAAAGCTTTACTTTTTAAATCAATCAATTGCATTTCTAGAGATCCAAATGGCTTAATGTGGATTTAGTTACTATTTGTGTTGAGAGGGGGGAACGGTGCGGTGAAAAGCGAGTACAAGTGGCTAAGAGATAGAATCGGTGCTTATCCTCGTAAATCGATTCAGAACGATTTTAAATGTTTTTTTTTATAAAATAAATAATATTTGCGCAGCTTCACATCCAAAGAGCCGCATGTGGCTCGCGAGCCGCAGGTTGCCGACCCCTGCATTAGGGTAATGCTTAAAAAGGAGATGAAAGTATTGAGATTATGGGTCATCAGTGTTTCGTAAATTCTGGTCTGTAATGGTGTTGATTCGGTGTTTACGATTAAACTTATTTTACAGGACTAAACTTAATTTAAGCATTATTACATTTTAACCTTGTCTTTTCTATACAGAGAGAAAAAAACAAAACACTTTAATTAAGTTTAGTCCTGTCAAATAAGTTTAATCGTGAAAACCGAATCGACACCACTACCTACTAGTTGGCTACTATGAAATGTTGCCCCGATATAGGACAGCGTACAATCTAAAAATGCCAGCTAAGACACTTTCCGCAGGCGTTTGGCCCACAACTGTAATTTGTTCTTACAACCCGACAACTTCCGACCTGTGCCTGTTTCG
Source organism: Coleophora deauratella (assembly GCA_958295455.1). Lineage (NCBI taxonomy): Eukaryota > Metazoa > Arthropoda > Insecta > Lepidoptera > Coleophoridae > Coleophora > Coleophora deauratella. The sequence continues at coordinate 13,355,337 of OY282391.1, read as the reverse complement.
ACTGGTGCCAAAGATGAGAATGATAACTCGAAAGACATTGTTATGACTTTCCTTTTTATTACTTTTACCGTGGGAGAGCCATGCCATACCACGGCCTTACAGAAAACCGGCGTGAAGCGTTTCGCCGAGTGAGTGAGGGTACCGGAGGCCCAACCTCCCCTCCTTCAATTCCCCCCATCCCCCCATCCCATTTCAAAGGTCGGCAACGCACTTGTGACTCCTCTGGTGTTGCGGGTGTCTATGGGCGGTGGTAATCGTTTACCATCAAGTGATGAGTCTGCTCGTTTGCCATCTATCACATAAAAAAAACTTTTAATTTCTGATAATAATAATATTATGTTTAGTTGTCTGTCGATTTTACTTCAAATATTTGAATAACATAACTGTTCAACCCTGAACATAAACAACAAATATGCAAGCTCAACATCAGCAGCCTAGTTTGAAGATCTGGAGCATCGCTGCGCTGTGTCGGCGCGTTACATGAATATCAAACAGAGAAAATCTGTAAATGTGTACATAGTGTTAATTTTGTATAAATAGATTTGTTATTTTGTAAATAAAGTAATTATCAACTTGGTGTTCGAGTATAACTGATCTCCACCACACGCTCTCCCTGTAAGCGTCCTCTCACTTTGGCCAAGACACCTTTAGCCGTCAGCTTAGGCAGCTGGTCAGTCGTCGTTGGTGAGTCTGCCCGACTGACAGTGAGAAAACCCCATCCAACTATACCTTATTCCTTCCTCAATCCATCTGTTGCCTTAGGTCACCTGGTAACAGAGTTCCTGCACTTATTTATATGTGTATTGTTTATTTTATAGTTAGGTTAGGGCAAGTAGGGCTTAGGGACTTAGGGCTGTAGAAATAGGGCTGTAGGGACCTTAGCTCTGTCTTATTACCTTTCCATTCCATGCCCAGTTGTGTTCAGCCCACAACTGGACATTTTGGTCCTTCGAGAATTTTTGAATCAGTAGGTTAAACTCGCGGTTTATTATTTATTAGCTGTCGTTTCGTACAGATTCTTTAGATATTTAAAATTGCTGTTCTCAAATCGCAGTAATTAACAGATATTCTAAAGGATTCGTATCGAAGTACTTAGTATATTTTATATTCTCGCCACGGTTGCGGATCGGGCACTGGCCTCCCACAAGCGGGTCTCACCAGTGTTTTGAGAAGTCGCATATGCCGTATGGTTGATGAGGGTATAAGGTTACTCTGTACAGACAGGAGACAGGCATATTAGGAGTAGGTTAGGTGTTAGGGAATCAAGAAGAAAGAAGATACAGAGAAGAACAATGGAGATACAGAAGATCAACGAGCTTCTTAAAAGTCAGGAAAATGACTACAACGAACTCAAACAACTATACACTATATACATGAAAAAGGATTCGCCTTCAAGAAAGACCATAAAATAAACAATACACATATAAATAAGTGCAGGAACTCTGTTACCAGGCGACCTAAGGCAACAGATGGATTGAGGAAGGAACAAGGTATAGTTGGATGGGGTTTTCTCACTGTCAGTCGGGCAGACTCACCAACGACGACTGATCAGCTGCCTAAGCTGACGGCTAAAGGTGTCTTGGCCACAGTGAGAGGACGCTTACAGGGAGAGCATGTGGTGGAGATCAGTTATACTCGAACACCAAGTTGATAATTACTTTATTTACAAAATAACACATCTATTTATACAAAATTAACACTATGTACACATTTACAGATTTTCTCTGTGTGATATTCATGTAACGCGCCGACACAGCGCAGCGATGCTCCAGATCTTCAAACTAGGCTGCTGATGTTGAGCTTGCATATTTGTAGTTTATGTTCAGGGTTGAACATTCTGCCGCCCTCAGGAACAGGACTGCAGTTGGTAGAGCTCCACAGTTTCGTAGGGCGGGTTGTCGGGCACTTGGCGTGTGCCCCTTTGAGGTGATGTGAGCGGCACGCTGTACGTATGGCCTGCAGCCCCAGTGACTGGTTGAGGCTCGTTCGTTGCTTGGTTTGCTGGCTGCTTGGCTGCACCAGCATTTCGTTGTCGTCTGGCGTGGAGTCTTCCTCGTATTCGTTTTGTGACCTGTAGACCGTAAAAAAATATTAATAATAACAGTCTAAACCTGTTATTATTCTCATATCTCTATATGAGAATCCGCATAGTTCGAATCATGCCTCTAAATGAAACATTACTATCTAAAAAGTTAAAAATACTAACTCGTAACATAAAAGTTTAACATTATGATTTCCAGAAACGAAACGCATACAAAATCTCACAATAAAGGACTTAGAAGTCATTGTTTTAATTTGATCATTAAATCGATAGCTAATGCATTCTTGAACAGGATTGCATCCAAAGCCGCCCTTGGCCTGGCCTTCGCCGATTTCTCTTCGCAATACACTAATGGGTTCAATTACTGGAGACTTATTGCGGAGTAAGCGCGATGCGATGTTAGAGATAGAAATTCCATGTTTTTTAGAATAATGTAGCAGTAAGTTTTACCTTGTACCACATGACCTTTTACACACCTGTAACTCTCCTCCTTGAACCGTTTTATTTTTTAACCCATTGTAAGTAGATGACCGGCCTTTGAAAACTGTAAATTCGTGAGTGTAGTGTCAGGTTTAACAATAATTATGGTACAGTGGGCCATCGGGGGCGGCTTAGGGCGTGTATATTACATATTACGGTATTTTAGCTGTCAGGAATACTTAATATTTAATAATCGATAAAATGTCGGAGGATTTGACTGTTGTTACATTAATTATCAAAATATGCAAAATTACAAAGTTCTTTAGCGTATATTCTATGGGATCTTGGCCTTCAAATGACGCCACTTTCTTCTATCTGGTACCAATTCCAATCTGCTCTTTGAACGGGGGACCTAAATGCCCTCTGTCGGGCTAGCGGTAAATGGGACATTCGACAGAGCGATAACAAAGCTGGACTACAAAGAATGATACGGAAATTGTATCGTACAAAAATACAATAGTACCACAGCCCTATCAATCGATTTTCACTATCTATTATTTTAATTATTTCATGGATTCAGTTCTGGAGTTGGGTGACCCCGCCCTAATATCCCGCTGAGTGTTAGCTCTAATCCCGAGTCGGGCCATTTGTTAATTCTGCCGCCGACGCCGTGTTTGAGTTAGCGCGTAATTAATTTATTAATTTAAGTCATACCGACGTGGAGTTTAATTTGTATTAATGGAACCGCGTTTAGTGTTTGATTCATGTGTATGCAGATGTGACTAAAATCGTTTGCTTATATTCGACGAACGCCTATGAGGTTGACATTATTATACCGACTTAATTGATTAAATTTTACGGTAGCTATACGTAATGGATTACGTAAAAATGGTTAAAATGATCATCGTTTACTTATCAATTTCAATTACATATAGTAGTCTGGTGTATTATTAAAAATGTTTTCAAATATAAGTAGTGCTAGTTCCACCAATAATTTTTTTTTAATAATTTGATTATAACTAAATAAATATTCGGAACAAACCACAGGAAGCCATCCCTGTACTATGGGAATATATTATATTATACACCCAGAAAATGAGCAATTAAACCTGCTCATCATAGAAAAGTTTGCCCTATTTCGTAAGCAAAATAAAGAAAAATCTATACAGAATGATATTTTATTCGTTTCTTTCCTATTAACTTTACTAACTTAAATTTTACCGTCATAGTAGTAGTAGTAGTAAGTAGTAAATAACTTTTAATTAATCAATAAATAGACAATGAAAACGAAATATCAAGGATAAGTCGAACCGTGACATGATTATTGTGGCCTCCAATCACCGTTGCTGTCTAAATCCAATCCGATATTACAGTATACAATAGTATTCCAATCCAACCTTCCAACTTGTATTCAGCCAGCATGGCATCAAAGGTGAATATTGTATCAGATACACCTGACGGTGTGTCTGCAATATTTAATGACGGATAGTCATTGGAAGGTCTCAACAGTATGCCCTTTCGTATACACTTTGTTCAATTACTAAATTAAATCAAAATCTGTCCCTGACCCACTGATTATAAGTTAACGTAATTTTTTTCAAGAAAATAATTGTTATGACGTGTTAATCTGTGTTTGAAGAACTTTTAATTAGACTTCCTTGCTATAGATAATTAGATAGGCACTTTTCGTCGCTATTTTGGGGAAATAAATGATTACATTAATTATTAAATCTCAAAAACGCGATTGGTTAAAATGTAATCGTATGCTACTTTGAGAATTAAGGCGAAGACAAAGTCGTACTTCCAAATCCATGAAGCTATTAGGTTACAAATTCAGACGAAGAAAAAGAGATACTTACATCCGATAAACAATACCCACTTTATGGGGCCGTCTGGTACTGTTGACCTGGTGATAGGTACATGTGGCTCGCCATCGTTAGGCTCAGTAACAATATGACCAAAATTACTGAACCTTTGTATTCTTTCTTTGTATGACAAGAATACGTTGCTAAAAGGCCCTATTACAATTTTATCTTCAGCGGCTTGATTGCAGCGTAAATGTGTGCGTGACAACGCGAGGGACAAGGCCGAAAAGTTTCCGTTCTACGATGTTCTACACAAGCCGCGATGTCGTGTGGGCGCGCGGCACAACACAGGGTTAGGTTAGGTTAGTATATCAACTAAACCTTATGAAACGCTTGCTGTTTAAGACAAAAACTGTCTCTTAAAGTCACATAAATTATTTTACAATACAAAGGGAACAAAAATTAAACAAATGTTGTCAAACGAGTGCAAACCCATAAGGACGTTTTTTGTTCACTTTTAGCTTTTTCAACTAGAAGACGACATAGCTAGTGTAATGCATGCATTGTTTTTAGTGACTGTATCCTGATACGAGACCTACAAAGTCGAGGTTTTAAGTTACATTTTTGTTGTATGTAGGTAGGGTATGACATATTTTTGTTACATGCATAACAGCCTAGACGCTTTTTATCCCGATAAGGGCAGTTTAACTTCGCGTACCAAGTTGAGGGCACTAGCAAGTACAAGGATAATTCATAAGATCTTTTTTTAGGATTCCGTAGTCAACAAGGAACCCTTAGTTTCGCCATGTCCGTCTGTCTGTCTGTCTGTCCGCGGTTTAGCTCAGAGGCTATAAGTACTAGAGAGCTGTCATTTGGTATGGATATGTATATTAATCACGCCGACAAAGTGGTAAAATAAAATCTTGATAAAAAAAATTCAGGGTACCTACACGTGAAGTGGGGATGTTTTTTTTTCACGACTATCCCATGGTGTGGGATGTCGTTGGATAGGTCTTTCAAAAATATTGTGGGTTTGCGAAAACCCTTAATCGATTCAGGTATCCAATTTCGAAATATTAAGCTTTAAAGTGAAAAATAGACAAAACTAAGACTAAGAAAACCCAAAACTAACATTTAGAGCAACAGTGTAAAAAATTGCGTATCAGGAATACTATTGTTTAATCGCTCATAGCAAACGTTGTGTGTAAGTTAGAAACTTGGGGCTTTTATTATTTGAAAGCTAAACCTAATGTCAAATATCTTAAAGTAATAAAAATAGGGTTAATGGGTGTTATTAATACTTTTTTTGCAATTAAACACAAAAAAATAAAAAAAAATGCTCATATTTAATTGATGGTGTTCATTTTTTGTGTAATTTTTTTTCAAAGGCACGGCCATTTACTACCAACCTTCACTTTTTTTGTTTTAATCTTTTAATCTACTTAATTTAAAACTTACAACGTTTTGTTTACTTGGAGACAGTAGATGATATTTAAAAAAAGAAACGTCCATATTTTTTTTTATTTTTACTATTTCATTTTCAATAATATATTTTTGGGCTAAAATTGGCTCTTATTTCACCCCCTTACATACTCGTATGTGCACTTTATAAAGACTCACACTGTATACTTAACGAAGTTAAAATGAAAACTATCACAGCTAAGTGGGCTTTACAAGTTTACGAGTAGTAGTCAATTTTGTAAGACGGGAGGTTTCCCCTTGAAGCAGTGTCTGTCAATGATGTACATTACTAAGGAACCCTACACTGCACGTGGCCCGATACGCAATTGACCACTTTTTAAATTTCATCAAAATAACATGCGGCCTAAACTAGATTTCCTATGCCATAGGTTGGGGGGTGGTTGGTTCTTATCATATTCATATTCATAAATAAATATACAGCCACGTAGCACATAAGCTGCTGATCACAAAAAAAGTTGGCCTTGGGTGAGGCTCTAACCCACGACCATCGGCGTAGAAGCCAGAAGAGAAGCCAGATATACCACTGAGTTCACTATATAGCTCTTGTCTTACGAATAAGACATGTTCAGTATCATTACCTGTCACATTCACCACAGACGTTTATATTAGGGCGTCATGTAAGAGACATAGTGATTTATGTTTTAATATTTCGCATTTAGGTACTCTATCACTGTGTACCTACTGTGTGTGTTAATACTTCATGAAAAAAGCTACGTATGAACTGTTTTTGTTAATCGTTTTCCAGTACTCGTAAATTGTATGACGCACACAGCCGCCATTATTTACAGATTAAAGTTATTTCAGTCAATCACGCCCATTTAGACCTTTTACATTCTACTTACAGTAGTTGGTATTTAGGTGCCTACGTTATTATTTAGGTACTAAATAACTTCATTCAACACGTGTTTCAGTATTAATTTCAGTAAGAATTAGCATTTAAAGAAAAAAAAAACATTTATTATAAAAAAGATGAATAATTCGTTTTGTAATATTAATAACAGAAATCTAATTCTAAATTCCAATTTTCTATATTGAAAAATATAAAATTCAATTTTCAATGCAGTTGTACGTATCGATATTTAAAAATCCCTTTGTTCAGATCGATAACTAAGCGCTACTAGCGTGAATATACAAATATTTATATTTAACGACTTTAAAAAAAAGTAAGTAAATATAAACTAACTTATATATTTTTCGTGCAACAAAAGATTTTAAAGCAAATAGTAAACGCCTTAAAAACAGCCATTACGTTTTTTGTAAGTACATCTTCAGTTTTTCTTTAAGTACTGCATTAACAACGATCTGCACTTTTCTGCGTTCTCTGTGTATCTTTTAATGGTCTCTTCAAATTTTCTATTTCTTTTCCCGGAAACGTGTCATTTTCCTGCACTACAAAAAATACCCTACAGAATGGCAAAGGAGTCTAACACAAAGGACACAAAAAACTCGTTTCTCGCGCATCCGGTTTCTCAAAAAGACGACTTGTGACGCGCTTGTAACATACTTTATAACGTTGTTTCATCAAGATACAGTGCGTTTATCCCCTCGAGTAAGTAATAGGCGGGTCTAAGTGGAGGCATTTGCACAAGCCTTTCATTATGCTGCGACAAGGCTTTTCAAGAGCGTAGATTTTATAACCCACCTACCTATTTCATTATGGCGACAATTCAAATATGCCACGCAATTGTCACGCTATATACTCGTAAGTGAATAATGTATGTAGGTTTGACAAAAATTCGCTTTAAGTTCTCATAGTATTTTGTAGGTTTATAAATCGCTCGCTAGAGAACGCGACACTTGAATTTATAAGTATTCCGTTGCATTCAAATGCTGATTCTCCTATAATCATACTTATTATATTTCTGTGTCATTTTAAATACCTAAAGGTCTTCATAGACACTTTACTTTTTACTGCATTAAAACACATCCTACAAACACGAAAAAACTTTGTATTTTTTCCAGAAAATACTAGGAAAACCGCGAAAAATGTGGGCAACTCGCGAGCGAACTACGTGAACGAAATTACAAATAAAATGACAAACATTTTAGTTTTTATATTTTTGGACTAAAATTTGCATAAAAGTCGAAGATTGTCACATATTTCTCTACATTTACAATTCAATGGAAAATATTATAATTTATTTTGTTGTTATATGTTTCACTTTTTGTGATACAATAGGTACCTATGAAAATTTAAGCAACCTTTTCGGGAAGTGGTCTTTATGTACCTATAGGGTTTATAGAGGCACAAAGTGCAGCTATGTTCCATTTTCAGGCATCGATGCATTTAATAAAAGAATCTGAAACTGGATTTCTGCGGCACATTCCGAAAGGACTAATGTAGTTATTTGTAAAAAGTTGTTCATGTTTTATAGAAGTTAGGAGGTGCAGTTTAAAAAATCGACCAATACTTATGAAGTAAGAAACAAAAGACCCTTTTTATTATGGGTGCTATTGTAGCTGCCGTACCGTATTCTCGGCAAAGGCGAATGTGTCAGGAGAACTTTATTTTGCCGCAACGTCGTAAAGCGCACAATAAGACCAGGTTTAGGGTGTAAGTCCACACAAGCTGAACATAGTCAAGTCAGGAAGGCAACGACACCCGCCGTAGCGCACTTGTAGTCCCGCATGTCTGAGTAAATACGTCGTCGTTCCTTTCTAGTAGTAGATAGGATTCGTCTCCACTCGAATCTACTTGTATGGATTTTCGCCCTAAGAACTGAAAATCCGACACTGAAAAGGTATATTTTTTGGGGCCCCTCATTTTGGCTAAGTGGTATTTATTAATTTAAAAGTATTTCCATTTTAGCGCCAGAAATAAAACCGAGCACATGCTTCTCAAATGAACGTTTAACCTAGCTTTGTTTTTCCCTTGCCAGTGCTTTGCAAATATCAAACGCGTACTCGTTTATTCGTATTACGAACGTCACCGTTTACGCCCATAATGTCTCACGCACGATACAAATACATCTTATTCTATAAAAATATATATATTTGTTTCAGGTGCGGAGGCGATTACAAGTTACAAAATAGAGAATGGTTATACTCATTACCAGAGGTAATATCTACCTTATATTTCTCTAAAACTGTTTATTAATGTCTGTATTAAATTGTTTCAGAGCAATTTATAATAATTAGAAAAAAAAAATGAAAACAAAATATTTTTGCATTTTCTCTTATACATAAAACGATTGTTGAAGCACAAAAGAAACATTACGAAATGACGTAGAAGCACCGCCACAATAAACAGAATACAATAAAGAAGAAGCAGAGGGTCAGTTCCATGGCAGCTGTATGGAGACGCGCGCGCAAATGAGTCTCCCGCCAACCAAGCATAACCGCGCTGACTACAGAAGCTGCTCGCAGAGTCTGCCACTTGATATTCTGTAAGTACAATATTAATCTGTGGTTACGAGCGATGGTGCGATTTTACTATGTTTCAGGCAGGCTCCAGATTCCGTTATTACATGTTCATTTTAGATGTATTTAGTAGGTATATTTAGATACAAAGGAGAGATTATGTTTCTGCGAAACAGACGAAGTCAGAAGTTGGAGTTAAAAACAAATTGTTATTTGTTTCCACGAAAATGGTTTTCTTTTTAATATTGGGCGGCGGTAATCGCTTACCATCAGGTGATCCGTCTGCTCGTTTGCCACCTCTGTCATAAAATAAAAAAAAAAACAGAATTAAGCATACAAATTCTAAGACGAAAATATTTAAACATAACTTAAAGAAAACTTAACATACTATATTAACCTCTTAGCAGTGAAAGTTAACGTGGCAACAGCTAGTTGCCTCGGTACGTGAATCTCAGAAGCGAGCTCTTATCATTCCGTGCTCTTTGTTATCTACGCCTTATATCAAAGTTTCCCACATTTCCACATAAAGGGAACGTGACTTTTCCCTCTCGCAAGGAAAATACATATCTCCTCTACTCTTTAAATTGTAACTCAATTCCAGTACGACTATTGAAGGAAATTGCATCCGAGTCGATAAATTTAACTTTTATTACACAGTAAAAGATGACACGCATAGATTTTTATCGCCATCCCGCAACTCCCAGTTGGAAAGTCTAGGTTTTATCATGATGTTTATGGTTCTACATATTTTCTAACTACTCGTACCGCCAAGGCGGAGCTCCTGAAAATTATGTTGCTTAATATTTAAAGCTTATCCCTAGGATTTAGAAATATACAGGTGACTTTTATTCGCCAATAAGTAGCAAATGGTAAACGCGACTCATGAAACTGAACAACTTTCCCTATGGAACCTACAAGTATATATAGTATCGTAGCGAAATAAAAATTCGACTTTGCAAACAAAGTTCACAAACTGACTGAGAAATTGCATATGGACTTAACATTTTTTTGGCTCCGAATTTTTGCGCTCCTTTGGTAAAGTTGTTCAGTTTCATCTACTATTTTTCTCTTGTCAGCGAATAAAGAGTCACCCTGTATTTTGAGCTGCTTTGGAACCGTTTTACGTTTGTATACCAAAAACTGGCGAACTGAGTATTAGGAGTAGTGGTATGGCAGCCCAGTATGTTTATTTTAAATAAACCAGAAAATAGAAGCTTTGCCATTTCCTTGCCGTAAAATGCGGAATGAATTATTTCATACATCCGACAAGGCTGCATAGCCATAGAAACCTTTGCCTTTTCCTTGCAAAAGTGGGAAAGAATACAATAGGTATTATAAAAAAAACTCAGACTAAAAAGTCTTTATTATGACAAAAATAATGTTTATGGTATGGTATTTATGAAATAAATACTTTTTAGTCTGAGATGGTGTGTTATGCAGATGGTTACCGCGCTCGGCGTTCCGGCCGGCCGAGGGCGAGCTGGCGGACTGCGTGCTGGTGGTGGGCGTGTCGCGGCCCAAGCTCGCGGCGGCCCTGCTCTCGGTCACGCTGCTGTCTCTCTTCCTCACTTTCCACGTGCTCTATGACAGCGCTGTCTACAGTATACAGGTAATCCACTAGATTGTAAAAACTGTCACAGGACTGATAGTGAGGTAATTTATTTTTGCAAATGCATCTACAAATGTCTTATTATTTATTAGTTTTTGTTTACCTATAAGCTTTTGTTATAAGATCATCTGGTCGGGACATAAATTTAAATAAACAAAAAATGTTGAATAAAGTTAACAATATGTACTTACGTATACTAAACCTATTTCGGAATTTTATTTCCCTTTAATATCTGATCAGATCCAACCTACAACTAGAAGTGAAACACCCTATATTTCCCTCAATACAAATTGCTTGCACGTAAAATCTTCACACGAGGCTCCGCTTCCGCCCTTCGTGCTCCCTCAGGGCGTGTCGAACCAAGCCCAGCTCTGCCTATCGCGCCATCGTAATTAATCTGCACCCTGTAGATAACATGACAGCGCGCATTTCTTTATGACAACCCTGATCTAGTCGTTATGGGGGTTGGCGCAGGGATCTAAAGGCTTTATCACATTCGCCATTTACAAGCGGGTTTAAACGATCTCGTTGTATTCTCGCATAAAGTTTCATCATAATTTTCAGTGTGATAAGGCTTTAGAATGCGCGAAATAATTTTAGATATACTCATAAAAGTTTGATACCCTGTAGCAGTATAATTCTTTAATTCTATGCCTGAAGAAAGCAGGATAGCGTGCATTCCATTATATTTACCCTTTACCATCGATATAGTTACACTGTTCCTTCCCCTGATCTTACCGTAATGGAAGGTTGAAGATCCTAGATCTTAGAGATGGTTTGACTAGGTAACTGTCGGGCAGACGGACATCGATACATAAATACAAACGTAATTTAAAAACTTAAGTTTCATCTCTTTTCGTACCATTCATAAAGTTGATTTCTACATCTTATTAAATTGTGTGAAAGATACGTGTTGTAGGTACTCAATGAGTAAAAAATAACTGAAATCAGACGAGAGACAGAGAATTACCAAGCAAGGACGGAGTACTGTGGAGGTTTAAAATTGTCACAAACTTCTAGAATGAAGTCGAGAGCCAGTTATGTATAAGATTGAAATCAACGATTTTAGCGTTAAGGATTTATTTTGGTGTACATTGTATTAAATTGTAATCATATCATACGAATATTCTTTGCTGAATAAGCAATAAAAAGTTATGATGGGTTCTAAATGTCTTGGTAGTCTAAGTAGTCTTGGAAGTCGTACTAATGCATCGAGGTTATCGTCATTCGAAATTTTGTAGCATTGTTGAGCTAATGATAATTTGGAACTCATAGTAGGTACATCCATTTCATGAGATGCTGAGATATTGTTTTTTTTTATGTGATAGGTGGCAAGCGAGCAGACGCATCACCTGGTGGTAAGCGATTACCGCCGCCCATAGACACCCGCAACACCAGAGGAGTCACAAGTGCGTTGTCGACCTTTGAAATGGGATGGGGGGAATTGTGGGATGGGGGGAATTGGCCGAGTGAGTGAATTACCCTCACTCACTCGGCGAAACACAACGCAAGCGTGGTTTCACGCCGGTTTTCTGTGAGGCTGTGGAATCACTCCGGTAGAGCCGCTCCATTCGTGCCGAAGCATGGCTCTCCCACGGTGTCGTGGTGGTGGTGTCGATCATTTGTCACTCGAGCACACATCATTCGATTTTGAGTAAGGGACCCATCATAAAGTACCCACCTATAATTTCCCATTTACATAAAGTTTTAGGTTTAAACTGAATAGTTCGAAATATAAATGAAGGTAGATTTTTTAAAATATAATTATGCGGAACAAATCACACACTTTCATCTAGCTCCAAACTAAGATTCCTTGTATGTATTATGGGAACCAGAAACTGATATACATTTAAATACATACGTAGTCGGTCCCATAATGAATTGGCCTAACTATGAAATAAAAAAGAAAATTAAATGCAATCATTTTTATTTTTCAATATAGTCTCCATCAATACTGACACACTTCTGACATCGGTGAAATAACATTTCTAATCCTTTATAAAAATAATCGCAATCTTTATCTTCAAAATGACTGAAGACGGCCGCCTGCAACTCTTCATCGCTTGAAAATTTTCTTCCCCTTAAGTCCCGCTTTAAATTTGGGAATAAGTAATAGTCGGACGGAGCCATGTCTGGACTATAAGGTGGATGGTCCAGCTCCGTGAACCCGCATTGACGCACTGCATCCTTCGAAACACCGGCGGTGTGCACGGGGGCGTTGTCGTGAAGCAACAGGACGCCTTTACTCAGTTTGCCTCTGCGCTTCTCCTTTATAATATCTCGCAGTTTATATATTAATGAAGCATAATATTCGCCGTTTACGACTGTATTGCGCTCTTTAAAATCAACCATCAAAATACCTTGAAAATCCCAAAAGATTGTGCACATGATTTTTTTGGTAGATTGTTGCACCTTTGCCTTTCTAGGCGGCTTTTCACCCTTATAACGCCATTCCATTGACTCGCGCTTGCTTTCTGGATCATAATATAACACCATAGTTTCATCACCAGTCACTAGTCTCTCGATCACGTTCTTTGGGTTTTCTCCACAAAGATCTAAAAACTCGGCAGCACAGCGAACTCGCTCCCGTCTCTGCACAGCTGACAGAAGTTTCGGGACCCATCTTGCACTGACTTTTTTCATATGAAGATGTTCATCGATTGCACGATGGACGGTAATTTTAGAGAGCCCAAGTCTAGCTGCAATTTCTCTAATCTTCAAACGGCGGTCACTCAAAACCTCTTCTTCGATTTGAGCAATAGTATCGGGAGTGAGCACTTCTACCGGTCGACCGTCATGGCCGATATCTTCGACGGTTTCTCGCCCGAGGCGAAACTCTTTCACCCAATTTTTTACTGTGCTATAAGAGGGAGAACACTCCTTATACACACCATCTAATCGTTCTTTAATTTGGGCGGGGGATAAGCCATCTTTAAATAGAAACTTTATGACGCTTCGATACTCGGTTTTCGACATTTTGAAAAAATACGCGACACTTGTTGTTCAAACAAACTGCTAAACTGAACTACGCTCGTCAAGTCCATGCGTGTTCGTTTATAAAGTGTCTGAGAACCGTACTATTCAATGCAACATAACATGTATCGACATGTCGCGTAGAACTATATCAGGCCAATTCATTATGGGACCGACTACGTACATATATAGACATAATTGGAACTGAAAGCCGTCCTATTGAAATCCTGCCGCATCATTAAATATTTCCCATTTGACCAGGCGGCCAGTATGGCCTCGGCAGCCAGTGAGAGCCGCCGCATCCTGCAGAACCAGGAGAATAGCCGCAGCATCAGCCACCCCATGACCTTGAGGAAGAGAGGGCGCGCGCCCCGCCCTGTGAGGAGACTGCCTCAGGTACGGTAGAAGACTTAGCAGTTGTACTCGTATGAGTACGGTCTATATCTGATTGACATTCTACTACAACAGAATAATAACCAAAAGGAGCCAAACAATATTGGACACTTTCATACTAATTTACTGAGAACTTATCCGTCAATTTGTGAACTTTGTATGAAGATCGAAATACTTTTTACTCCAATTGTATAGGTTCCAAACCACAGTATAAGGACATTATACAGTATGGACACTCCCTGCCGCTCTTTGAAGGCTACCTCACCCCCACTGTGTGACCGATCTGTGACCATTTGTCAAGAGGTTGGCCACAGGTTGGCACAGTTCTAAAACGGCTCCAAAGCACAATATTATAACCAAAGACAATTTTATTTTTTAAGGAAAGAGCTAAGCCTTCTAAGGCTATGCAGCCTTGTCTGGTGTATACAACTTTTACTTCATTTGTAAAAGTCTAGCTAATAATGAATAACAATGAGGGCTAATTGAATCTCGATTCAACCCTAGTACATCACGGACAAATTTACATATGTATACAAACTTCTAGCGATAAGACCGCCTTTGTAAACGTAATCCAATATTTTATATGTTATGTAAATTCCTTGTGTGCAATAAAGCATTAATACAATACAATACAATACAAACATCAATGTATTTGTAGTAAAGAATACATGTTTTTACCTAGTTTAGTAGTTAAGGTCGAGGTTTTGTATCTTTCTTTGTTACAATAAAAGATTTTTATTATTATTATTTAATGGCGCGAAATTTGTATGAAGTGTCCGGGGTGTGGTTCCAAACATAAAGTGTTTCCGTTTCGTAAACGCAACTACTATTTGCTACTTGTTGGCGTATTAATAGTCATCCTGTAGGTAATGTAGGTAAGTTAGTTAACTACCCATAGAGTTCTCAGCTGCTGGGGCACGGCACGTCTCTTCCTGTAACTTGGGAAGGATAATCATTATGGCAGAGCATAAAACCTCAGGACAATGTCTGTAAACCCACAGTACATATTACATAAAACCACAGTACATACATATTACAGTAAAACTAAGAGGATTCTTGTGACCCTCAGTTATTGGTCGTCGTCTGTACGTGTTAATATTACTTATATTGCTCATTATTTTGCGTACGAACGTGTGTAGAATGATAAGCATTAAAGCCGTAAAAATATAATATTATGTAAATCCAATCTATAAAGCCCACGCTCACACAATCTAGTTATTTTCAGAATAAAATAATGCAACCATAAGAACAAATGAGACAAAAAAGATTAGTTTTAATTAAAGCAAAGCAACAACCGTTATAACTAGCTAATCAATTTAAATGTAATCTAAGTTTTAATAACTTTATAGTGTAATTTACCTTTAATAAAAAAATAATAGCCTCTCTCACTGAACTTAAATACGAAACATTTTGTGGGTTAGAAAGTCAGCTAGAGTAAGAACTTCTGACAAGTTGCCTCATTTAAATATAAATGACTTACTACAAGTTCTTCAAAGAAATTATTGTACTATACGATTACTAAGTAATTAAATACTAGGTACTAACAATTATTGTTTTCTTTCACTACCGTGTAACCTAATAAAAAACTTTAGGTACCTAAGTAACACATTTGACTTTGAATGGTTTAATGATGGAAAAATGTTTTCTTTTTCACAATTAGTATGGCCTTGGCATTATCATACCTGATGTGTAAGCAGTTTCAATTTTTTATTGATTATTATTTTTTCTATTTATAAATAGTGAAAAGAGACGCTCTAAGTTACTGACCAACAACAAATGACTGCAGTCTAGCTTGAATTCTTCTAATCAAAGTATCCTTCACCAGGCACTTATAATCGGAGTACGGAAGTGCGGCACAAGAGCTCTGCTGGAGATGCTGTATCTCCATCCCATGGTGCAGAAGGCTTCAGGGGAGGTGCACTTCTTCGACCGCGATGAAAACTACGCGCTGGGCCTCGAATGGTACCGGAGTAAGATGCCACTGTCCTTCAAAGGACAGATCACGATAGAAAAGAGCCCGAGTTACTTTGTTACTCCAGAGGTAAGTACTTTCCTGCACACAATTTGATATAACATTTTAGTTGTGATAACTAGTTGTTTTTTACGCTTTTCTAATTCTCTCCGCTAGGAAATGAATATAGCATACATTTCTTGGGGAAAATTATACATTTTCTGAATGAAGTGAAACATATGAAACATAACGTATTTCCCGAACATTATTTATAAAAATTATAATTTTCTGTTCTTGTTTAGGTACCAGAACGGGTACGAGCTATGAACGCGTCGGTGCGTCTCTTGCTCATTGTGCGGGAGCCGGTGACGCGCGCTATCTCCGACTACACGCAGCTGCGCAGTCGCGCCACGCCGTCTGCGCCTGCGCAGCCTCAATCGCCGGCACCCGCGCATCCTGCGTCTGACGCGACGAAACCCTTCGAGCATCTAGCCATTGCACCTGATGGCTCCATTAATGTTGCCTACAGGTATTTTAATATTTTATTTCATCTAACCCTTAATTACAACAGATTTTAAAGGCCCTATAGCTGACTGTCCTATTAACGGATCTACTAAATTGGTATTCCTTCGAGAGACACATCCTTCCAATAAACACTTCATAAACTAACTTCAATAGACGAGCTTATAAAGGTGATAATCCATTTTTAATGATGAGGGATTTTAGCCTTTTGCCAACAAACGTAAATATAACATCGCCTTTCTCTTTCAGTTACGACAATGCTATATATAGGGTGACTTTAAATTAGTTCTTGATACCAAAGCATATGCATGTGCTCATGATAACAAACAACTTTCCCTAAGAAACCCATAGTCAAATCTGAAAAAAAATTGGTCTCTTCATACTAATTTGGCCGGTCCATTGATCGATTTGTATGGAGGGTCCAAAACTTTTTTGAGATTTGACTATGGGTTTCTTAGGGAAAGTTGTTTGTTATCATGAGCACATGCATAGCCTTTCGTATCAAGAACTAATTTTAAGTCACCCTATATAATATATACATACTTAAGCTAAGAATAAGTAAAGAAAGGTAGAACATTAACCACCGTAAACGAATTAGTAATCATTTACAGCGTTCAGTCGTCTGGTCAAACGATGACAAATAACTGTGAGGGTCAAGATCATTATCTAAACGTAATATTTCATGATAAGTAAACAGTATATGCGTTTTTTCGTAAAACGATGGATCAATTAGGACAAGCGTCCCCTAAACTGTGTTCTGCTTTCCGATAAAAACGTTACAGTTCTATAATATAAAATTTGTACCTATCAAGGAGATGACAAATGAGGTTAAAATTTATGAGCACATCAGAAACTGTTCGGAAAATTAATTAAAAATGACCGAATAGAAATTACGCGTTAAACATTTTTATTTGTTTGAAAACAGAAATAAGCAAATGTTATTCCGCAATTTTTCTTGATTGCATAATACTTCATCTCTTCGACATCTCTTTAACGTTTGCTTTCGTTTCGTTTATATCTAAGTACTGTTTATGGAGTTTTGGTTGGTTGGTTGCCAGGACATTATACCTAACTTGTCCTA
This sequence comes from Coleophora deauratella, assembly GCA_958295455.1. Taxonomy (NCBI): domain Eukaryota; kingdom Metazoa; phylum Arthropoda; class Insecta; order Lepidoptera; family Coleophoridae; genus Coleophora; species Coleophora deauratella. The sequence continues at coordinate 13,337,700 of OY282391.1, read as the reverse complement.
GCTGTATAAGTAACTAACGAACCTAATACGTACAAAGAAACATGGAGTGTCATTCATAATCACCTTATCCCGGTGTTAAATGACAATATGTTCTGGAAGTCCCACACAAGCAATTTAATTATGCTATGGTTATTCCAGGCCATGTTTACCCTCATTATACAACCAAAATTATAATTATTTGAGCATGTTGGAGGACGTGCGTACATTGTAGCATTCGAATTAATTTGTTTGTTAATTTGTATCAGAATTTTCCACAAAATTCAAGTAATTGTTTTCAATACACACTGCAAAAGCCGAAAGAGAATTATGGACATTAATTTTAATTTAAAACGGTGCCCCAAGGTGCTCAAAACTTATTCTTTGTCGAAGTCTAGACCACTTTTCTTTACATAGTAAAAATAGAAGATTTTTTTTTAAAAAAACACGATTTTGATGAAACTTCATTTACTTATACTTATACTATACTTTTGTGCGGCCTACTACCTTAGATAGTTGGTTACTCCGGAAAATAATAAACAGACCCTATTGTTTGCTACTGATTATGAATATTTATTACCGTGGGCAATAACATGAAAATTTAAAGTTAAGTGAAGATCACTGTTTTGTATTGAGCAATGAAAATCCTATATAAAAGATTTCGCAAGAAAGTATGCACAGTGTTGATGTAAAGTAGAACCGCTGCACTGATCGATTTAACATAGAACTTATCGATATAAGTAATTCTGGAATATCGAAATATCTTCTTTTAGTTTTTATAATAAATATGCGGATCGCAGATAATATAGAGTGAGTGAGGGTACCGGAGGCCCAACAACCCATTTCAAAGGTCGGCAACGCACTTGTGACCAGGGTTCGAAAATATCCGATATTTATAATAAATATCAAAATATCAGATATTTTTGATATATATCCGATATTTTCGATATCTTTGATATTTTTGATATTTATCAAAATTACATACTAATTTCAATTTCTTACTTTAATACATGATTTTCGAAATAGCTTAATTTAAAATGTAGGTATATGTTTGATAATTTGAAGATTTTTATTAAAATAACATTCAAATTTTATACTCTGATATGTTTTTTCGAAATAACTGAATCTAAAATGTATATTTTATTTTTGCAAATTTGAAGATAGTTAATTAAACTAAACTCATTTATTTATTATTGTGATAATCATATCTTTATTCTTTGCATTTGGCACATTTATTCGTAAGAAGCAGCTCTTAGAAGCTAGGAAAATATAAATATCAACATTGATATTTATCAAGCATAAATATCAATTGATATATATCATGATATATATCCGATATATATCAACTGATATATATCATGCGAACCCTGCTTGTGACCCCTCTGGTGTTGCGGGTGTTTATGGGCGGCGACGCGGCGGTAATCGCTTACCATCAGGTGATCCGTCTGCTCGTTTGCCACCTATCACATAAAAAAATATATAGGTTTGTCCAGTCATCATGATGACTGATCGTTCATCCCTTTCTCTCGCAGGCCAATCGCAATATCACTGTACCACTCGTACCTACACCGGTGGCTAGAGGTGTTCCCACGGGAACAGATCCTGGTGGTGAATGGTGACCAGCTCATTGAGGACCCCGTACCACAGCTCCGGCGCATCGAGAAATTCCTTGGGCTTGAGCACAAGATAGGTCAGTTTATTTTAGTTTTTGAATGTTAACTACTTAATCAACTGAAGTATGTCTAAAAATACAGAAACAACTCAGCACTGGTCTCAGGCAGCAACAAAAACGAGTAGGCCTGTTATTAATACATTTTCGGACAAATAAGAGTTCACTATTATTCTAACAGGTCGAAGAAACTTCTACTTCAACGAGACAAAAGGTTTCTACTGCCTGCGCAATGACACCACCGACAAATGCTTGCGCGAGACCAAAGGGCGCAAGCACCCCCGCGTCGACCCCGCAGTCGTCACCAAATTGCGAAAATTTTTCATACAGCATAACCAGCGATTCTACGAGCTAGTTGGCGAGGACCTCGGCTGGCCGGAAGATTAAACCTCAAAAAGAAATAAAATCTATTGACATGGATATAAAAACTTCTTTGAGAAATGATATTTTTTATCTATGTTCGTCGATTACAATCTTTTTGAATAGATGGTCGAAAGTAAATACTTTTAGAGAGGTAGGCTAAGCAATGAAAATTGTCCAAAGTTAAAAGAAAATGATGGACGAAACGTTTTGTGATCGAATACATATCAATGTAACATTACATATCATTAGTGATGTAAGTTTTTGAAATATTGTTTAGGTAAGTTTAAGATAGAGTAAGGAAATCTTAGTTAGGTAGTAAACCAGTTTTGTTTACGTCAACTTGTTGGGATTTAAATATATTTTTTCTAATCCAAATTGAAGTTATCCTCCTACTACTGGTAGGTATTTATCATACTTTTTGATTTCGTAGGATTGTTTTATCGTAAAGCAAAAATATATTAAATATGTTTTATCAAATAAAAATTTAATTCTGTTCTTTGATTGCAGATAAGAAAGGGAACAACGTATTATTAAACTTTAAAATAAAAACATTCTAGCCAGTTCGTTTTCATATGATACCTATATTTAGTATCCAATATGTATTTGAACTAATCCTACATTACATTAACTCAATAATTAATAACATGTACTGATTTATTAAACCGACCCATCTGAAACCCTGAGCAATATATTTTGATATATTATGGTATTAAGTACATCATAAGTGTGGTATATGTACGTTCACTATTTATATTTACACGTTCATTATATTATTATTATACATTACTTACATTATTAGGTATCAAATTTTACCTGTAATATGATTAGAAAACCATTAGTTTACATAGTATTGATACAACTTAGTAATAACTGTAAATTTATTAAAAATGAGAATGAATGTTGTCAAATTTTCGCTTTCTCCTTTTAGGTGTTGTAATTTTTGATCGTGCCGTGTCTTTTAAATGTCATGCATTACGTTATAGTGGGTGTGTTACATTCTGACGTCTTAGATATACCTACTTCTTATCCGTATTTTCAAATTCTATTAATGGCAACATTAATTCGTAGTTTAAACATTTATTCATTCATCAAAAAAGTTATGCTTATATCCTTATTGGTGTGAAGATTTTAATATATCATATTTACAAACGATAAAACACGCTATCTACCTTCACTTGATTGTTAAAATTTGGAGTGATTCGACGCGGGTTTTAGAAGTATTCTATTTAAGTGTAACGTCCAAGACTGAAGAGTTAGTTGATTAAGTCTTAATAGTAGCGTAAACTGTCCATAGTGGGAAGGAGGCAAGCATTGTTCCAACACATCGACGAATTCAGCTACAGGATGCCACAAGCCTCAACATAGGCGACACCAAACTCCCAGGGTAAAATGTCAGGTCTTAAAGTACGTAATGGAGTGTTAATTTCTACCAAGATATTCCATACTATCAATAAATCACGCATCGTTAAGGATTTACCTTACCTTAAAATTTATTACAGGAAATTTTATACTGTCACGAAGAAAACACTCTCCAAATATAATAATTCTACCGACGTTGTCTCGTAGACTTGTTCGGCGATTGTCTTTGTCTCGTTTTATTTACGAAGCTGCTAATTTTATCACGACTTCTACGTTTACCCCGATGGTGGGGTTCCATTAGTAAAACTTCTCTCACAAAGTTATCAAATCAGCATTTTAGCTGATCGATTTATATAAAAATATATATATTTTTTGCTGTTTTAGCAAAGTCGTAGAACAAATGTTTAGTTTTATGAGTAGCACTTGTATTTTCCTATCGCACAATCGATTGATATGAAATAAAGGTCTCTTGACTAAATTCGTCGATGTTTTACCACCTGCAAAGTATTTAGCGCAATGCATTTTAAAACTCGTTTTACCAAGATACTTTTGAGTAGAATTTTGCTTCTAAGTCCAACTTTCAGAGTCAACGAATATTTATATGTTTTTATAATCCAAATAAAGCAACACGACGTCACAATTTGTGATATGAAGTGATATGGGGCAAAATGGTACATAAAGGTTTCGATACAAGATGCTGTTAAACGAATAATTAAAATCACAAATCAATCCAGTCGTGTTCTTCATTAAATCTTGAAGTGCTAAGTGGTTTTTAAAGCACACGCTATTTGGGTTTCAACTACTGACAATAAAAATTTGAATCCTCTAATCATTTCTCTCATTATTTAACTTTATTGGTATCCTAGATGAACGCCGTAGAAACGGCGCATTGAACGAATATAAACCAAAATCACAGAATACCCACTAGTACACCAGACTACAAGTTTGGACCAGAAACCAGAAAACAACTTATCAGAATGACAACTTAGACATTATTATATCTATTTATTCGAATTTTCAGCATCTTGAATCCGGAACAAGAATATCAAGCATATCAAGTAATTTAATAAGTATAGTTAAGTTTAAAAAAAATCTCTGTAGATTATAAGTTACAATTTTATGTGATAGGGAGGAGTCTTGATTAAGAAACGATTCACTAGTTAAAAGATAATTTTAATATCACTGTTAAATGTGGTGCACGTTTTAAGATATAGTTTTAATTCTTAATAGAGCAATAATTTTGTAAAAACATTGTCATTAGTAAATTTATTTAACTTGAATGTTCTAAAAATGTTAAGTCTATTAGAGAATCGTTTGTTATTTGCATATAATTAGTTTGAATTTTAAATAGAAAGCGTTATATTTATTGGAGTGTAATTTCATTCTCATTAATTATCTTGTACATAACATCTTTGATTCTTTCAATAAGTTAAACTTTTCATCTCTAAATCTTCAATAAAAATATTAAGAAGTATTCGAATAGTTTTTTTTATTTTTTTAGCAGTGGACGTTTCTTGTCTGAAAATAGTTGAAAGAAATAACACATGACTCCTAATAGATTTGCAATTAGTACGATTTTGAGGCACCCATCTGTGTCCAACGGATTCCTGCAAGTCTTATACTAGATCCAACTGGTCTGAACATAGTAATTTTCTTCAGGGAGACATCATCTGGATCTTCGTCGCCACGCAAAAACTTTGGACTTTACATACCAACTAGCTTCCGCCCGCGACTTCGTCTGCGTGGACTTCAGAACGGGGTCAAGAGAGAAATAAAATGTTAAGGCAGCACCATCTTGTGACAAACTAAAACTTTCAGTTTTTAGCCATTCCTCCGGGAACCCTCTATAGTTTTGGGATAAAAAGTATCCTATGTGTTAGCTGAGTGCTTTAGCTATCTACAAACCAAATTTCATCCAAATCCGTTCGGTAGTTTCGTCGTGAAAGTAGAACAAACAAATAAACAAACAAACAAACATACTTTATAGTGTCAATGAGTCAATAACTGTATTGAGAATCCATTTTTTTTTTTGAGAATTTAGTATGAGTTCCATAAGAAATGTTGCTCAGCTGTATGAGTGGAATCCACCGTTAAAGTTTCCGGGAATGGTCTTTTTACAGCCTGTTACATATTTATAAAAAAAAACTCGATTAAACTTCATACAAAAGAGTGACATTTTACTTTCAAATAAATTCGAGAATCTTGTTGAGTTTCCTCCGCTCCATAATCTGATAACGAATCAGGGACGGGTCTGTGGTACTTGGTATCAAGGGCGTATCGCCTCATTATTAGGCATTCATTAAAATAGTAAAGGTTTTTGGTATTGCGGTGTTATCAAATTCATTTAATAAAGTAACTGTTCTAATTTAATACCAAATTAAATACCCTCCCGGTTTTGGTGTGAAGTAGAAGTGAATAGTAATCCGAACATTTCATAGTAATCTTCTCGCTCCGCTAACACTTCCCGAAACGTTGAGTGTACAAGTTCCGCGTGGTAGGAACTTTGTACTAGGTAGAAAAAAAGACGATTTAAAAGTATGCGTACAGCATCTACTTAAATAAAAAATATTTTGACTTTGACTTTATTACAATAAATATCGCTCCCGGAACGCTTTCGCACCGCCCAGAGGCCGCCTCTGTGTGTGTTGCGCTAAAGCGCAAAGTTCATTCTGTTCTTAACTTTATGTAAAGAATAAAAAACCACTGTGATCATGTGAACAAGCTACGACAAATGGTCAGTTACTAAAAAACACGGATAGCAGCGCCCAAACTTGACCAAATGAAACTCGTTCTTCATTGTGAAAATACTGACTAGAAAACGTAAAAACACTTAAATTCGTTGTCATTCCCCGCTTCGTAAATCTTCTGCCGTATTGTTCGTAATAATATAAACTTTGTACTGTTCCTTTATATTATAGAGGATAAACAAGATAGATAAATAGATGACAAGACACAGATCATAAATGTATAATACAAAGAACTTATACTAAAGATACTTCGATAAGATAAAAAAAGTCTTAAGGTTAAACTCATATAAAACCCCGTCGTCTCTTTAACCTATTCTGCGCAATACCTAATATATTTCTCGTAAACGTAACAGTTTGGAACAAGCTCTGTTTACTACCTAAACAAAAAGGTTACGCGATTTCCCCACCCGCCTACTCTACCTATACTACTGGGAACGATAATATTAGACGAGAAAACAGCTTATCTGGGATTCCAATACGAAATAAGGTAAAAACAAACGTTATTTGAATAAGTATTTTTGATGATTAATGCTTTAAAGTGAGGCGCTCTCGTGTCAATTTATTTACAACAAATGAAAGAAATTTCTTTTAACGAACTCTATGCTAGTTTTTTTTTCTCTGAACTGTTACTCGATTGTCTCAGAAGAAAGGTATTTAAGGTTTTCCTGGTGTATTATGAGTTTATTGTCGGTTCGCAACATGTAAGATTACCTTTAGCAACGTTTGCACACGTTTCAGGATGTGAAACGTAACAAAGTGAAAAAAGAAGCGCCTTGCAATGGACACTGCTCAAACCACCTTAAATAGACATACAAGGTCTAAGATGATGATTATTAATACGTGTACCATTCATACAATTCTAAAGAAAGTCAAACAGAAACGCCTGCATAAAAATAAGCCCAAATCCGAATTGTATCTGAACCGCAAACTAATTAAGAAGGTGTCTATCTGATAGTGAGCGGGAAGCTCGACGGATTAGTCCCAACCGAGCCATCGTCACTCCGTCAGCCGTGGTCCGGCCGCCGCCGTCTGAATAGAATATTCATCGCTCACCCTTCGCTAATGAACCATTGTATCATTGATCTTAGTGAGAAAAATAATGAAACGGGAACTTTTATATATGATATAAAAATAATATATAGGGTGAAAAACATAAAATAATATTCGCTACTTAGGAAAAAAAGCAACTTTCTGCAAGAAACCGATTCAATGGAGTTTAAAGATAAACTTCTCTCTTTGTTGCCATGCGTGCGCCATACTCCCAGGTTGGTGAGACCTTACTCTTGTATATAATTACACCAAGAGTATTTTTTTCAGAAAAAATACCTAAACTACCTAAACTAAAAGGTTACGCTTACGCGATTTCCCCACCCGCCTACTCTACCTATACTACTGGGAACAATAATATTAGACGAGAAAACAGCTTATCTGGGATTCCAATACGAAATAAGGTAAAAACAAACTGTTATTTGAATAAGTAATTTATGATGATAAATGCTTTAAAGTGAGGCGCTCTCTTGTCCATTTATTTACAACAAATGAAAGAAATCTTTTAACGAAATCTGTGCTTGTTTTGTTACTCTAAATCTAATCATATAGCTAGAAAAATAAAATTATCTACAAATAAAGTAAAAACTGTATGGAATATTATTAATAGAGAAACAGGAAAAATAAAAAGTCGCGAACAAGATTATGTACTAGACACAGATCATGGTAAAATTACAGATCTTTCTGTAATAGCTAAAGAATTAAAAAAAAATTTCACTAACATACCCGTAAAAACGACTGAAGCCCTTAATTCTTCGCCCGTACAAGCTCAAATTTTATTAGAGGAAAACGTTATGTCTTAGACTGTCATAGACTGGTTTACTGCTAATAATTTGTTACTAAATGCGAAAAAAACAAAATGCATCAAGTTTTCTTTGCCAAATGTTAAACAGACTCATAATAAAGTAATATTAAATGGTAACGAATTAGATTTTGTTCCTAGTACAGTTTTTCTCGGCATAACTATAGATAGCACGTTACAGTGGGGCCCACATATTGCAACTCTAGCGGGGAGGCTTAGCTCAGCTGCCTACGCCGTCAAGAAAATAAGGCAATTGACGGATGTAACAACTGCCAGATTAGTATATTTCAGTTACTTTCACAGTATAATGTCTTATGGTATTTTACTGTGGGGACACGCAGCAGACATTGAAACCATTTTCATTCTACAAAAAAGAGCAGTCCAAGCTATATACCAACTACGATCCCGAGAACCACTTCGAGATAGATTTAAGGAAATAAATATTCTAACAGTTGCCGGTCAGTTTATTTACGAAAATATCATGTACGTTCGTAAAAATCTAAACTTGTTCTTCAAAAATAGTGACAGACATAACCGTAATTTGAGAAGTAAAAATAATCTTGACATAGCTTTCTCGAGACTGAGTAGAAAAAATCATTTGTGGGGCAGTGTGTACGCTTTTATAACAAAATTCCGAATGACGTGTGTGAACTACCAGAATGTAAATTTAAGAAACATATAAAAAGCTGTATTTGTTCAAGAGGATACTATAAGACTGTAGATTATTTTAATGATAATGACATTTGGAATATTCCTCCAGCAAAATGATATGACGTTTATAAGAGTGCTTAATGTACCTACGTAAAGAAATAAATGATTTTGAATTTTGACTCGATTGTCTCAGAAGGAAGATATTTAAGGTTTTCCTGGTGTATTATGAGTTTATTGTCGGTTCGCAACATGTAAGATTACCTTTAGCAACGTTTGCACACGTTTAAGGATGTGAAACGTAACAAAGTGATAAAAGAAGCGCCTTGCAATGGACACTGCTCAAACCACCTTAAATAGACACACAAGGTCTAAGATGATGATTATTAATACGTACCGTACCATTCATACAATCCTAAATAACGTATGTACGTACCTGTCAAAGCAGTCATTTGAAAACCAAAATTACCACGAAAAAGAATTGAACTTACAACTTAATTTTATTTGTCCTCTTTTGACTGGTTTCGGCATAATCGGACGGATATTCGGTAACTATACGGCCAGTATTTTAGTACCCGGTCGGATACCGGATAATAGCTTAATTATCCGGCCCCCGCCGGATAGTTAGAATGTTGTAAATGATCATCGAAAAACACAAAGTAAAACCAGTTTTTAATCTAGCCCAATGTCACTTTTTAATGAGGTAGTAATTATGGTTTTTGAGCGCCAAGGTTCCTGCTTGATTTCCTGTTCCACCCCGAGAAATTATCACCTCACATAAATTACACTTAGGAAATTGTTGCTCTTCGACGAAATACGTCCATTAAGGCGACTTTCTCGGTGCACTTGCCATTTTTACAAACACAAATCAAAATAGGACCAGTACCACGATTTAATTACGTTGTAATTGTTTGAATACATAAATCAAACAAAACAAGCGAGTATCGAAACTCTCCACGCTCGCTAGGTGTCAGCCCGAAGAAAGCCCGAATCAATCCAAAAGTATAACCGAACGCAAAGCACGGACGACGCCCCACCCGCCATCGCTGCGCTCAGCAGTTGCGTCATATCATTTTAGGCTGCCATCCATTTGCAGGCATTTTAGGTAGACGGCCGGATAATTTGGCCGAATATTCGGCTATCCGGCCTGTGGCTTGTCTGAATATTAGGTATCCGGCTATCCGGCCAAACCACTATCCATCCCATCTCTACATTATATAATATAATTAATTATATTATATGATAATAATCGTATAATAGACGATAAAGAGAAAGCTAAGAAAACAAAGAGCATATCAAAATATATAAATAAAAGTGCTTTATAATGATATTTCTTTATTTTCAAGAATTTACTTTAAAAATTTAAGAAAAGGTACTTACCAAGTTCTGTTTCTTTGAGGCAGAACTTATTTATGCATTTTTCTTTTCCCGGTGAATTCCCTGAAGCACGAGAAAGAACCGCACTTTAACTTTGCACGTGGAAGGTTAAACAATGTGACTAGCTTACAGTTTAGTTGCTAATCTACGCTGAATATCCAACGAAGAAACTGAACGAGGGAGACAACTTAGTAAGGTGAACTTGCTCGTGACGTAAATGTTTTTTGCAGGTCACCCACCTGCAATTTACAACAAAACACAGAAAATGTTTTGAAATACAACAACATACAATATCCAAGTTACATTAGATGAAATTGCACAGTATCCTGCAAAGCCCCGAATCCCCATCTCCGGGACCAAGTCCAAGAGACAGCGCTTACGACGGGCAAACGAATGCCTTATGCATCGAGTTCTCAGCTGCAACGTCTGTGATGCCTGCAACGTATTACCGGGCGCCTGGACAAAGGACGGCCCGGATCGCCGCGGCTCATAATAATGCCCAAAGAAGACGCGACCTGAATCCCAGACACCCGTCGGGACCCCGGAACTCGGATCGCGTTCCGCATTATTGCTGCGGTGTTATCTATGCCGAAATTTCCCGGCTCGCCATGCAAATTCCACATTCCGTTTGATCATTAATTAGCAATCAGAGCAGCTTATTCCGCCTCTATCGTTAGCTTTACGGTGTTTGTTTCAATTCCGCATCATCCCCTAATTATAATTTGTTTACGGGTTCGAAGCTGCCTGTTCGTAGAATTGGCCCGGAGATGAAAAAGGAAAACGTACATTTTGTAAACGAATTAGGCGACGTAATTGAGACTTCTTTATAATACTCACTTTTTTTAACATAAGGAAATCTTTTTTTTTTGAGGCAGGTATTGTTTATAGAGGTAATATTTTGTATGGATGAACCTCAATGTAATTTGGAAATAATTTATGATCTCAAGTTGAAAGTTTGTTTGGTTGTAATTGTGATCTTTAGCTTGGTTTGGATATGTTTGATATTAAGTATAGATATCATCAAAATGTTTATTCTCAAAGAAATAGATTCTTGCAGAATTGATTTATATTTATAGACTGCGTTCTCGAGGGAAATCTTTTTATTTGAAAACACTTCCGAACAATTTCCTGGTAGTGTTTTTCTCTTTACTCTCTTATAATTGAAAAAGCTTCGTAAATATAGGTTTACTGAAACCATCTTAAGGTGGTAGAAAAACAATAAATTTTATACAATAGTTATTGCTTTAAGGTTAGACGGCAGTGCTCCTTGTTTGAAAACATCCGAATTTGTATGAAAAAGGGTGACTGACGTTTAACCTTACATTCATTTAAATTTATTAATAAAAGAGTGTTAGCAGTTTCATGACTGTATGACATGATGGTGTGTACCTGTTTCTCAATTATTTTTTTAAAGACCTAACGCACCAGCAGTGTTTTGATCTTTTAGGACCCAAATGTGTACAATTCCATCTATCCTCAGATTGAAATTCTCATATACGTTCAACAAATTAAAACACAATAGGCACAGAGTTCGTAAACTCACAACTGTAAACCTTCTGTTCGCTGCTTTTATTAGTAGGTACTTCATCAATCTTAGGGTTTTATACAGAAGCAGCTCCCAGCTAGAACCTTGAAAACCAAGACGAATTACCACCTGACGCACCTCTCTTCCTCCAACTGGAAAGTGCCTACAATTATCACATTAGCGGAGAATTCACAAGAATTTATCAATGAAACGAATCCGTTGGAGCTGAAAAGAGGTATGCGACAGTTTAATTAGATAGGCGGCGACCCCTCACCCTTTCGGTACCCTCCCAACATCTTTCGGCTAAACACAAAATAATGCTGATTTTCAGTTTTAGAACGCACAGGAGAATACACTCGCAAATAAATCGCTGTATATTTGAGTCTCATTTGAATATAATTTTGTACATAGATTGTTTAGTAGGATTTTTATTTGGTGATCGAGAAAACTGTAGTTACTGCAGGTAATAGCAACGTCTATAGTCAGCCTTAGAGAGAAGACAGGGGCGAAGGGGCGTTTGCTCGAGCTATATCGATGATTAACTGCGCAAGTACGTTAATTGAAACGATCTAGGTTGCAGAATACGTTGATCTAGATTACACAGAACATGACACTAGCATAGCGCTTAACGGAATTGTATGAACTGAAATATAAAATCGATAATTAATAAATTTTAATGTAATGCTGGTAAATTACATAATTGCCTAATAAGTTTGTTTATCTTCAAGCTACCTTGTTTTAATCCAATTTAAAAAAAAGATCAATAAACTTACTAGGGAACTGACACATGAAAACGTCAATTGCCTAATAAGTTTTTACCTTTTATCTAAATTGGATTATACATATTCACATATTTTGAATATGTTGCAGTTTGACTGTACATGCATATTCGACGGTCCCAACGTACAATCCTATAAGTGGTTGTTAGCTGATTTTCAGTTTATGTTTGCGTGACATCCAGTACACTCGATACTTTCATTTGGTTTAAAAAAAATTGGTTAAAACCATGTAAATTCAACCTTAATCTACACACGAAAATTACCATAACTACAGAATTACGTTTCATTTCCGACGTATAACAATAGTAGTGGTAGTTCAGTGATTATGTGTCGGAAAGGTAACTTCACCCCCGCATATGTTTCCCACACGTATAGTGTCATAACTACCAGATACGGTTAGGATCCAATTTAAAAATTCGGCGTAAAATTCAATAAGTACCACTTCCGTTATTTGTTTATAACACGATTCCGACGTAAATGTGCGTAAATAACAAATAATAGATTAAGGATAACTTTTTAAATATTTTTTTATGCAAACTGTAAAATACATAATATTAAACGTATATGAAAAATTTCATCACTTTATGAAAAATATAACAAAAGTTACACACGTTTAAAACTTTAAAATGGTCTCCTGTAAAATTGGCTTTTGCGGTAAGGGTATTTATACGTAGGGGCCGTCGAGGTATTATGAAGTACGGAAAAGTAAAACAGAAGTACAAAATATTATATCGGTACATGCGAGGTGTTATACAGGGTGTGACTTATACTGAACAAAACTTCCGAGAGACCAAATATTCCACAACAAAATAAAGCAGTGTGAATGTGATTTTTTTATAAATATTTTTCCTTGTACGGGGCCATCCATAAATTACTTCACACTAATTTCATGATTTTGACTCCCCCCCTCCCCCCGCGTCCTTGTCCGCGTCCGCGTCACAGATGGTTACATTTGTGGGACCACCCCCTCCCTCCCCCTTAACATTTGTGACGTAATTTATGGATGGTCCCTACCTAGTATTCTTTTAGTTTCGGCTTTGGAATATCTTAACATGTCATCTTCTCGTGTGGGCTGTCAGACCAGTGACCTTACAAACCCTAGTGTTTAAGTTTTTAAACTACCGTAAGTGACCTTACAAACCCTAGTGTTTAAGTTTTTAAACTACCGTAAGGCCTAAACATGTCCATTGCGAAAAACAATCGATATTTTGGAAACATCGATGTACAAAACATCGTATTAACATCGATGCAACCCAGCGATGTATTACATCGGAAAAAATATCGTTTTTTTTTTCAAATGTCTATCCCTACCTTTTTTTTTTTTATTATTTATTTGAGTGCGTTTGACAACACCTCACCTGATGTTAAGTGACGATGCTGCCGAAGATGTAGCACGCAAGCTCAAATAGTGCCTGTTCACTCGCACCTTGAAGATTAGGTAACCCCTAACCTTGTAGATACAGTTCATAACAAAACAAAACTTTAAAAATATTCGCGATCGCTGCGCTCGCGCCTTCAAACAAAGCCCTTCAGCTACTATTGACCTAAAACTTATTAAAAATGATACTGATCTGAGATAGGTATTTCTTTTTCTAAATTGCCATTTCCTGGTTGTATTCAATTAATTCATCTATTGTGATGTCTATGAACATGCCGGAAAATACGTTTTCTTTGTATTAAAGCATACTTTAATATGCAGTTGCGTTTTGTTAATTAGGCCCGTTTTTAGTGATAGAGTACATTTTCTACTTTGAATGTTGTATTTATGTACTGAGTGTGGTAGTAAAAAAAAATTAATGAACCCACAATCACTTCATCAATCATTCAATCATTAAAAGAACTGACTATCCTGGAACCCCTAAATACTATCTATTGAGCTTATCTAAGAACCACCACAATTAAACCGGAATATGATAATTGACCACGCTGAATACGTTAAAAACAACCGACTTCAATCGCAACAACTCCAATTTTGCTATGTTTTTGTTAATTTTCTCAAAAACCGCTGAATCGATTTCGATAAAATTTATATGGGACCACCTGTGAAGTATAACCCTTTCAAACAAAAAAAGAATTTTCGAAATCGGTTCAGGTGTCTTCGAGTAATCGGTGAACATACATAAAAAAAAAATTAAAAAAAAAGATTCCGACGAATTGAGAACCTCCTCCTTTTTTTGAAGTCGGTTGAAAATAAAACAAATCAGATCACTCTTTCATTAGACACCTGCAATGCCTCAGATATATGTAAGATTTAAAGTTTGTGAAAAAAGTTTAAACAAATCACAGTTATAGATCCCATTCCACAACGAAGGTTGATTTACCTGACAAGAGTCGGTCCCTTTTACACTTTTAATATTTACAATACCTATACGTTATTATGCTGTCAGGGACTCAGGGTAAAAATTACTATCACGGAAGTTTTCTGGAACGTTTTGTTAGTTTTTATATTTTAGGACCCTCGGACGCAACGGGGCAAAAGGGTTACATTAATAATTCAGATTTACTATATCAATCAAACTATCCATCAACCTGCCCCACGTCCGCCCCATCAATCCAATATCCCATCAATAATTAAAACAACATAATATTATAGGGCAACATCATCCTTCGCAATTACTTGTCAGAAACATGTCGGGTAATCAAACTGAAAAAATATAACTAGGCTGCTTATAAAATATCTGCAAATATGACAGTGTATTTTAGTCACGAAAATGAAAAACTTTCCCCGTGAACCTAGAGGTACTTAATTCCAAAAAAAACGATCCTCCCGTACGATCACAAAGTAAGCGAGTCACCAGTTTTTTTTTTAAATAGACTATTGCTTGCGTATTGCTTGCTACGTATTATTGGGAAATATTATAATACTGTATGAAGTGAAACGTCTTTCTGTGTTGACTTTTCGATATAACCTACGCAACGGTAACAAAAGGGTGGGTACTAACCGCTGTAAATTTAGAAATCAGGTACCTAGGAAATAAGGTAAGGTAAGGCCGTATAAAAATATAGCAACATACAAAGTTTCATTAAAATCGTGAGAGCCATATTTGAGAAAATATAATGAACTTTGGTTTGTAGGGGAGGTACCAGAACTCTCACTTACTTTAAATCAGTTGGATCGTTATGGCATAACTACGGTCAAATTATATTAGTTATCTTACCAAACCACACCTAGTGATGCTAAGAAAGAATGCATGGAAAGATTGTGAAAACAATTTAATAAAATTACATAAAATAAAATAAAAGTTTGCGTAAAGATTCCAAGCTTATTGTACTTAAGAAATTCAATAACCAATTACACAAACATTCCGAAACCCTCCACAAAATTATGTTTAAGATCCAGAGCTTTCCATCGTCCATACAAAACGACTGTCAGGAAAATAAACAAAAGAGATGAAAACATCACACCAAAGAGGTTCTTATCGAGCTCACTACGAACCGTTTGTAACAAGATATTTCAGAGATATTCCGCGGTTCCCCCGGAGATGAATGACCGCCCCACTACGGGCCACGGTATCGGTAGGCGCCTACGATCGTCGGCTACGTGACGTCAGACCCGCCTACACTCACCCACACAAGAACGTGATTCACACTACCCTAATCGGTATTCGGGAGCACCACTCAACAACCTCGCCTCGCTCCGAACTTCTGTATACTTAATTTAAAATTCCAGTTTAAAATGTAAAGTAATTTAAAATGATGCAAAGCACTTTTAAACACGAATAAAATTATCGTTGTAGGTATTCAGGTGTTATAAGCTCTCTTGTCGTTCACAATAACTCCCAAAACTGGTAGAAAATGAAATGGTAAATCTTAGTATTTAAATATTCGTATTTAGATGAATACCTACCCTTTACCGCTTATCTGTATTTCGATCAAACGTACTATACTTACTAATGGGGCACTGATTTCTTCCCACACCTCGGGAAGGTTGGGCTCTATAGTCCAAACACGACGGACATGGTGGAGGTTGTGGGGTAATGGCAAACCCCAGTGTCTCCGACATAGCTTAGCTACTGACATCTAGTAATAGAAAGCTGCACGAACAGCTTGCGTGCCTTGCGCTTAACGGAAACGTTGAATAAATGTCACTAACAGTGAAATCCTTCTAGGTTATACCGTTTCTCTAGTCAGTTAACCTGCATGATCGCCGCGACTACGCAAGCCGCACTGAGCCACGACTGCTTCATGTATGACCTAATGATAATTATATTCTGTTTGGACTTCCCATCTAAATTTCTTAGTTTGCTGCAGTCAACAGCAAATCCGTAGAAAAAAGTTGATCCAAGAAAAGACTGCACCTTTCAGTTAACTCTTTATGTTCGTTAACAATCCACGTCGTCGGATATAAGGCCATCTAGTGATAGCAGCTGGCACCAACGGTTTAACATGCCTTCGAAAGCACAGAAACGATCGAGATAAATGCTACTTAGTAACAGTCATACCCATCCATGTAATATCTGTTTAACGACCATTATGTTAATCGAGACAAAACAACATTTAAACAAATATTTAATAAATTCTCAAAGCCAAACAAACTGTTTCAGTCTAGAAAAAGTACTCGAAGCCCTCTTTATCTGTTTTGCAATCGTGATGCCCATTTCACTCGCGCAGACTTTTTCCCATACTTATGCTAAACTTGCCGGCAATGTGAAGCAGGTCGACGCGCCATCAATCTTCGCAGATTTACGGCTCTGGGCGTCTGGTTCGCCTTGAGCCCATCTCGCCGCAAGTAATCCTAAACAGCCTCATATATGACTCAGATTTTTACAAGTAAGGTCACTTCTTTTATCTCATCTTCTAGGGAGTACTGAACTCAGACTCAGTATAGCATTATCGGAATCAAAATCCGGTACTTTCCAATTAATCTAAACAGATACTTTTCATCATGTGTCGAAAACGCTCTTTTGTTCTGATATTATTTGTATACTTCGTAGTACACGACGTCATACCTTTTTAATGATTTTGGCGAATACATTTAGCGTTGGGTTACCTAATAAAATAGGAAATGGGGTTAAAATACCCTGTGTAATTTGATTTTTAAAATATTTACCTAGTCATTTTTGTTTTCCCTCTGTTTTTAATATCAGATGCAAAGTTTAAAGCCTATTTGTGTTTGTTGTGCATCGTAAATGTCAATCCGGTCGACAAATTTGAATACGGTTTTTCATTTCGGATCAGATAGGCTTCAACGCTAAATTTCCTTGTTGGCTAAACGACCACCACATAATACTCCACGGGAGCAAAATGTCCGCAATTAAAAACTGTCAACTTTCATTTCATTAATTGAAAGTAGGTTTAATTACGATAGTTCTCAATTATGTTTGATGAAAATTGGTTTAATGGTTTCTAATTCTAAGTTATTGAACTTTACAGATAGGGTGGTATTTAGGTATTCTGTTTACTTACTGTCTGTACCAGCAATAACTACCCGATAATTACATTAAAACAGTCAATTACTCGTCGACCCACCAGTGGGTTAATGCGGTGGGACTACGAGTCGGGAGCGAATATGTCACCATAATTTTGTTACCTAAACTTAGATTGAATCGGCCCCTTCGCCGTCATCGCAGAAAGAGTAATCAAGTCAATTTAGCGATTCGCCTTATCTCAAACCCAATCTCAAAATGAAGGTAATTCTCTTTCCAACTTTATTCCCTACTTACATAAAAACTTAATATTCCGACTTTTCTATTGAGTAATAAGAACCCTGAAAAATTTCCTTAGAACGGTTTCACCAAGGTGAGCAGTCAATTTAGTAGAGGCTCAGTGCAGCTTGCGTAATCACGTCTATTAGGTAGACACGATCACAGCCTAAATTAGTTTGGCTGTTCCGTGTTTCGTTACCTATATTAAGCCGTAACCTATCTTGCTACCACTAAATGGCAGTCGTTAAGCCATGTCAAAAGTCTTATGTGCAGCTTGAAAACGGATACTTAGGTTGGACCCTGGCCCACGTCCTCCATCATTCGAGATTAAACCCCAGTGTGTGGAGTAGGTCTAACTTTAAAGACCTACGGTGGAACATCCGCTAATGCAAAGATACACAAGCTGCTAAAATCATAACCCTTTTTATTGCGCTGTAGCCGGTAATATTAAATTTAAAAATAAGCAGCGTTACGTAAACTGTTATTGTGTTACAGTGATCGATATAACGAAGGTATACCTTCTACTGCCGTACATCAGATACATAAGTTGTCGAAGTATTACAAGAGGGAGAAGAGTTATGGATGACACCCGAGAGACTTGGCTGACATATGTGACGAACAGCTTTCGCTTAATCCTTCGCACTCATATTATAACATAACACTGATTATTAACAAACACTAAAGTAGTACAAATTATAACAAAATTAGATAACATTTAAAATATTATCACACAAAAGTAAAACTCAAAAAGTTCTTAACCAACTTTCACCAAACTTAGCTAAACCTCCTTAAAACTTTTAAAAAACGCATTCAAATCTATCCAACCGTTTAAGAGCTCCGATTTCACAATTTTCACAGAGACACACAAACTCAAATACATACACAAAGGTTTCAAATTACACTCGTCTTTTGCGTTACCGATTTATCTTAGTAGGTGTACGAGTAAGTACCGGACAAGAAAAGAAAAGTGACGCTTGGCACTAAGAGAATAATTTGTACTTGTAATTTACGTATGTATTTTTACTATATTTGTCTAGTAATAATTTGTGCCATGAATTCAAGTGACTACCATGACATTTTTAAGGTTCCATACCTTAAAAGGGAAACAGGAACCCTTAAAGGATCAATCGCATGTCTGTCTGTCCAAACTCCGAAATACACCATACTTTATTGTTTTTCGATTAATTTGTAATCACATTATTGTAGTATAATTAAATAATTATGTCATAAAATATCAAAAAGATTTCGAAAATTAAAAAGTCCTTCCTCTTTAAAAACTGAAAATGCCACTTACGTGAGTTTTCGTTATTTTAATATGGTTGGTAAGTATGGTTTTATTTCAAAATAAAAAAAAAAAACATCGGAAAATCTATTTAGGCGTAATTACTAAGGCAATATTGAAAGACGTCAAAATTAACTCATCCATCTTATTTGTTCCAACTTATCAAAAACATTAAAGGCATAAAATCTAGTGCATAATCATTTTATATTTGCTTCCATTGCTTTGAAAGGATATATTGCGCGGATCACCCTTGTCAAGGCAGTGACAGCTTAAGCCTTCGAGAGCTACTCAGGTGGAAAGACCCGCCAAAGGCCTAACCGTTTCGCTTTGCACCCCTTCCGTCAAAGTATTTTCGGATTGCGTTCCATGTCACAAATATTAAAGGGTAACTTACATTTAGAGACTTTCATAAAAGTTGTCGCATATGTAAGTACTCATATGTGTAGGATTCGATTAGATAAAGGATTAAATCCGCTTTATTTTCCTTGTCTTCATATTATTTCAATAAGATTGAGATGTCGTTAAATTTCACATAATTATATCAGGTAAGTATTTTACACGTAACTCTGAAAATGTTAATTCTTTTTAAAAATATGGCTTATATCGTCTCTCGCACGACTAACTCTACTATCTCATAACCTTGATTATTTGAGTTTGGAATTTATCTAACTGAAATAGGGTTGTTTTTAAAAACTTACGAAGAATGAGATAGGAGAGTTAGTCGTGCGAGGGACGGTATGTGAACTAGGTATACTCGATTATTTTGACATGCACTGACAGAAAAAAAAATCTCAACTTTCAATTTCTGTTAACACATCCACCGATTCCCTCGTCAAAAGAGCTTGGGTTCGTAGGATTAAATTATTAATAATTAAAATAGTAAAGAGTAATTACCTATTCATAATTCGTGCTTAAATAAAATAAAATAGATAACTACATGCCTGCCTGTATCTTAGACAGATAACTGAATTTAATATGAAAACAACAAAATTAAAAATAAATAAAGTGGGTAGAAGTCGGGAAGAATTTTTTCGTGATTTCGATGATTTCCAAGGATTATACTGTTTGAAACTCACACGGTCATTATCACAATAAATACATAAATGGTAAATAATTGTTTTCATTTTCGTAACGGCGTCGAGGACGCTGTGCGGAACTCCGTCTTTGAGATCGACTGGACAGAGCTGGAGGCATCCAATTGCTGTCTTTTTTATTTCTCGGTAGCGTCGACATCTCTCTGCCGATGTTAAAGGCGGTGGTGGTCGCTGGCTTATTAGTTTTGGTCGGTCTCGTGGTACCTTTTTCTGTTTTACTGGTCGTGGCATCGTTGTTTTCTGTTCGCAAAATTTTATTACTAGCGCGGCGCTGATGATATTCCAGTTCTAAATACTTATCTGTAAGAGGATTAAAATTCAGTTTATTCCATGCAGATCGGTTGAGTAGTTCGGCGTTGAAAGCCGAAGACGCGTTCATCGCATTCACGTCAACGTCAAAAAACCGTCATGGGTAATAATACCTCGCAATTCAAAACCTCTCAAAATGTATATGCCACAGACTTAACTAAATTAACACACATACATACATACATATTTTATAATGTTTTCGTTGTGATACCTGTTGTGGGAAAATATTAAAAAAGTAAAGTAAGTGTGATAGTTGGCAAACTATGAAATCTTTCCGGGGTAATATAATCTGTATTATTGGTGACTTTAATCTTCGTGATCTTGAGTGGTCCACTGACACAGGGTGCCCCGAAAACTTCTATTGCAGAAAGTCAGAGGCTATATTATTTGATCTGTGTCACTCAACCGCTCTTTGTCAACTTAATACCATTCGAAATCATAACAATACAGTTTTGGACTTATGTCTTGCAGACAGACCAGACTTATTTACGTTGACACCTACAGCTCCTATTAGTCGTCTCGATCCGCACCACCCCCCTTTCGATCTCAGCTTCCACGCAGTTGTTCCACCTTTGATAATCAACACTATGATGGATACACTTTGCTTTCATAAAACTGACTATGAAAGCTGTATAAAGGAACTGGTAAATATAGACTGGGACTCTATTGCCTCGACCTTGAATTGTGATGATTTTGTTCAATTTTTCTATAATATTCTTCATACAACAATTGAAAATTACACCCCTAAAATTAAAATAAAAACTAACACATATCCGCCTTGGTTCTCTTTGAGTCTCAAAAAAATATTAAAATCCAAAAATATATATCATTCCCGATTGAAACGCTACGGTAACCCACGTGATTACGATACGTTTTCCATATTGAGAATGAGATCAAAGCAAGCTGTTCAACAATGTTTCAAAGACTATATAAATAAAATAGAGGAGGATATTAAAATAAACATAAAATCATTTTGGCGCTATAAGAAATCGAAACGCATAACAAATAACTATCCTAATTGTATGCATTATTGTGGCCGTATAGCTGACACGGGTGAAAAAATTGTAATCCTCTTTGCCGACTATTTTTCATCGGTCTATGATGACAATGATAGAACCGTTATATATACATCTGACAGTTCCCCGTCCAATTTTTCTATTTGTAGTATCACAGTATCAGAAGATGAAGTGTTAACGAAGCTAAAAAACGTGAATATCGGCAAAAAGGTCCTGATGGAATACCTCCTGTTTTTATTCGTTTGTGTGCGTCTGTCCTGGTAAAACCTTTATCAATAATGTATAATAAGTCAATATGTGAAGGATTTTTTCCATCGCTGTGGAAAATTACCAGAATAACTCCCATTCTGAAATCTGGTGACACCAGAGATGACACAAACTACCGTCTAATTAGTATACTCAGTTGGTTTGGTAAAATATTCGAGGGTATTATTTACGAATATGTATATAATCATCTTAAACATGTTTTGAGTCCTTATCAGCACGGTTTTATTACAGGTCGATCAACTAACACAAATTTACTTATTTACACCTCCTTTATTTGCGATTGCTTCAATAACAAAACTCAAGTAGATTCGATCTATACGGATTTCTCTAAGGCTTTCGACCTTGTTAATCACTCGATACTACATATTAGCGAAACTATCATATTTAGGAATCCATGGCAATCTTCATCGTTGGTTCACATCATATCTGCAAAATAGGACTCAGTTAGTTGCATTATATGGATATGAATCCATCCCGTTTCTTGCATGGTCTGGTGTACCTCAGGGATCGAACTTGGGACCACTTTTATTTATAGCATTTATCAACGATCTGCTTAGCAAAATAGACAGTAAATGTCTCGCGTATGCTGATGATGTTAAAATTTTCAGAATGATTAACGATATAAGTGATTGCGTAATTCTTCAACGTGATATCAATACTATTAATGATTGGTGTGTAGGCAATATATGAAGTTAAATTTTAAAAAATGCCAAATTATAAGTTTCACTAAAAACAGAAACCCTATTATATTTGACTACAAAATAAATTCGTACTCAGTTGCCCGTGTCCGTATGGTTCGAGACCTCGGTGTCATCTTTGATTCTCAACTATCTTTCAGAGCACATTACGATATCATCTGCAATAAAGCTAACAAAATGCTTTCATTTATACTTCATAATGCGAGGCCGTTCAGTAACACTAATACTTGGATTACATTGTATACTACTTTAGTAAGGAGTATTCTCGAGTACTGTTCCTCTGTATGGTCACCAATGTATAGTGTTCATATAGATAGAATCGAAGCGATCCAACGTCGTTTCTTAAGATCACTTTCTGCAAGATTTGAAATGAGACGTATATTACCTGAATACGATGACCGGTTGCGGAAATTCCATATTGATAATCTAGAGAATCGTCGAAATATTATTGATCTGGGCAACCTTCATAAGATCGCTAACGGTCAGTTAGGTGGTGAATTGTTGGAAAGGTTGCAAATTAAGGTACCAAATCGTTCAGTGCGTGTTCCACAGCTTTTTGCACTACCTCTTACAAATAATAACGTTTCAGCAAACGCTCCTTTGACAAGAATGTGTAAATCTTACAATGAAATATGTTCTCACCAAGATATATTCAATATAAATTTCATTCCCTTCAAAAAAAATTACTTCCAAAATTCAATAAATGTTAATATACTGTTGTTTTCTTTTTAAGTTTCCTTTTATATTTATTATTACTGTCACGATAATTAAAATTTATGCCCTAACTATTTCTATTACAGGCTGTGTATAGTTTTCACTGGGCTACAGATTAATAAGCGGTGTAAAACATAAGCTTAAGTAAGTAATTTAAGTTTGTAGTCTGTAACTGTACCTACTGAAATAAAATAAAATAAATAAAATAATCCAGTATAAACAATTCCGTTTCATGCACAAATTCAATGGAAATATCAATATTTTTCAACAACGAAATGATTTCCTTGAGTTCAGCGTTTTTTGTGCCTCCATTTGACCAATTATAACTTCGCAGAACACAGCAGTTCTACTTCGCGCCGTTATCTTGTTTACTGGCAAATTGAAACACACTGAGGTACTCAATTTGATTAATATTTAATTTACAAAATTTTATTTCTGTCGCCGACCATAGCGAGAGCAATTAGTATAATTACGTCCAAGTGACTACGTTATTACTGTCATTTCTATTCCGGCGTTTCTTTATGTGCGAAGTTTAATGCCATTTCCCCGGGCAGACATCACTTCGAACGTAACAATAAAACATTGTTGTTTTTTGTACAAATTATAATGAAAATACAGAAACCAGGTCTGTCCGTTCATCCGCCGATCGCAGACAGTAGAAGCAGCATCACAACTTTGAGATTTATTGTAAAGATAGGATCTCAGTTATTTTATGATGTCTTTAATATTTTTGAAGGGGACAACGAATTATATCATCAAAGCATATAAATTATTTTATAGGACAAAACGAAAAACTACAAACCAAAATTAATAAACAATTGAAAGTTTAACTCAATTTTTACTAGGATCCAATTATAAGTGACGCATTAGTTAACTAATTATCGCCATAATTGAACAGTGGGCCGTTATTCATAATTGCTTATCCAAAACCAACTGTTTTCCTGTTTACGTAATATGAAATTACTCGTACGAGTATATATGTGAAAATAAGTGATTATGGCAATTTGAGCTTACCTTCAGCGCAGACACGGTCGGTGTGGAAATCCTTGGTGGAGGCCATTGTCCAGCAGTGGTCGTTTTTTAATGATAATGATGAAGATGATGTGTTTACCCTAGTGTAAAAGTTGTATCTGTCAAATTGCGTTGCCTGTCTGAAATTTTATTTCTTTTACTTTACATAACTATCTATCACTATCTGGTTTTTATTTTATTTGCTACCACAGATAGAAAAGCCGCTAGCGGGATCTATGATTGCTCTTCTCCTCAACGTAAACTTCAAAGAATTTTAAACCTTCCAAAGGTATGGTGTTATCTGTATATTTAAATTCCAAACCAACTCGCAACTCCAGTCCAGGGAAACTCTCGTTAATCCATTGTGCGACGCGAGTACGAGTACAAAAGCCAAAACTGAAGGGTCATCCAGCGAAGACGCACTCGAGGAGAGAGCAGTTAGCGAAGTTCAGCTGTTATTGCGGACTGCATAGTGGGCGGGATATCTGAGAGTTGGACAAATGAATAAAACTATTTTTCTTATTTTTGTTTCTGATTCATTACATTTAAACGTTGGTCAGGTCACTGGAAACGAGAACTGACGTTCTTTAATTAACGTTTGTCTTGTAGAATATTCGAAAAATGCGACTATGTTTACTTTTTATCTTGCATATAAGCTTGTACCGGAATAAGCTTGGAGCGGAAAACTTCACTGTTGAACGTAGGTGATAGCTAAACTTATAATATATTTTTAGAGTTCCGTACCTCAAAAAGAAAAAAGAAACCCTTATAGGATCACTTCGTTGTCCGACCGTCTGTCTGTCTGCCTTTTTCTCAGGAACGCGTAGATGTATCAAGTTGAAATTTATATCAAATACTCAGGCCTGCAAACCCTTGAAGCTGTAAAAAAATCAAACTTCTAAATATTCGGCATAAAAGGCTCTAGTCTTGATTGCGTTGGTATAGAAGTTTGATTTTTTTACAGCTTCAAGAGATTGCAGGCCTCAGAATTTGATATAGAGTTCAAGACATGTGTGACTATAATTTTTATATGGAACCCTCCTCGGTGTGCCAGTTTGACTCGCACTTGGCTGGTTTTTTATATATTTATTACAATAATACGAAAATAAGATCAAAACAAGAAAAGGTTATTAACATAAATTTCAATTTAACTAAATCCTGTTGAGGTCAAAATATACCTTTATACATAGCACGTATAATGAAGGTATTTGACCCAAACATCTTTGGATTCAACTTCTGAGATTCAAGCCCAGTGTGCAACGGACGGACAGTGGTACGTGCTTCGGACTTAAGCCAAATAACACTAGAGTACTACTAATACGAAGACAGTTATTAGTAGATAGTTGTCTGGAGTATCTGCAGTAAGAAGTTTCATTAATTATAAAGCAGTTGAAAGCAAGAAATGCCAAATTAATAAAGTAAATATTAAACTTCGCATGAGCCCAAACAAAATATGGAACAAATTATGGAGCTTTGCTGTATTCTACTGAAGGAAACTGGTGAGGGATCAAGAAAAAGGAGTGACCAAGAAGAGGCATCTAAATCGTTGTGTTAAGAGTCATGTGCTTCTTTCAACTATTTTCAGACAAGAAACGTCCACTGCTAAAAAAATAAAGAAAACTATTCGAATACTTCTTAATAATTTTTTTTAAGATTTAGAGATGAAAATGATTAGATATAATATTATATAATAACAAAATTGGCGTAGGACCCGTTAACTAGGGATTCACTCATCGTACTGAACAACTTTTGTTCTACGACTTTGGTCAAATCGCAAAAAAATTTTTGGACTCTCCATACCAATTGATCATCTGTTTTGCCATTTTTGCCTTTTTTGTATGGAGAGTTCAAATTTCTTTTGCGATTTGAGCAAAGTTGTAGAACAAAAGTTGTTCAGTACGATGAGTAGAATCCCTAGTTAAGGGGTCCTACACCAATTTTGTTACACCCTGTATAGGGTCCTCCTAAAATACCTGAAAAAAATTCAACAGTGGCTTCTACTTATGAAACTGAACTACTTTCCCCATGGAACCTTGAACTCAATTCGCAAAAAATTTTTTGGAGTCCTCATACTGAACCGCCAATTTGGATGTCAATTTGTTTGTTTTGTCAATTTTGTTTTCAGTTGGTCAATTAGTATGAGGACTCCAAAAAATTTTTTGCGAATTAAGTATAGGTTTCTTAGGGAAAGTTGTTCAGTTTCATGAATAGAAGCCGTGGTTAAATAGGTATTTCATAGGGACCCGTATATTAGATACCGATATAATTGACCACGCTGAATACGTTAAAAACAACCGACTTCAATCGCAACAACTCCAATTTTGCTATGTTTTTGTTGATTTTCTCAAAAACCGCTGAATCGATTTCGATAAAATTTATATGGGACCACCTGTGAAGTATACCCTTTTAAACAAAAAAGAATTTTCTAAATCGGTTAAGACGTCTTCGAGTAATCGGTGAACATACATTAAAAAAAATATTCCGACGAATTGAGAACCTCCTCCTTTTTTTGAAGTCGGTTAAAAAGAGTTCCCGTGTACAGTCCTACATACCACAATACGGACAGTAACAAATTATCGCAATATAGGGTGTGGAGGGAGGAACAGGTCGCCTTTACGGAGGGGCAGGAAGTCTATGTTAGGACTATGCTAATAAGGCCACAAATGGTACTGTCATAAATACGTGAATCTTTATTTCAGTTAATGGTGAAAAGTAAAAGGTCAAGCCGTGACGTCATGCTCATAAAAGTCAAAAACGTTTGATCTTAAAGGGTAACAAAACACTTACAAATATGTAACCATAATATATTCAAATATTCAACAGCCCTTGAAATCAATCGAAGTGAGCAAATACCTATTAGTACGATCAAAATATGTTTTCGTCGCACCCACGCGCTAGTAGGTAAATATTTTTAAAGGGTCTTCAATTCAGTTACCATCGTTTGTATAGCATCAACCGAGTAGGTACATGTGAGTAAAGTGCTCTGTAATATCTGGAAAAATATACATATAGGTAGACAGACATAGTGAATAATGAACATATGCACAGTCAATTCGTGTTATAACCACAACCACTATCAGCCGAAAGACGTCCACTGCTGGACAAAGGCCTCCCCCAAGGATTTCCACACCGACCGGTCCTGTGCGGCTCGCATCCAGCGGCTTCCTGCAACCTTTACCAGGTCGTCGGTCCACCGAGTCGGGGGCCTGCCCACACTGCGCCTTCCGGTGCGCGGTCGCCATTCGAGAACTTTACTGCCCCAACGGCCATCTGTTCTACGAGCTATGTGCCCTGCCCACTGCCACTTAAGTCTAGCGATTCTGAGAGCTATGTCGGTAACTTTAGTTCTCCTACGTATCTCCTCATTTCTGATTCGATCACGTAGGGAAACACCAAGCATAGCACGCTCCATCGCCCTTTGGGTGACTTTGAGCCTTCTTATAAGGCCCATAGTAAGCGACCATGTTTCGGATCCATATGTCATCACTGGCAACACACACTGGTCAAAGACTTTAGTCTTGAGGGACTGCGGTATTTTGGACGTAAAGATATTGCGAAGCTTCCCGAACGCTGCCCAGCCGAGTTGGATTCGACGATTGATCTCTTTCTCGAAGTTGGACCTACCTAACTGGACTGTTTGTCCTAGGTATACATATTCGTCAACAACTTCGAGTGTAGAGTCTCCAACTTTCAGAGGAGTGGGTGTAACACGGACGTTTGACATGATTTTCGTCTTATCCATGTTCATTTTAAGACCCACTTGTTGGGAGACTCTACTAAGTCCTTCGAGCATTGCGCCTAGGTCTTCCAAGGTCTCAGCCATGATCACGATATCGTCAGCAAATCGAAGGTGAGTGATGTACTCGCCATTGATGTTAATGCCGAGTCCTCTCCAGTCCAGAAGCTTGAAAACGTCTTCCAGTGCAGCGGTGAACAGTTTCGGAGATATAACGTCTCCCTGTCTCACCCCACGCTGCAGCCGGATAGGTTTCGAATTCTGATCCTGGAGGTGGACCGACATGGTGGCGTTTTCATACAAGCACTTCAACACTTCGATGTATCGATAATCAATTTGGCACCGTTGGAGAGACTGCAACACAGCCCAGGTCTCGATCGAATCAAAGGCTTTCTCATAGTCCACAAACGCCAAGCATAGTGGCCGATTATACTCTTCGGTCTTCTGTATAATCTGCCGCAGCGTATGTATGTGGTCTATGGTACTGAAGCCTTTTCGGAAACCGGCTTGTTCGGGAGGCTGGAAGTCGTCAAACCTGCGTGCGAGACGATTCGTAATGACTCTCGAAAACAGCTTGTAGACATGGCTCAGGAGTGAGATGGGTCTGTAATTCTTCAGCAGAGACTTATCACCCTTCTTGAAGAAGAGCACCACCACACTCCTGTGCCATGCTGTAGGCGTTCGTCCCTCGAGCATGACGGAATTAAATAGCTTCTGAAGAGCTATAAGTACCGGTTCTCCACCTGCTTTCAGAAGCTCAGCCGTAATTCCATCATCACCCGGTGCCTTGTTGTTCTTAAGCTGTTTGAGAGCTATTCTAATCTCACACAGGCTGACGTCTGGGATATCTTCGGTATAGTGTCGGGACAATCTGGCTCTCGGGTCTTCAGCCAGATTGCTGACAGGTAAGCGTGTAGTCATGTATAATTGTCCGTAGAATTTCTCAACCTCTTCCAACAGCTCGGGCTTGGACGACACGACTCTGCCATCCTCGGTCTTCAGCTTTGTCAGTTGGCTTTGACCAGCAGACAGATCCCTTGCGAATACTTTTGACCCTTTATTGCGCTCGATAGCCTCTTTAATACGGTTGGTATTAAATTGGCGTATATCACGGGTCAAGGACTTGGAGATCTGTCTGTTTAGTCGCCGATACTGACAAGCATTTTCAGAGGATTTCAGAATCAGGCTTCGTCTTTCCTCCATGAGCTTGCTGGTGAGGTCCGAGATACGAGATGTTCTTTTTAAACGGCCGGTTTTGAAGGCCTTATTCCCAGCCGTTTGGACAATTTCCATGAACCTGTCGTTATAATTGTCCACATTTTCGCATTCTCCTAGGCATTCGAAGCGGTTGTGCAACTCGAGTTGAAAGCTTTCGGGGTTTTGGAGTTGGATAGGCGCTGGTCGGAGCGTGGACTTCATCAGTCGACATCTTTCTAGCTTTGTTTTTAGATTCAATGTGCCTCTTACCATTCGGTGATCGCTTCCTGTCTTCAGCGAGTTGATCACAGAGACATCATTGAATATTTGCCTTTTTGTCGACAAGATGAAGTCAATCTCATTTTTTACTACGCCACTGGGATGCAGCCATGTCCACTTGCGCTGTTTTGGCTTTTTGAAGAAGGAGTTCATCATGAAGAGGCCCTCCTTCTCCATAAAGCCAGCCAGCAGCTGACCCCGCGCATTCCTCTCTCCGTATCCAAATTTCCCCACTCTCAGCTCGTTGTCCCTTCGTTTGCCCAGTTTCGCGTTGAAGTCCCCCATCACAACGGTGAAATGGGTCCTGGAGCTATGTATGGCTCTGGAGATATCCTCATACATAGCCTCCACCTCTTCGTCGGGGTGTTCCGCGGTCGGCGCATATACCTGTATGACCTTCATCGAATACCGTTTGGTGATTCTGAGTATAAGGTACGCTACCCTCGTCGAAACACTCTCAACCTGGACCACGTTGTTGACTAGGGACTTGTGGACAATAAACCCGACACCACCCTGGGACAGTTGGTCGCCCTCCCGGAAATAGAGCAACCACAACCACAGTGATATAAAATTAAAAAATACATTGACTGCTTAAGTGTATATGTGATGATATTTTGTTTTATATGTTTTACTAAAACTAAACATACTACATTTTAACATTATAGTCAAAGATGTTAGTTAGGAATTCAAAGCAAATCATGATAAACAGTAATGGATCTGTTTTTCATGATTTGCTGGTTTCATTTAAAATGAGTTACAGAACGATAAAGTTCTAAACTACCCTACTAACTCACAGACGAAGTATAGGTCACCAGTTGTGCTTGCTGCCTCTTCGCAATAAAAATAAATAAATATCCGGGACAAATCACACACAGTCATCTAGCCCCGAACTAAAATTCCCTGTATTATGGAAACCAGAGACTGATATACAGACACATATACGTTTAAATACACACATATATGTATATATAATATATGTATATTACACCCAACACAGAGCGAACAAATCTGCTCATCACAGAAATTTTTGCTCTGGGTGGGGATCGAACCCACGACTCCCGGATGAGTAGTCAGGACGACTAACTACTGAGCCACCGAGTCAGTCTATTCTTTGTTTAATTTAAAACGTAGCAATCGACGTCCGTTGCTGTTGTTGGTACGGTAATTTAACACGTCAAGCGCCAGGTACCCGATCTGGACTCGCCCGAGGTGGGATACTGCTTTGTCATTGAAATTACTCTATCCGGTGAGTACAAAGTGGGGACCTGCTACGTAGTCCTACATATTTATTCTAAGTGAAAGGAAGATATTTTTTCTGAGACTTACGAAAACGATGCACCATTTTTGTATAATTATATGTAATTAGAATTTGTACATTGTATAATTATATGTAATTAGAATTTGTATAATACGATACTACACAGCACATGCAGCCCATTTCTGCGGCGTAGATTATTAACTATAATTTTTTAACATTTTATAAAATAATATACGAGTAATTAAGTAAATAATTTCTTATAATTTTTCAAATTAGTCTGCTTTGTTAAAAATTGAATGTCCAAAATGATTTTTATTCTAAGTTAGTGCGTCATTCGTCATTTTTAACTAAAAACCATTGTAAACTTAAAACCGAATTATCTTAAAACTAAGAAAAAAAGGACGTTCATCATTATTGTAGTGTACTCTTCATTTTAATCTTAATTTTAAGCTTACAAATGGTGAAAAAATGACGAATGACGCACTTACTTAGAATTTAAATCATTTTGGACATTCATCATTATTGCAGTGGAACCTTATTAATAAATAAATATTTTTAGGCGACTAAAGTTGACGCTAATTGTACAATATATTATGTTTTTGAAAACTGCTGAACTTATTGGTATTTTTTTTTTGTGATATTAGCTAGTTTTCGTTTAAAGTTCTTGAAGTTTATACAGCCATTTTCAACATATTACATTATTACGTAGAAAATATGCTGCTCAAAAAAAATAAGAGCCAGCAGGTTTTTTTGATATAACATTACAATAACAAAAGTAATATATTTTTTTACGTTTTAATAAAAAACATAAAATTGTTTAAAATTTCAGCTAATACATGTTTCAAATAATGCTCAGTAGGGCTCTTACAATGATGGTCTAATGATATAACAAGAAACCTGCTGGCCCTTATTTTCTTTTGAGCAGTATAAATAAGTACTAAGAATACTGCATCGCGCGTTGATGTCTTTTGTATGGCCGAGACGTTTTACATGATAACGCCTTAAAATACTACCAAAATTACAACATAATTATTTTCAAGTCAACTAAACTTAAGTGCAACAAATTCCTTTGAAGTCGTTTTTAACAATACTTATAACGTAATATACACCAGTAAATATTGTGATAGTTATCTAGTTTATATCATTGAGATATCTATGAGTTAGTTAGAATAAGTATGCAATTCTACGTGCCTGGCATTAAATTACCAGTTACCATCCGTCACCTGTCACCAGGCAGTGTCGTCAGGCGCCCGGTGATGACATTTGACGTTAACTGCTAAATCCTGAACATTTTTATTTTTTTATTTATACACCATACTCAGCATCACCGTATCGAGATGAACATTCCCAGTTTCGTGCGATCGATCTCAAAAGGAAGGTATTTCGTTAACTTATGAACACATATCGCTCCACTACTGGGGCCGGGGGGGGGGGGTCTCAGGAAGGATAGGCGGAGTTTGTGAAGCTAATGACCAAAACCCAGTGTAAGCAAAGCATGGTACGATCTAAAGTATGAAATTTTAATAATGTTGTCTTTGTGCTACAGGCTCTATGAAAATATTGAGTAAATCGGCTAAGTGCGATAGTAGGCATCCCGCTACGAAATCGTCAGAAGTATTCAAGCCGCCGGCCTGTAAGGCCTCTAACATTCCATAACGACTGCTGTCTAGTGACGGCAATCGAAACCAACGGCTTAGCGTACTTTGCGAAGCACGCAAACCTTAGAGATGAATGCCACTTACAGCCAAACCCATCCAGCTTACGAGCGTGTCTGTAGTCAGTTAACCTGCGTGACCGACGCGACCTGTCGGTCACGCAGTCGAGTCGTGTAAGTTTAACTCCTACCCAGGACATACGTAATTATTCTGGATGTTTCATTTCGGAGCTTAATTTATTCTGGGTGTAATATACTGTTTCGTACACCATAGTGTTGTCTTCGTAGTATTTAAGTACCAATAAACATATCGTGTTAAGGAAAATTACTGAGTAATTAGTACGGTAGACAACGGTACTCTAGTAATTGGAGTTTAAGTTTGTTTAAATGAAAGAAATAAACAAAAACTTTAAATATAAAGGGTCCTTCCTGGGAAATTGCTTACATTTTGTTCTATCACTTTTTATATGTATAAAGTGAACTTTTTTAATTCCCCACACAAATCAATTTTTGTATGGAGAGTTCACAAATGTCGTTTATTTAAAAATTGGCAGAACAAATGTCACATTTGCAAATAGTTACATAATGAACAATATTTTATAACTTATTTTTGATGCAGTCGTCAACCCTATAATGACATGTATACCTACATATCCTATTGTTATTTCCTGAAAATAACCATAAAGCAAATCATAAAACTTTGTTATAAACTGAAACGATCTACAAATTTCTTAAGAATCACTAAAATTGAATTGAAAATCGAATAGCAAGTGTTTCAATAAAGCTTGTCTCATCCATCACGCCACTCGGAACGTGCTGTTGCCGACAAGTGGAGGTAATTGATAACCCCATGCCCCCATCGCTACGGTACCAAGTACCCACCCCCTGCGGGATTCTTACGGACTCCCCTCCCTAAGTCCTAAGAACTACAAGCCGTAATTGTCCAGCACTATTTCTAGTTACAACGTGAAACTGCTCGTTGAGTGCGATCTCTGCTAAGCACATAATGCTCCTCCGTTGTGCAGGGAAGAAGAAAAGAGATTTTATGGCAACATTTCGGAAGAGATTATACTACGACGGGTGAAAGGCTACTTAAATTAAGGCAATTTAATTATATTTCTTGATATTTTTAGGAGATAATTTTAAAAATTACTTTCGTAGAAAATTATATATTAAAAAAACTTCTTATTCTTAATATTGTCATCATTGAGATGTCGAATCTATACTAATTATCCGAATTATCCGAACAAAAGGTATCTGATAAAAATTATATCCATGCACCCGACCCGGATACTTACTTTCACAAAATACCTAATAATGAAAACGGCAATCTATCAATGCTTTATGTAAGAAAAGAAAATCTCCTCGGACGAAATGAAACAACATCAGTCAGTGTCTATATCTCATCAATCCAAGAGAGACAACAATGAATCTTAGATAAACAAATGCGTTCAATGGTCACGTTGCGCCATTTCCGTACGATGCTCCTAAATAGCAAATAATACTATATAAAAAAAAACCGGCCAAGTGCGAGTCGGACTCGTGCACCGAGGGTTCCGTATAAATTCATAATCACACATGTCTTCAACAAATATTTTGTATATTTGAGTTGATTGAATGAAAGGTAATTTGCGGTTTACGATTTATGACGAATTAAAAAAAACTACTTACTAAATCTCGTTCAAACCAATTTTCGGTGAAAGTTTGCATGGTAATGTACATCATATATTTTTTTTAGTTTTATCATTCTCTTATTTTAGAAGTTACGGGGGGGGGGGACACACATTTTACAACTTTGGAAGTGTCTCTCGCGCAAACTATTCAGTTTAGAAGAAAATGATATTAGAAACCTCAATATCATTTTTGAAGACCTATCCATAGATACCCCACACGTATGGGTTTGATGAAAAAATTTTTTTTGAGTTTCAGTTCTAAGTATGGGGAGCCCCCAAAATTTATTGTTTTTTTTCTATTTTTGTGTGAAAATCTTAATGCGGTTCACAGAATACATCTACTTACAAAGTTTCAACAGTATAGTTCTTATAGTTTCGGAAAAAAAGTGGCTGTGACATACGGACAGACAGACAGACAGACAGACATGACGAATCCATAAGGGTTCCGTTTTTTGCCATTTGGCTGCGGAACCCTAAAAATGGACGTATAGGTCATTGTTTTTTTATTATTAAACTTCGACCGTACACTTGGATATTTAAAGGTCAGTCCGGAAACCGTGATAAGTAACTACCCCCATGCATGCCGAGTTCACAGTCGATGTAATAATAAAAATAAAATGAAACTTGTCGTCAAGGCGAGGCGCCCATAACCATAAGAATTCAATGTGCACCAATCACGAACGCTGTTGTATGAAGCGATTGTCCACCGAGGCAGAGAGGATAAAGGGAGGGAAGGGGGATGCAGCAGGGCGGCACTTAGTAGGTTCACAGGTAGTAAAATCCTTTATTAAATCCAACTAGAGAGTGCACAAAACTTTCTCTTCACTCTACACAATTTTAACCCTTTACCTACAATAAAATGATGCAACACACGAGGATTTTCATATCGATTATACTGAATTGAGGTAATTTTATTTGCCAACTTACCATACTATAATGCGTTGGCACCTACTATCAGGTCTTATAAAGTTATTTTAAACTATTTAAACTGGGGCTTCTACCATAAAACTTAACAACTTTTCTAATTATTCGTATTTATAATTTTTTACTTCGTCGTTAATTTATTTTTCACCTCTCCATCACGAAAAGGGTGCCTTTGGTCCCTAAAACTCAAATCAAAAACGGTTTTTGCTGCGAGCGTAAGAAAAATTGATTCGAATTTCGAACACCATCTTTTGCGCGGCGCTGAAAAAAATATGGGCGATAGTTCCTTCAAAAACTCATTTTGACGTAGCGATTTAACTCATAGGCACAAAATGTTGTCTGTTATTTTATGAAATTTAAGTTTATAAATTTTGCTATTACATTTTTAAAGACGTAATATTTAAAATAAATATGTACTAGTAAACATGAATATCGTTTACTTAAAAATATCATGTTTGGTTTTCATCTTAGGTTTTCATAAAAATTATAAGCAGCGCACTAGCGCAGTTTCCGAACGCAACCTCTAAATTATTAAAAACATTATAATAAAAAACTATATTGTCTCCAAAGAGAATTTAATCAACTACGTTTTAACTTTTCTCGCTGGTCGAGGTGAAAAGTTGTATGTTTAACACAAGAGCAAGTTATTTTTATATCTCGTGCCTTTAAATCACTCCCTGTGCTCAGTAGTCTATATTAGAATCACTCGCTACGCTCGTGATTCAATTCTAGACTACTTCTCTAGTTCGTGATTTAAAGTCAGCACTTGTAGCAAAAAATAACTTCGCTCACTAGCTGAACAAATAACTATTAACTAAAACGCTTAATCCTGAATAAAAATAATTTCAACGTAATTTAATATTATTTTTATTTATTTTAATTATAAGTATAATTATGTTGTTGTTGTTTTAGTGGCCTCATCACATATTCACATACACCTGAGACATGCACACTAAATAAGGGGTTCCGTACGTAGGTGCGAATGACGCTGTAGCGAAACACGGTGTGGTGAAAAAATTTCAATGTGGTACGCTGGAGCGAAATGCCACTGGAGCGAATGACGCTGAAGCGAATGTCACTGTAGCGAATGTCGCTGTGGCGAAAAAATTTAAATTGTATACTAACTTGAAAGCTTAAAAGGTAAGGTAACAATAATGATATGAATTTTTTGTCAATTTAGTATGGGAAATAAGTACGTTGTTTACCCAAAATAAAGATGTGTTGAAAGCTGCTCAGTTTTAGTTTCAAGTCACAGTTTAAGTAGTTGCAACTAATTTTGTTAATTTTATACAAGGAGAAATAAAAAAATACACAATCATGTGATTTTTTTTTACTGACTCAATGGCTCAATGGTTAGTGCTCCTGACTACTGATCCGATAGTCATGAGTTCGACGATCCCCACCCAGGGCAACCATTTCTGTGATGAGCAGATTTTGTTCTCTCTGTGTCTGGGTATATTATATTTACATAAATAAAATTGTAAGTTATATTATCTATACAAGTATGTATTAAAATTATACAGGGTTACAGCGCTGTATATGTATGTATCAGTCTCTGGTTCCCATAATACTGGGAATCCTAGTTTGGAGCCAGATGACCGAATGTGATTTGTCCCGGTATATTTTATTTATTTAATTGACATTTTATGTCTGCATCATTATTTTTACCTTACCTTTTAAGCTTTCAAGTTAGTATACAATTTAATTTTTTTTTGCCACAGCGACATTCGCTTCAGCGTCATTCGCTCCAGTGGCCTTTCGCTCCAGCGTACCACATTGAAATTTTTTCGTTTCGGTACTGCGCCATTCGCTCATACGTACGGGACCCCTAGATAAGCCATTGAGTTTCAGTGCACACTGTAGACACATTGGAGCAAAGTCCAACTCTGTACGAGTTTGTATCCCATTCCCATGTGATTTAGGCAAGCAATCACGTACCGGTCAATCTATAGATATACATATTTATGTATTTGTTTGTTTATAGAAATACCAATAGCTTATGACATTATACAAAACAGAGCTTATTCTATAAAATACAATCAAGAAAGCCAATTACAGGTTTTTCAAATGTTAAGTTAGTTGCATATAAGTGTGGGTGGGTGTATGTGTGTGTGTGTGTGTGTGTGTGTGTGTGTGTGTGTGTGTGTGTGTGTGTGTGTGTGTGTGTGTGTGTGTGTGTGCGTGTTCGTGTGTGTGTGTGCTTGTGCGTGTACATTTACATGACACATCATGTAAACAGTGTAAATGTAAGTGTAATTTTATGTGATTATCTTAATTACTGTACTGTATCACAATCAATTTTTTAAATATTTTTTGTTGTATTCCTTTCATCTAGGAAAGCCTCAAGATCGACGAATAATTTATTATAGGTATTACATAATTCATTAAAAGGTGAACTTTGAGCGTATTGTGATCTTTGTAAACGAAAACGATGAATCCTATTTTTAGTATGCCTTGTACGTTTATCTGGGACCCTAAAACCTATTAAAGTGATTGCATTTTTCTGAATAAGTTTTAAAATAGACATACAATATATAATATTATATGCAAAAAATGTATTGCTACATATTTCAACGCGTAGCTGCGTAGTATTCGCTATGCTACGTGGCGCGTAGCGTAGCCACAAAAAACACAATAAATCAATAAAATATTTTATGATTTCCATTCTAGTTATTATAAATGATTCTGTAGGGGTAGTTATTATCTACTATTTTTTAAAACTGAACTATTTTATATATAAAAGGAGCAAAATATTTTTTCACTTCCCATAGTCACATAATTGGTCTATATTAAAAAAACGTAAAAAATAAAAAAAACGTGCACATGACTGCCCGTGATATCTACTACCTTTCATTCAACTATGTCAATTTTAAAGTGCCGTATAAATCAGTGCCAAGTGGACCCTATTACTAAACTATGCCGTCAGTCTGTTCATCTGTTAATATCTTTAAATAGCTGTAACCTTTAAACCATAATTGGTACACGGTTGAAACTAGGTATGCTTTATAGCGATTATCTTAACACCTTTAAGCGTACTATAGCTAGCTACTTACTATGTTCTTGCAAATAAACATTTGCAAATAAATGTAAATTTATTATAATGCCAATTCAAGAGAAAAAGAATAAATAAAAAAAGCGGCCAATTGCGAGTCGGACTCGCCTATGAAGGGTTCCGTAGCAGCAAGTAACATAATATAAAAGTTCTTGTAGTTCGTTGTAGGTAAATTGCGGTTTACGATTTATGACGTATTAAAAAACTACTTACTAGATCTCGTTCAAACCAATTTTCGGTGGAAGTTTGCATGGTAATGTACATCATATATATTTTTTAGTTTTATCATTCACTTATTTTAGAAGTTACAGGGGGGGGACACACATTTTACCACTTTGAAAGTGTCTCTCGCGCAAACTATTCAGTTTAGAAAAAAATGATATCAGAAACCTCAATATGATTTTTGAAGACCTATCCATAGATACCCCACACGTATGGGTTTGATGAAAAAAATTTTGAGTTTAAGTTCTAAATACCTATGGGGAACCCCCAAAATTTATTGTTTTTTTTTCTATTTTTGTATAAAAATCTTAATGCGGTTCACATAATACATCTACTTACCAAGTTTCAACAGTATAGTTCTTATAGTTTTGGAAAAAAGTGGCTGTGACATACGGACAGACAGACAGACATGACGAATCCATAAGGGTTCCGTTTTTTACCATTAGGCTACGGAACCCTAAAAATCGACCAATTGTGAGTAAGACTCGCTCTAACGATCCTGAACTAATATAGATAATTAAATAAACAGACACAAACAAAAAAAATATCTCATACGATGCATCACAAGTAGGCAAAGAAAGCTAAGTTATATCTCACTGCACCACACAAAGTGCATAAACTTGCAAGTTGACTTCAGAAGTGATGCAACTTTGAAATATTGCATTTCTTGAAATAATACGAGAGAGAGAATACTAATTTTATTACTTACTTCGAAAAGTTCATTCTCCTATTTGTGGGTTTAATGCCAGGCGCCGTAACTAACTTTTAACCATTCCCGAGTAACTATTTCTTATACATGTTTTATAGTGGGGACGATATGGGTTGTTGACACATATGTATGTTCTTACTTTATAAGGCTTTTTGTTTGTTTGTTTATTTGTAATCTCTTTATTGTACAAAAACATAAAACAGAACAATATTGCTTATAAAAGTAACAGATTGTACATCTATAATTATTTTAAATATTAACTTTAATGTTGGCTGTGGCTTCATCATCTTAGATTTACATTATCTACTTCACGTCATCGTATTTAGCATTATTGGTACATTTCACCGGGTTTTAGATCGAGGATCCTTTTTACCTGACTCCTCCAGGACGAGGGTAATGTTTTATGTATATTTATATGTGTTTAATTGGAAGATCTCGTAGCCTAGTAACTTTGATAGGTTTGGTATTAAGAAGTATTGTTTAGATTCCCTTGAAAATTATAGCATTGTATGATGATCGTAATATAATCATAGAAGAATAACAAAGCTTATTCGGTAAACAAACATAGGGTAAATAACCACTACTTTAACAGACGGTTCTTTAATTTTTTAGGTTACTCACCAGATGTTCCCGTGCACAATACACATGCCATCCTTGTTAAAACTCGACGAAATGAAAACGAAATATTGCACAAAATCATATAAGCTTTCAACTAACAATCACGGGAGCGAGAATGCATCGTACATTTTAAAATATCCCGTTTCAGTTTGCATTCTCGCGACAGCTGCGCGCCCGGCAAGCTTTCAGGCATATCTGAATCGCTACAGACAGTCCGCAAAGGAAAAGAAATAAGACATATCATATTATCATAAACTAAATAAAAAAGAACCAGTATGTAGGTATATGTGAATCGTTTGATATATGGCTGACTCGGTGGCTCAGTAGTTAGCGTAGCTGGCAACAGATTCGAAAGTGGGTTCCATACCCACACGGGGCAAACATTTATGTGATAAATAAATTTGTTCGCTTTATGTCTGGGTGTATTATATCTATTATAATATAAAATATGTATGTTGAACGAATGTGTGAAAGGGTAATACTGAGAATCCTAGTTTGAGGCCAGAGGACCGT
The DNA here is from genome assembly GCA_958295455.1 of Coleophora deauratella. Lineage (NCBI taxonomy): Eukaryota > Metazoa > Arthropoda > Insecta > Lepidoptera > Coleophoridae > Coleophora > Coleophora deauratella. Next base: position 13,297,537 of record OY282391.1, on the reverse strand, counting down.
GTATATGTTTGCCTAGATATTTATTATTTATCTGGTCATTGGCAACTCAGTGTGAACCCATAGGTTTATTTTAACTCAATATATTAAAAGCTCAGACTAAGAAAAGTCTACTCGTAATGTCATAAGCCCAAGGGAGAGCAGTAACCAGAAATCTGCTGATTAGTGAACGAGGTAAAACCAAATGAATGTAGAACAACGAAAATGGGCTTTATACAAAATCCCATCGCCCAGAGCCGGTATAAAACAAAAATTAAAATTTGTTTATAATAAATTGGCCTTTTTAGTTAATTTTTAATATAATTACTGCATTAAGGACATTTCCCAAAATTTTTGTTACAAAGTCACAATTAATTCATGATTTTAATAATTTATGCTATTTTTTTAAATAAATGTATTTTATACCGCGATGTTTATAAATATCATGCCGGATATGTATGGAGCCTTATAACTTGATCCAAAAGGGAACCTGGCAAAAACTACACTAGTGTCATAACCCACTTTTTGTCAACCCCCGCAATAAAAGAAAACCTAAAAAATATCCTACGCCTCCCGACTAAATCCGTAATTTCAAGCAAAAACAAGAAAGAACAAGATTCTATTAAATTTTTCTTAACAATCTGTTTGTTAGTGTTAGCTACCAGTTTGTAGGCGAATGAAATAATTATGTATCTATTTGGAATACTAAAAAGCTGGCTAAAAATAAAAGAGAGTGAAAATTCTCAGAAACAAAGTGGATATGAATTTTGATTTTGGATTTCGGCAACTACTCGTCACACCGAAAATGTTTTGTGCGGAGAACACAATACAATGGTATTAATTTATGATTTTATACTCAAACTCAAAATGTTTTTTGTAGATGCTTTACACATTCTTTTAAATCGTCATTTCTTTCTACCTAGTACAAAGTCCCTACCACACGGAACTTGCACTCAACGTGTGTACAAATTTACACACTGACATTATTGTTGCTTTTAAAAAATGATAGTGGTAAACTTCTTACCAAAACGCAAGGTGTTTTACAACGAAACACGCCAAATTGCTCAACAAAAAAAAAATATTTCACATCATCATCATTAAAAAGTAATTATAATTACATAGTATACAGGATGTAAAAAATCCGGCCAAGTGCGAGTCGGATTCGCGCACCGAGGGTTCCGTATAAATTCATAATCACATATGTCTTGAACTCTATATTTTTAGGGTTCCGTAGCCAAATGGCAAAAAACGGAACCCTTATGGATTCGTCATGTCTGTCTGTCTGTCTGTCTGTCCGTCCGTATTTCACAACCACTTTTTTCCGAAACTATAAGAACTATACTGTTGAAACTTGGTAAGTAGATGTATTCTGTAAACCGCATTAAGATTTTCATACAAAAATTGAAAAAAAAAACAATAAATTTTGGGGGTTCCCCATACTTAGAACTGAAACTCAAAAAATGTTTTTTCATCAAACCTATACGTGTGGGGTATCTATGGATAGGTCTTCAAAAATGATATTGAGGTTTCTAATATAATTTTTTTCTAAACCGAATAGTTTGCGCGGCAGACACTTCCATAGTGGTAAAATGTGTGTGTCCCCCCCCCGTAACTTCTAAAATAAGAGAATGATAAAACTAGAAAAAATATATGATGTACATTACCATGCAAACTTCCACCGAAAATTGGTTTGAACGAGATCTAGTAAGTAGTTTTTTTTAATACATCATAAATCGTAAACCGCAAATTACCTTTCATTCAATCAACTCAAATATAAGAAATATAGAGTTTAAGACATGTGTGATTATGAATTTATACGGAACCCTCGGTGCGCAAATCCAACTCGCACTTGTTTTTTTTATATTTGAGTTGATTGAATGAAAGGTAATTTGCGGTTTACGATTTATGACATATTAAAAAAAACTACCTACTAGATCTCGTTCAAACCAATTTTAGGTGGAAGTTTGCATGGTAATGTACATCATATATTTTTTCTAGTTTTATCATTCTCTTATTTTAGAAGTTACGGGGGGGGGGGACACACATTTTACCACTATGGAAGTGTCTGCCGCGCAAACTATTCGGTTTAGAAAAAAATTATATTAGAAACCTCAATATCATTTTTGAAGACCTATCCATAGATACCCCACACGTATAGGATTGATGAAAAAAAAAATTGAGTTTCAGTTCTAAGTATGGGGAACCCCCAAAATTTATTGTTTTTTTTTCTATTTTTGTGTGAAAATCTTAATGCGGTTCACAGAATACATCTACTTTCCAAGTTTCAACAGTATAGTTCTTATAGTTTCGGAAAAAAGTGGCTGTGACATACGGACGGACAGACAGACAGACAGACAGACAGACAGACAGACATGACGAATCCATAAGGGTTCCGTTTTTTGCCATTTGGCTACGGAATCCTTAAAAGACCACTTCCAGAAACTGACTTTTACCTTATCTAGTCTAGATACTTAAAATGAATTTATGAGATAAAACACTTTATTGAACATCATAAACAGGAAGAATACAATAAACATATATATGTTCCTTTCAGAAAACTAAGTTACATGACGAGTTTGTAAGGCATTTGGTACTGCTGCACAACACAAAATAAGTTAATACATATTACATGGATTTAAGTGAAAGCACTTGCAAATTATTATTATATCATAGTTTGCAGCTTTTTCTATTGTATAAAATAGATTTTGTTCTAAAATTTAAATTAGCGGGAAGCACCGGGCAGCGGGCAGCCTCCTCCATTCCCGAACACTGAATAATAGGTAAATGTAAAGCGATGTGGGAGCAGTTTTAAAGACCTGTACTACCTGCTATAGCAAACGTCCACTAACCCTAGACCCGGGGTGGATCTGTCGTGTGATCAATATAACCCCTTGGATAAGTGACGGGATGGGTCAGGACTAGATGGACTTTTTCTGGACGGACTAAACCGAGATAAGTTTGGACAGCCGATATTTTGACAGAGCCTAACTTTGCACGAAAGCCGCTCACTCTTGTAAATGTTCAATTTATTAGCAACCATGTTAAACAGTGATTGTTATACAAATGAAGTTATTAAAAAAAACCTTTTATTTGTTCATACGTTTGCATATCAGTCTTAAGGATTGAAAAATCAAGGACAATGTAACAGACTGAGGAACTGAACCTTAAATAAAAGATTTAAAACACTAATAGTTTTATTGGATTTAAAGTTATAAAAGAAAAGACTGAAGAAAATTAAATGGAATATATTATTATTATTTATTAAAAAGTTTTACATAGCATTACAGTGAACGTTAACCGACCATCCATCCATAACATCCGCCCACGGCCTAACCACGTTGATGCCACATAATTTATAACAATAGAGTATTATTTTACAAAATAATATGCTAATATTATAAAAACAAGAATGTTTTCCGCAGCTCCCTGGAAAAACAAGATGAAAAGTAAGTAGGTAAGGGAGTGTTTGGTGTTTTGACTGAAAACAGAGTTGTGGTATACCTGTATACCTATTGTAATACTTGTTCATAATACGCTCTGACAATAGCCTGGTAAAACACAGCTTGTTCGAAGTTCACAGTTGGCTGGTGATTCTTCCGAGTGAGCGAGTTCAGTGAGCACAGGCGAAGAGCGGATACACCAGGTCAGTACAGTCAGAACGGTAAATGCATACTTTTTAAATTTTTGCTTTTCTTATCGCGTTTTGTTAAAAATAACTGAGGAGTGTCAGGCAAGTCATGTGAATGTTCAAAACTATTTAATCAAACCTATTCAGATATTATTAAAGTTGGCATGGTTGTTTTTTTTTTGGATCCGACTTTACCCGGCACAGAGGGCGGCACGACTAGAGTTCATGCAATTTAACTTTTTACCGAGCTCCAACGAACAAGTTCGTCTTTGTCGCGGCTTATTCGATTAAGTGTTGAAATCATACAGCTTTGTATTCCAGGCGAAATCCCGATTTTTTAACGCGAACTTTTATAATTAATTCCGAAGTTTCGTTCGTGCTGTGAACATTTGCATTTAGGATATGAACCTACGTTTAGAGAGTGAATAAATTACTTCCTCATTTACTTGCTATCTCGACGAACAGTAAGTTTGAACTCTCGCTGCACTGTAACAACCATGTAGGAAAGCTGTCTTACTCGATACCATAATATTGTTGCTACCTCTTTCATTACCTTGGTTATAGAAGCAGACAGTTGCCTTAAAGCCTCGCCTTGATCACGAGAAACTTCATCATAATCTCCAGTACTCAATGCATGCTGCTATTTCGTTTGCAGTTTAAATAGTCTGTTTATAGAGCCTACTTTCTGAACAGTAGTTTAATAGTTGTAGCTGACGGGACATGACACGGCGTTCGTTATTATGTCCGGACTCCGGAGCTAATTTTATTGTTGCATTGCTGCCTTATTTCGTACAAGGAATAAATAAATGTTACTTGCAAATGGCCACGATAAATTTTTAACGAACTTTTTGAAGTTTAATTAAGTAAAATGTCTTTCTACGATATAAAATCATTTTTGATTGCTATTTTCAAAATTGTTTTGTTCTTCAGAATATACCTTGATCTGATCATCCAGTCCACGAATAAAATAAAATTTTAGATAAACACCATTAAATTAAAATAGTGTATAAATTAAATTCTCTGATAATTCATAGTCAGGGCGGAAAACGTTTCCAATTAAAATTAATGGGTATCGTTTTACCTCCACGACATCTAATTGAAAAGAACGAATATTAGTTACAATTGTTTTGACGAGAGGGGCAAAGAGACAGTTGAAATAATAAAGGTAGTAGGTAAAGATGACTGTATCTCTATCGAGTTCCATACAAACGAAGTTTTAATTTTATTTAAATAGTAGCTTCCGCCCGCGACTTCGTCTGCGTGGACTTCAGAATTGTTCAGAAAATGTTATGGTGGCGCCATCTAGTAACCAAGTGGAAATTTTGAGTTTTTAAGCATTCCTCCGGAAACCCTTAAGTTTTCCGGGATAACAAGTATCCTTTGTGTTAGCCAAGGGCTTTATCTATCTACCTACCAAATTTCATCCAAATCCATTCAGAAGTTACGGCGTGAAAGTGGAACAAACAAACAAACAAACATCCATACTTTCGCATTTATAATATTAGTGAGATGAGATTAATCCATCAAAGTTAATAACAATTTGTAAACGAGTACATTTTTTACGGGGAAATGACAAACTACAAGCACAGACAGTAGTTTCTAGAACGTTTTTGCAAATTTTAATTAACTTTGATTGATTAATATATTCAAATAAGAAATAAACTTCGTTTATATGGGGCGTACTCGAGTGCGCTATGAATACACTCCTATTTAGGGGTGCGTCTCATTTTATATAAAAACGGGAGATATAATTTCATTTCAATAACGCTCAAATGCTTCTGAAACACTGAAATTATCATGAGATATACCAACAAATGATATAATTTTGTTGAATATAACAATTAAAAGCTCTAATGATTACATTATATAAAATCGTTTGATATAACATTTGTAAGACATATCATTATTATTATATTACATTCTCGAGATATAATGCTCATAAGATATAATAAACTTTAGATATAATGCTCCGAGTGAGCAGAGAAATTACCAGGGTTTTATTTCCTACTGGCTTTTTTGCTTAGGAAAATTCTACTATTCAGAATACGTACAAAAATTCTCACGGATTCTAAATAGGATGCGGGAGCGAGCGAAGCGAGCTCGGGAATTCGTAGCACTCCGACTCGGATGATTTAGGTTCGCGAGCAAACTCGCCTCCACGTCACAGTCTCCGTGTTAGGTTTGATTGATAAAATAACCACAGATCGACTGCTTGGTTGCATGTTTGCTTGCCTGCCTTCATGCTTGCTTGCATGCTTGCGTGTTTGCTTGTTTGCTTGCTTGCTTGCTTGGATGCTTGCTTACTTGCTTGCTTGCTTGCTTACATGCTTGCTTGCATCTAGTGCTTTTATGCTTCACAAATAAAATTCAATTAATTTAGTATACAAAATATATTTTACAAAGAGTTCAAATTTTAACAGGCGTTTAGTTTTGTCATCTCCTTTGTTATGTCTTTTAAATTAATATTTAATATATGTTATATGTTTTCAATAGTAGGTTAAATGAGTTTTATATCATATGATTGTTATATTATATGTTTCTTATATACAGCGTTTATTATACCATATGAAATTATTCTTTTTAAAATTATATCTAGAGTTTATTATATCTTACAATCTTTATATTTAAGAAAATTATATGTTTGGTTTGTATATCTTCTAAATGATATATCTTTTGTGTTTATAGATTCTACTACTTACCCCCTATTAAGTACCTAACCCAAGAAAGAAACACGAACCTGTTTCTGAACCATTTTTGAAGTAAGTAGATAGTTATTTTTTTAGGCCCTATAAAAACATCTCGGTGTAACACCAGCAAGCATGGTTCTATCTCGAGAAGGTCGGTTACCAAAACACGATTACTTATATGTTTGCTCGATAGAAAACATCCCAAACTTACCTATCCCTTTTTAGATACAGTTTACACATTCAGCCAATTTATTTATAAATATCCTCACCATCATCACATTTATTCTCATCATTTAGGGTGGTTTCAGTGTTCACTTGCAAAACTGTAAAAGTTGAGTATTTTTTTTAAATTAATACTAGTGAGTCGGATTATCCTGACCCGCGTTCCAAAATCAGTTTCAATTTGACGTAAGTCTGTGCCTTCCATATTGCAGAGATATAAAATAAGCTATATTGTTTCCAGGGTAATGTAGTATGGAAGGATCTCAATGTTTGAAACTTCTCATTAATACACAATGTAGCAGCATATATCACCTGTATTTTTTTTCGATAGCCTAAATTTCATTACGTACTGTCAGAAAATCCTCACAAGATTTTTTGCCGATATCGACTCCGGCTCGTTAGTACTACGCCACACCAAGCACGCGTAATTGGATCCGATTCATTAGCCGTCACCAGAGCAAATTCCTCTACAGTCAATAAGAAAATGGTGACTCAAGTAAAGTCTTCGTACGTAAATGTTCCGCAAAGATCGTTTCTCCATTGGTCAACACCGCCCGCCACCGGCCTGTTAATCTGGGAAACATAAATGTATGAAAAAAACAATGTTTTTCCACTGTCCGGCAAAGGTCTGTGCTGGCGGTGGCGCCGCCGTGCCCTTTCCGATAAGATGTTTTTTTTTATTGTAATTATATTAGACGCTAAACTGACAGATGAAACGGCGAATGATCATTGAATTGTAAACTCATACTTAATTTTTAAATTAAAAAATCTTTGATGATTTTCCAAACTACCGATGTCGGCAGCAAGATTTTTAGGGATGCGATTAACTCGCATGAAACTATCGGCAAATCTAACCTTACCTCTGACATATGACGTATTCAGTTGACATTTCGTCACCTGAGTGCTTATTTGTCCAATCGAACATATTAACGAAAATCACTTTTAAATGCAGTTATCATAAAGTTTAAATTTTCTGTCGATTGGTGAATGATTTTTATAATTTAGAACGTAAGAACATTAAAAATATAATTACCTGTTGGAAACGCAATCTGTAAGAAATCATTTAATTCACGTGAAATAATCAGTAAAAACTTTGTTGTATAAAATGTTGGTTATGGACATTGAACAAATAAGCACTCAGGTGACGATTTATCGAAAGTAATTCATACCAACCTATGCTTCCGAAAGAATAGGGCTTCCCATACTGTATGGGCTAATGAAAATGAAAATGAAATGAAAATGAAAAAAATATTGACAATATTTGTTACAAGTTATTGTACAAAATATAATAGTACAGAGTATTCTAAATACATAAATAATAATTGTATAAATCAATATAATACATTATAATGTTAACAGTTTGTAATTATATGTCATTACTATTAAAACTAACTATAACTAAGTATAGTAATCTAGCCTTCCCAAAGTATATGAAGAAATCCTCGCTTCAACAATGGGAACGCTATTCTATTCTATTTTTCTATTTGGCATTCCACATCTCATTCCGAGCGTGATTTTGCCAATGTCTAGTGAAAAATGGGAGAATCTTCAATAAAAAAAATGGCGAAACGCCAATGTCAAGTGAAAGTGACGGCTCTAAGGGTGATGGGCACTTAAAGACGCTCCACGTGGTGGTTTGCTGCTGGAACCCGGAAAACGGAGCTGTCTCCTGAGTTAATCCTCTTCTTATTATCGCTTATCTCAAATCGGGATCACAGCTATTTCTCCATCACAAAAATAACGTTGAAACTATTCTAAAACGGTAATAATTGTAAAATTAACTTAACAGACGTGTGCTCGGTACAAGTCCCGGCAACCAACCAATGGGAACGCTATAAATTGTTAACGTCACTCAAGTCATCAGTTGAGTTGCAAAAATACGGAAATTAATTGAACCTATGACCTACGACATGCAGATGATACGACCCTAAGAGCCAACGCCAAGGAAATGAAAAAGCTCCTTCAACGGGTGGACACCGTCACCTCAGTGAAGACCTCGGACTGTCCATCATCGAATTAAAGTGAAAGTTACAGTTATGTTTGGAGGAGGAGGAATTCGAAACTTGTAGATCAATCTACTGCCTGTCCACTAGAGATGGACGTATTCCACCTACGACGATTTCCATCGATTGATTATCTGTCAACACACACTTCGCCTACTCACTCTGTCTCAGTGTATCGACCAAAAACTTTCAATGAACAATGAACATAGCAAAAAGATTACCTAAAAAAAAAAATTATAATCAAATATAATAGTATATTTTCCTACTGTATATAGCCATAGAAAAAAAGGGGTATATATCTTGTATCTGATACAGTGCAATAAACGTTTTTGATGCGCGGCAATATAACGCGATTCTTTAGACAGCCACATCATCCTTGTTATTTTATTGTCTTTGAGTGATGTTATAAGTATTATGGTTTTTAAGACAGCACCAGAAATTACCATCTGTTACGTTTTAAATATTATTAATTTTTTAAAATTAACTTGTAGGGTAACCGACCACTTTGATGGTATCGACCGATTTCTTCGTCTCGTGTTTATTTTAGTGAAAGAAAGAAAAGCACCCCTCATACCATCAGTAATGCATGCATGCAATCTCAACAACTGAAATATAGTATAAAAACGTATAAATAAGTCCCAAATATTCATAAAATATATACAGGGTGCCAAATAAATGTCGTAATACGTATTTTACCTCCCTAAACACAACGCTGTATCGACATAGACACAAAATGTTGCCTATCTGTTCCACATGCCTACATTTAATGTAAATAAGTGCTATCTCATGCTACACGATATAAGTAACTGGCTTAGGAACTAGCGCGAAACCTACTACTTTCCACGTTTTGCTACAAAAATGATGAATGGGGCTTCCCATACTGTTTAATGAGTTTTGAACCAAACAGTACGTAATACAATACATATTTTAACCAAAGTGGTCAGAAAGCTAGTTGTGGGTTGGGCTTGCTTACTCTCCCTTTTCTGTAACAATACCTATCTACCACGTCTGATCGTCTTTTTTCGTATTGTAACGAGTGAACGTAATAATAAATAAAACTCTGTGCCTAATATATTAGTTAAATTTTATATATGTAAAAGAAATTGTCGCTTAAATTTTATATATGTATATTAGAATTGGCCTCATAAGAAGGCTCAAGGTTTCCTACGTGATCGAATCAGAAATGAGGAGATACGTAGGGGAACCAAAGTAACCGACATAGCTTACAGAATGGCTAAACTGAAGTTGCAGTGGGCTGGGCACATAGCTCGTAGAACAGATAGCCGTTGGGGCATTAATAATAATAATATCTGGGACAAATCACACACGGTCATCTGGCCCCAAACTAGGATTCCCTGTGTCTTGGGAACCAGAGACTGATATACATACACATATACTTTTTTAAATACATACATACATATAAAGATAATATAATACATCCAGACTCAGAGCAAACAATTCTGCTCATCACAGAAAAGTTTGCCCTGTGTGGATCGAACCCACGACTCTCGGATCAGAGGTCAGGATCGCTAACCACTTAGCCACCGAGTCAGTAAAGTTCTCGAGTTCCGTCTGCACACCGGAAGACGCAGTGTAGGCAGGCCTCCTACTCGGTGGACCGATGACCGGCAGAACCGGTCGTTATGGAAATCCTTGGCAGAGGCCTTTGTTCAGCAGTGGACGTCTTTCAGCTGATGATGATGAATATATTAGAAACAGGTACCTATATCTTTATTCATCACTCAGAAGCTTGATATTGTGCCTTTTTATCTATAAAAACAGAAAGAAGTAACTTATCAATACCATTAAATCAAAAGTGAAATAAAATAACTCTCAATGAGTATCTATAACCGTGTATTAATAGTTACTATGCTATTAATAAGATCATCGCCACTTGTACAAGTCACTTGCATCGTTTGGTAGCGCACCCCAGCGAGGTGAGCCAAAGCTACAACAAGGTCAGCAGTCGAGGCACGTTCGGTTTATCATAACTGAGTTTGCAGCGAGGCGCGGGCGCAGCCGGTGGTGGGGCCACGCTTTGTCAGCGTCACGAATGCCCGAGCACCATACATTTTTCAGTTTCTGCTTCTCTGCCTGGAGGAATACATACAGTATTGCAGAGTAAAATGTGACAGAATAATATTCTCTGTCCACTACATATTATTGATATTGTAGGTTAGGGGAGATATGAAATGCTTAAACTTTTAGCTATTCAAGTTTGAGTCATAATTGATATTTTTTAAAGTTTGATATTTTTCGTTAAAATTTTTGAACCCAGAGGGATTTTTTCTAGACGGGGAAGACACGCGCATTTTCAGTGCGTACTTAGTAAATTTATTATGTTTGTATGGAAACAAATGACCGTTTAACGCCGTGTGCACATATTAATAGATCAGTAAAAATATAATTTGACGTATATTTTTAATATTTTTATACCTTTAACTTTGAGTAACTTTGTGTGTATACTTTGTGCATATTTAGTAACATGTCTTTTTCTAACAGTTTCAGAACGATAAAAAATATTCTCGTTTTTGAAAAGGATCTCCGCACGATACGTCACTGACCCGCCCCCAACCCGCGCGACCCTCTGTACTGCGTAGCTAGATCGAGAGATCGCAGTCGGTTCCGCCCGGTAAAACAAAATTCCGTAACAAACAATAGCGCACTTTTGGTAGGTACAGTGCGTTCTGAAAGCGTTATTTAAAGTTAGGAAGCGGTCGTGAGTGGTCGCGTCAATCTCGCAGGTAACCTGACCACAGACACGGTCATAAGCTGGATGAGTTTGACTATTAGTTGTATTTATATTGACAATTATACCATTGTTGCCGATTGCTATTATTGGCAGTCGTCAAGCCTTCAGTCAGAGGCCTTCGGCGCGGCTTGAAAATTTCTGACACTGGGGTTAGCCACTAGCCCCACAACCTCCTCCAATCCGGAGTATGGTGTAACCTTCTTGAGGTATGAAGAAGAGATCCGTGCCGCAGCAATGGTGACGGATATTGGTTGTTATTTGTTAACTTTAAGGTTACATCAGTCTCGTATGGGAAGAGAATAATTACTTAACACATTGATGCACGAGGGTCTAACCCGCACCTCACTTGATACACGGCCCCATTTGGGGGCGCTAATTCCGAATTCGACGAGCGCGCGCACGCCCTGAATATTTGCAATTAGATTACCTATGTACTGTGCCTGCCGTCCAGATTGCAGTTATTAGACGTGTGACGTACATTTCCGGTCGCATGTATCACTAAAATGTATTATGCGTACCGTTAATAAGAAACATTTTAGACAAATAAATGAATTTAATTTATATAAGAAGCTCATCTAAAGCATTGAATACTATAACGCTTATAAGTTGCTCATTTTCTATTTTAGGTTGATAAAGTAACGCAATTAAGTGTTATAAACTTATAAATTACTCTAGTTGCCAATTAAAATAGCTATTCTCTCTTGGCACTCATTTTGGCACGCCCATCCATAAAATATCTTAATCGTCATTAACAAAATGCTATAGCAAGAAGTTTAAGGTCATCTCTGTTTACTGTTTGCCATGGATTATCCTTTAATCAGCATTTTTATTTATTTATACCCAAACTAAATATCCTGACAGATGGAGCAATTACTTTGAAATCCTTCAAGTCTTAGCACTGTGTAATGTGTAATCTCTACTTTGGCTACAGGCGATAACAGTGAAACATACATACATACCTATACATACACCTGAATATTTTTACTCTTCACTTGGTAATTTCAATAATGAGACAATCCATAACAGTGTAAAGAGACCCTAAATCTACGGACAAGGCCCATGGCAAATGGCTTTACTTCGCACTCAGAGTGTCCACGTCCAGTAGGCAAATGTTGACACACCTAACAGTCGAGTGGACAAACATTGCTCTAGTTAGCTTTTTTACTCGGCCAGAGCCCGCAATGCCCTCTAATTTGTAGGGCACTTTACATGTCACACGCTCGAAAGAAATACGAGCTTAAATAATTAAAGATATACTTAAAGACCTTTTAGTAGAATATAATCTTCTTGTTTTCTCCCCTGCAAGGTACTTTACAATTACCTACATTGTTGAATAGCATAATAAAAGAGGAAAGAAAAATTGTGTCAACGCTTCAGACTCACCTCGCTTAACTTTTTGAAGTCAAAAAAACAGTAAAAATGTATAATATTATCATATGAATTAGAGGTTATATTTTCTATCACGTTTTTATTCGATTGAAAAAACTAGCAGGTTTATACCAGGCCACAGGAGAACCGCAAATAAACAACATTTCTTTATACGTTCAACCCCCGCCCGTTTCATGTGTGTTTTATAAAGAAAAGGCAGTCATAAAACACCCATATTTTCCATTTTTTAAATAGATATTTAGATATATTCCCTTGTTTTCCTACGTGAGGTTTTTAACGAATGCATGAAAGAAGATACCATATGATATATGATGCAAAAAAACATAAATGCTGTAACCCACAAACTGAAAACTTTACATCAGAGTGTACTACTAGTACTACAAAGAAAATTACACTCTAGTTCATGGCCCCACAGCGACAACCCACTGGGTCAACTCAATTGAGGGGGTCCATGACACCTGTGTTTACTGTTGAAGTACAGATTTTATGACATTTGTTACCCTAGGGTCAACTGCGAGGCTCAACTGACTTTTCCGCGCATTTCCCAGTAGGATGTATACTTCCTTTCCGTGGTTAAGAAAACATTCCAGTTTTTCTGATTTCTTATATAATAATAAAAACAAAGTACTTATCAGTATTTCCGCCGTATTTGCGTGCCACAAAGGACCTCCTCGGGTTGACAGCCACTCGAGACATTAGCGAGTGCCGGCTGACCCTTCTCAAGGGCCCTCACTTCAAAGGGAGACCTTGGATTCCTGTTTACTACTACTCCATAATATTTTTTTTAACTTTTCCTTCTTTGACATATTGAGTACTTATAAGAATCGTTGCTGCTAGGGAGATGTCGATAGGTCGGCCTTGTATTTAGATAAGCATCTACTTACCCAATTCTCAGATCAAAGCAAGTAGGTAATTAGCTGCTGATCAGAATCGGGGATAATAAAAACCCATGTGCTTACTTAGGTACTCGGTTAAGCGATATCTCTTAGAATTTGTCAGATAAGCTTACCCCGACTGCCCAGACACCTGACTGTACTATTGAAGACCTTTGGGGGCCACAGATAATGCTGTACGCGTGACTACCTCTGGCCCGGGACATTATGAAACAAAAAATAACCATTGATTTGAAAGGAAGAAGAAGTAGATAGCCAATTAGGAAACAGACCATGGCATGAACGTACAGCTTTATTTCCTGGTGGTGGAAAAATACTAGAGTACATGCCTCCATTCTTAAAACTCAGTAACTTTTGTTCTTCAATTTGGAGAAATCGCAAAAAAATTAACGTTTCAATACAAATAAATCAGGTTTATCTACGTTTTTTTTGCGATTTTTCACAGTTGCTAAGTTTCATGAGTAGAGTCATTACTCATTACTCATTAGTTAAGATGTTCGCAGTTTCAAAATCTTAAGGTCTTAAAAAACATCAGAGATTATTTAAGCATCTACTCATAAAACTCAGTATGGGAAGTAAAAATAAATTCATGAATTGACTACGGGTTTCTTGGGGAAAGCTGTTCTGTTTCCGGGGAAGAGGCCCTAGTTTAAATACATTTGGCTCAATTAAGATCTTAAACTCTGATTCTGGAAGTCGCTTACAACTCACCCCGGACATTATGTACATACAACATAGAAATTGTCACTGTTTATGTCTGTAGACGTCAATGTTTGTGTGAGTTAGGCCCTAGGCTGCTTAGGCTAAGGCTTCTTGGTCATCTCGCCTTGTCTTAGGTTACACATCTTTTTTATATGTTGACGTCTTTATATATTTCCGAAAACAGTAGAACTTTTAATGACAGACATGAACATAAATGATAGAGATTTACAATATATTTTTTTAATAAAGTAAAGACTGCATACACGAAACAAGGCTGTATGGCCTTAAAAGCTATTACCTCTCTCCTATGAAAATAAATGTCTTTAGTTTGATAATCTCTTGTCAACGGTCCTTTAGACGTCACACATGTAGCGTCATAGAGGTAGCCTTCAGATAGCAGCAAGAAGTGTCCATACTGTATAGTATTTATACTGTGGCTTACAATATCTGAGTTTAGTACCCTTACTCTTAAGCGAGCTGATAATATTACTTAAAGCATAAAATTTTTTAAACTGTTACTCGTATATAAAACTGTATTTCTCTTTCTCAAGCGTGATTTATTATTAGTATGCATTTATTAATACATACGACTACTAAGCAACTTTGACGCGATCTTCAACAAATTTGAAAACCGAAACTAGGCTGTGCAGTGCAGCTCGTAATTCAAAAAGGCAGTTGCAGTTTGAGTAGTTTTTGAGTGGTTGCGTGCGGTAAATAACGCCCGCCTGACATTCATGCAACGCTTGCATGGCGTGTCTTCTCAATGCAGGGCATCTACAGGTCGTTCTAAAATTATACGGATTTATCGAAAACTTTTCTTCTTCACGAAGTCATCCGGATTCGTGTATATTTTTGAAAAAAAATAATTATGAAACTATCTTACAGTGACATTTCAATTTCTTTCAAGTTTATGCGGTTACACAGTCTATTTGCATTTCAGTTAGAAGTACGGAACAAAAGCGTACCTAACATAATCGACTAAACTTTTCACGGTTTTTTTATCCACCCCGTAACACAGGGTAAGTTAACCCTGCCGCTGCCAAGCGAACTTCCTTTAATTAACCCACCGGTGGGTCGTGTGTGCAATTAACGGCGCTTGTCCTTGCATACGTGCCGTGGGCCTTGAGTCGTGTCGGGAATATCGGTTCGACGTAAGTCCGGGCTCAGACGAAGTTGGAACTTCTGACTTATATACTAGACTAGAAGAGCGGAATAATTAAGCTGCAATCAACGTTTGTCACAAATTGCATGCTGATAAAAATGAGAAATTGAATTAGTTAGAAAAATTCAATACCCTCATAAGAAAGAAGGCCGCAAAGTATACGGAAACTCCATATGCGTGACGTATGCCGAACTGGAAAGCGAGCATCTTATGTGACCAGCCTAATCGTAGAAGTGTCTGGGACCCACCGTCACGTCAATAGGCCTGTGGAGTGCGGGGTATACGGGAAAGAGCTGAAGTGAAAAGATTGTACGGTTTGTTACTGAGATAGCTCTGAATGGGTTTTGTTTAGGTAACCCTCACTAACAAGCACAAAGTGGAACACGGGATTCCTAATTAAGGTTGTGAATGAGAAGTTAGTTTGTTCTTATTTGTTTGCTCTACTTTTATACCTTTATATTTTTGCTTACTTTCGGTTGTATGCAAAAATTGGCTTAAAAGTTCATTCTGTGACTCTATTCCTACCACGTGCCACTATTTAAATCATTTTTGGAAACACAATACTTTTTAAAAGATAATAAGTAACTCATATCATGAGAGTGGAACTCTTCATTTGTTAAGATGGAGCTAATTTTTTTAATAAGTATTGTAAATAGTTTGTTCCATTGTGACTTAGTTCATTTGTGCATTTTCTTATATTACCCGACCCTGCATCTCTATACAGTCAGGTGAATACAATACACCGTACTATCCACCCCACACCTACCTTGTGTGCTACACTAACTACTTTGATCTAAGTTTACAGTTGTTATCTCCTGAATATACAGGGTGACTTTTACTCAAAAGCGACAAATTAATGAAAGAAATTAATTAATCATGAAAACGAACAACTTTCCCAAGGAACCAAAACAATAGGAGCAAGTTTACTGGAGAATCTTAGTAAGCCGCTTTTATCTTCGGCGCCATCATTATTACTTACCCTCAGGCCCTCAGATGAGATAATGCGAAGAGCTAAACAATTCATAACTTCCATACATTTTGCAAATCGACGGTTCAGTTACTGAGTGATCGGGCCTCACTGGTTGTATCGATTCCTTGGATTTAAAGTTGTTCCTTCATTTGCCACTTCAGGGACAAAAGTTTCACCCTGTATATATACAGTATTACCATAATCTGCGCTGAGTTCGGATACAATGGAGCGATTTACTTATAAACTTGCTTCTATTAATAGTCTAATGAATAATTTATCTTAGAAATAGGTAAACTAATGTCTTCGCTACCTCGAGTTAGTGTAAGTAATAATAGATAACCTACTTGGATCAAACCATAAAGGGGGAGATAGGGTACTAACTCTACGAAAATGGGATAGCAAAACTGAGTAAATCCTAGTCTATTCTTGACAGCATTCTGACATAACGTGGGCTTCCCGTACTTTTATCCGTGATTCTGCTGTGAATATGCTTCAAATTATCAGATTGTGCATGTCGCAAGTGTTTTAATCACTCAACACATAAAAATAAAACTAAAGTTGTTACTTTTCACTTATAAATAAAGTTTAAACTATCAAAATATTTAAAGAAAACAAGGTCAGCAAACGAGTCCATCTTTCTCGCACTTTAGTTTTTCTGCGAAATTTCTCCCTGTCTTTGCTTAAGAAAACATCATTATAAGGTCCTGAGTTTTCTAACGCTCATCGGAACCAATTTTCTGTTGTCACGCACGGTGTATAACAGTACAGTATCGTCCTCTTTATGATTTAAGGATAGGTAGATGAAAATGTACAAGGGGCTAATAAACTTATCAACTTACCCGCCCATCACTTATCCATTGAGAGGTTTATTTACCTACACATAATAACAACCTAGTTCTTTATTTTATTACTTTAGTATACTTGATTCCTTCTTTTTTATTATTTTAACTTTGAATAGGGTGAGTGGGGGAAGGATGGAATGGTTTTTAGTGTCATGAGCAGTGTTGTGTTCAAAGCTTTGTAAAACAGAATGTTATTGACTTCAGTTGAAGTCCAGACGTGACAAAATTGCGGCTTGAACAATGTTGCCAGCACAAATACCACCATGAATTAGGCGATAGGGGAGACTTTTTGTCTTACCCCGTTTTTCACTTCCCCCCACTCACTCTACATCTCTTCAAAATATGTATTTATAATATTCTTTTTAAAAATAAATGACTGCAAACATTCAAATCTTCGTCAGTTTCTTTTGACAGCTTCCTAAAAACATAATATAAGAAAAGATAGAGGAAAGGACAGGGAAAGACAGACCATGATGAAATTAAATTTAAAAAGGAAGGAGAAAATTCGCGGGGGTCAAGATTGTGTCTGAAGACAAGAGAAGTTTGAGATTGCTCCAACGATAATATCCTTTCTCTTAAATCTAATTAGAAGATCAAGTACATATTTCGAACAGTTAAATCCAAACCATAAAGTATAGTTTAATGCATTAGAAGTTGAAAATCTTTAGAACACAAGTCCCTGGTTTCACTATTTATTGTCCTCTTAAAGTGTTTTCAGTGTTTCCTAACACATCCATTTGTTTGAAAAGATAAAGCGTACAACGTTACATTTTCAAGTCATTTCACTCAAAAGTTTCTAGTGGAGTTCGTGAAAAATGTTATAACGTGGAATTTTAGAGCGCAGTGCACCTATAAATATATAGGTGCAGAAAAGAGCTACCGTGTGGCTGTGCTGTTGTAATGTTATTTTCAGAGAGATAGACGAAATAAAATAAAAAAATATATTTTGATTGTATTGTATTGTATTTGTATTGTATTTCATGCCATATTATCATCTTCAAAAATATTCAGTTTACAATCACTTCTACTTAAATTATACGTACAAGTATAATAAGATCTATACTTATTATCTTTAGGAGCTTGTACTTACATCTGTCTGTTTCCGTACTGTACACTAAAGAATACCCAGGGTGGCATAAAGTGGTCACCAGTTTCAGTCGGATAGGTACAAAGTCCGGCCAATCCACGAAGTCCCCAGTGGCCGACGCTCGCGGCCGCCGCCGCCAGTATCTCGCGAGCCGCGAATATATTTGTGTATTCAACATTAACGTTTATGGGTCACATAAAAAGAACCCTCCCGAATTGTGGAGGAGGGAGTAATTTGAGCGGGTATACGAGGCTGTGATAAAACCAGCGGCCTACCGAAAGGATGCGGATTGCCCCGTGAGACGTCCCATCTTGATAAGAGCTGGCTAATAACTTTTGCAAACAAGTTAAAAAGGAAGAAAGATCTGTATATTCAAGCAAGTAATAAGGGAGAAAGGAAGTACCGTCCTGGCAAAAAAATCAAACTTGAGGTTTTTTAACATTAATAAAAAACACAATTGGTAAGGCCAGGTTTCGATAGGGATCGAATGTCTAGCAACAATGTAGCCCAAAAATTAAAAAATACCTGTGTAATATGAGTTTGTATGTATGCGTGTGTGTCCGTTGCTCTCTGGGCGATTAAAGGTTAGACCACACTACGCGGCAGCGGCACTACGCGACGCGACGCGACGCTGCGCGGCCAAGTATTATTTCTATGAAATCGTACGAGCTATACCGCACTGCGCAGCAGCGGAACTGCGTGACGCGACACTGCAGTTTCATAAAAAATAACTGGCCGCGTCGCGTCGCGTAGTGCCGGATGGAATTATGCTAAAAGAATATTTTGTTTATATCTCCAAATATTTTTACGCAAGTTTATAGTGTTGCCTGCCACCGAACTAAAACAGATCATTTTTCTTCTCAAAAGTGATTCTAATTGGTACTGTACCATATTTTGATGCGAACTTTTAACCCTCGGTCCGTCGCGTGGGGTCCTTAAAAGCCCAGGGTTTAAAAACAGTGAAATATTTTTCATTTCCATTTGAGTTTGAGGTCTCAAACTTTACGTACCTTTCTATAAAGAATGTTGTAGTTAGTATGCAGTGTATTGGCGAATAATTTATGCACATACACTACGAGAAACAGACGTTTAAACGTGAGTGGGGCTCTGAAAGACCCCACCCGACGACTCGCGTACCTAAGTAAAAAAATCTATTTTATTTTTTATTTTTCTAAGTTTTGTTGGTTATTTTTGTTTTATTATTAGGGAAAAATTAAGTTACTATTTTTTAAATTCATGAATGCTAACAATAGATTGCCTATCAATGGTTAGTTAGGCGAACATGGAAAAGAATATTGGGTGGTTCGGAGGATTAAGACAGAAAATTGAGGTATTGCCCGTTTGAACAATTAATCTCAATAAAGAAACATACAGTAAAACTTGGTTAAGTGGTACCTGGATAAGTGAGATACCTCCATAACTGGGACTCATGCTGAGGTCCCGACACTTTTGCACTGAATTACCTCCGTTAGTGGGACAAAACAAACCTCTATATCTGGGATTAGTTCTTTCGATTTTATCGTCATAATTACCTCTATAATTGAGACAGCGAGTGTATTTTACCTCTTTTACTGAGACTACATTTAAAATAATACTTTTATTAAATTGTCTCTTTGAATTTCATAGGTAGTAACCTCTATAACTGAGATAACATCAATTTATTACCTCTCTAACTGGGAATTCCTTGTGTCTTTTATTTAATGATCGCAACTCTATAACTGAAATAACCTCTATTTTAACTCTATTAATGGAATCCTCTGTAAATGAGACAGATATCTGAGGCACTGGGTAATTGGGATACCTCTTTAAGTGAGACAAACTTGCAAGTCCCTTGATGTCCCAGTTATCCAGGTTTCATTGTATTTATTTTCCCATAAGTTTGCACAAAAAATTTGGAATAATTTGCCTCTTTTACATGCGTTTTATATGATATTTGGCTTATGCTACATCAATTTGTACCGACAGAACTGAAAGTGAAAATTTGTGTAACTTTCAAATTATAAAATGTTTAATATGGTTGATCTCTTACAATTTTGTAGTTTATGAGTTACATAGCTCAATATCATCATTTAAATCAATAAATATTTGAATGTTTCTTTGTAATTTCCATAGAAAAAAAGGATTTTGTATAGATAAAATAATAAAAAAATAAAAAAATGTTTATTGGGTCACGTTTATTGTTACACAACATCTCTTAATGATGATTGAGACCTCCTTTTAGGTTTTATATAAACCTGTGACAGGAGTGCTCGCTCTTCCATAGCATAAAGTACTAGAAAAAAAGAAGAATAGATGGCTGATTCAATAAATAAAAAAAATTCTTTGACGTTATTAATATTCTTTTTTGTATAATTTATATTAAACATTCAATAAATATTTTAAAAAAATACAAATTGTTTTACAAAATACAATATAAAAAATAATAAAGAATTAACAAAATTCACAAAATATGAACAAAAGAGACTTTAATATATTGGGGTATTTAAAGACCCACCACGTATGCAAAAAGTACGCGACTAACCGAGGGCTAATTATACGTTCCTAATAGAATTGACTCCCAAGCTAACATTTAAATTAATTCGTAGTCTTTCTAAAATAACCAAACATATAACTTAACTGTTTCCGTGGCGTAGTGGCTAGTCCACTCACTTAAAATCAGGTGGTCACGGGTTTAATAACCTGCGGGGTCCAACTCTGTAGAACTCGATTTGGTTACTGGTAGGGCATTTCCTGAGCCCGCCTCGCTAGCTACCACAATCCTATTTAAATCTCACCGCCAAACATGCTAACAGTATTGATGTGTTCCGTCATCAAGGTACTCGTAAGATAGCCAGTTCCCAAATGTTGGTAAGGCCCCTTCTGTCTTCGGCATCATCATCACCAATAACTTGTTATTGAAATAAAAATATCATTTACCTACCATATCTGTTTTCGAGGACAAGGTTCGAGTATTTTCGTTCTTTTCACACTATGTTAGTCCAGTCGTGCAAGAAAAGATTACTAACACTTCTTGTGCAATGTGCACGCTTGTTAAGTACTCAAAGTGTGTATTTTGTTTAGTGGTTTCCATTCAATTAAGTGCCCATCTGCACTGGGCGGTTGAGTGCGAGCTCTGTAGAGCAACAACGCTACACTTCGCTAGGTGCTATAAAAATACTGTTGGATATTCAGCATATTATTTTAAACTTTGTCTTGAAATTTTAAAGAAAGTAAACGGCAGATTTTAAAATATACCGTTTAGGTATATGTATGTCGACATCATGTTACTTCTTTGTAAAATGTAACTGATACTGATTAATAGCTAGTAAAAAGAGTACTGATACTGATTAATAGCTAGTTCAATGCAAGTTCAATGCAACGCTAAAACGATTCGTATTCACCGAGTTCGTTACGTACGCTTTAAAAAGGTACCTTTCGGCACTGTTTTCAATGAAACAAAGAAAATTTAAAAAAAATCTGTTCCCTTACGAAATAGTTTTCGTACAACATGATCATCATCTGCCTAGAGAGGCAAAATATGAGATATAGAGATAAAAGCCACCTCGTCTTACAAGTGGGTAACATCCAATGTCAGTTGCGCAACACTTAAAAAACGGCGAAGCGGCGCGGCGGAGCCATAATGCTACGCGCCGCGTAGCTACTCGTAGTCATAACACATCCAACACGAGTAGTATCTACGTTACCATTTACCTCTTGTCAGCGAAAAGAGGGTATAGATCTGAAAAGCAAACGACGATTCAAAAATGTCCCGCCATACTTGAATCTTACTAATCTCTAACAATAAGGCAATTACTAGGATCACTATACAAGTTCATTGAAACAAATGGGGTGACAGTCTCAGTAGTGCGCGCCAGACGCCTGCTCGTTGCTCAGTGAGGCGAAGGAAGGCCCAGACCATTCCCAGATGGCACACACCCTGTGAATGTACTTACTACGATACAACCAAGGAAGCGTAACTCTATCGATAAAAGGTACCCAGATGTACCGAACATTTCATAAAAAGTAACTTAGATGATGTACCGTATTGTGTTGTCTCCTCAATGAACTTATAAGTACTATACACGTTCTTTGTTTTTATTTATGAAAGGAAATTATGACAGGTTGAAATTCAAACTTATCTAAAACCACAGGAAATTTGTCTATAGGTAAATCGATGTTATTGTATAAAAGTGAAATGCGGAGATCTCTATTTTCTAAAATATAATTAATACCTACGGCTAAAGATTCTTACATTTATGAATCCTCTCAAAGAGATGTACACATTACAATGAAGCTAAGATTGAAAGAACTGATAACCGAAGGAAAGGTATTCAAGTTGCGACCGCGGACCGGAAGACACACAAGGTCTTTATAAATAGGACGTCCACAACTAACGGAAACGAAACGAATATTTCACCCTGTTGTGTTGGATGATGATTAATGAAGAATCAGGTTTAGAATAAAGAATGATACTACGTATAGAAGTTTCACTCTGCAGAGATGTTAAATTAATAAGATACTCTCACTACACAGCGATAAAGTCCGATCTTGCTTGGCCGTACGCTACGAGCTTTTCATTATGTATGTATGACGCAGGTTTACGATAAAATCAGGGTTCTTGATCAAAAACCTAGGCTTTTGATCAAGAACCGGTAGAAGTCAAAATTGGATGCTCCAATTCAAGAAATCACTAAGTTCAAATTTGAACTTAGTGATTTCACATTTAAAACATAATACTCGGTGGCTCAGTGGTTAGTGCTCCTGGCTACTGATCCGAGAGTCGTGGGTTCGATCCCCATCCGGGGCAAACATTTCTGTGATGACCAGATTTTTTTGCTCTGTGTCTGGGTGTATTATATCTATATATGTATGTATTTAAACATATATGTGTATGTATATCAGTCTCTGGTTCCCATAGCACAGGGAATCCTAGTTTGGGGCCAGATGACCGTGTGTGATATGTTTTACTAATCTCAGGAAAGGTTTGGGCGTGTAAATTGAGAACATGTACTAGATTGCCAAAAATACGTTTATTCGTTAGAATATGCACACACTTAAACGTGCGGCTCTCGCGTTAGTCAACACAGGAACTACCTGGGCGACATCTGGGCTCGCTCTAAACAAAATACACCCCGCCACTAAAATCTACTACTTCAAAACTGATTGGGCGAGCTAAGTAAGATCCGCCCCCTGGCCATGCAATGGCTCACAAGACTCATTATTGATTACTTTATCGATCTCAATTATACAATCCAAATATCTTAATTATTAATCATAACATTAATGTTACAATCCAAATATCTTAATTATTAATCATAACATTAATGTTACAATCCAAATATCTTAATTATTAATCATAACATTAATGTTATGATTAATAATTAAGATATTTGGATTGTATAATTGAGATCGATAAAGTAATCAATAATGAGTCTTGTGAGCCATTGCATGGCCAGGGGGCGGATCTTACTTAGCTCGCCCAATCAGTTTTGAAGTAGTAGATTTTAGTGGCGGGGTGTATTTTGTTTAGAGCGAGCCCAGATGTCGCCCAGGTAGTTCCTGTGTTGACTAACGCGAGAGCCGCACGTTTAAGTGTGTGCATATTCTAACGAATAAACGTATTTTTGGCAATCTAGTACATGTTCTCAATTTACACGCCCAAACCTTTCCTGAGATTAGTAAAATCTCAGAAGTGGGATAAATACCTAAGAAAATACGAAAAACTAAGATGCTTGGCCCCTATATTCACGGATTAGGGAAGAGGAATAAAGGTGATAGTGACAAGTACATACTGTGCCGGTGAAGATAATTCGAGGGGAGTACGTCGACCAAGAAGTGCGACTTAAGTCAAACAGCAGCGTATAGCTATGAACCAAGATGCCGAAAAGAAAACTGAAAGGGTATTTCCTCGCTCTGCCGCCTACGTAGATATTCTTCCAGAAATGATGTCAAGGAAGAAAGAAGTGAGAGAAACAGTGTTTCAAAATTACCACGGAAAAACTACCTTAGCCAAGAAATGAAATATTGTAGAAGAGGCAGTCCTGTCGTGTCTGATTCGGGGCTCAGAGGACCTGAGAACCAATGCTAAGGCATACAATTCAAGAAACCCAGAAACATTATATTACGGATTTCTCGCGGGACTCGAGAAATACCGCAAAGTTAAAGCAAGGAAGAAAGAAGTGGAGGCGAGAACTCAACGTAGTACCTGGCAACGAAGTCAAGCGTCTGCGCCCACCTCACGGATGGCGGTGTCGACTCAAGAGGATTTGCTACAACTGCCGCAGACCGGGACACGCGGCTCTGACCTGCCACGCCGAACCTTGCCACAACTGCAGACGTCATCGTGGACACTTCGAGGCAGTACAGCGTGCTGGCTGTCACCGAGATCGTCAAAAGAACCTATGCAGGTACACCGTATTTATTCCACATCCTACGAGCTAAGTAAGATCCGCCCCCTGGCCATGCAATGGCTCACAAGACTCATTATTGATTACTTTATCGATCTCAATTATACAATCCAAATATCTTAATTATTAATCATAACATATGTCCAGGATATTTAATTTAAAAAAAAAAGTAACATCAATATGTCAAAAGTAACTTTTGGACTTAGTGATTTCTTGAATTGGAACATCCATTTATTATTTAATACCTAATAAAATCCAGGTTTTTGATCAAAAACCTGAACTCGTTTATATCGTAGTATAATTTTAGAACTATCTAGAAAAAAATGTGTCTCCAAGAACCACCAATATTTCTTATAATTTTAGAACCATTTAGGAAATAGGTAATAAAAATTGTTCCTCCAACAAATACTTATACCTTATTCCAAATTGAGACGACCTTATTTGACAGAAAAATGGTTCTAAAATTATAAGAAATATTGGTGTTTTCCGGTTATTCTTAGGTTTATGGTAATATTAAGTAATAATTTTGACTTCTTCCGGTTCTTGATCAAAAGCCTAGGTTTTTGATCAAACCCCTGATTTTATCAAAAACCTACGACATGTATATAAATGCGCACCACGCGTACGTACAGGGGATAATCATCATCGAATCACAACACGCGAGAGTTGCTTTTACTTACACTGACCGTCCAATGTTTCCTGGCCTTGTTTGGCGCTAGTGATATGATAGCCCTCCATGGCGCGCGGCGCTCTCGTACTTGCGCTCGAACTCGTCATATAGTTTCGTCGGAGTAAGACAGGTCGCTCAGAACAAAAACCGTGATAACTGGAAGTGCCTATATTCAACAATGAACGTCTTCCGACTGGCACATATGATATTGAAGATGTAGAATATACTGTGCGCAAGATCGAAAGGAAAATCATTATCTATCTTATGTAGGCAATAGGTATGGGGTCGTCCATTAATTACGTGAGGTTTAAAAGGGGGGGAGGGGGTTCAGAAAAAATCACGAAATATCACAAGGGTGGGGGGGTGTACTGAGATATCACGTGTATTTATTTTTTCGTTGAACGCGCGATTTCTAGAGTAATTTCCAAACGTCGGACTGTTGTTGTTATGTTGTTTTTAACTCTTTCCAAGAAACAACCTGCAACCTTAATGTCTGTCTGGAAATTTTTATCATGGTGCTTAGTTTCCAGAATTAAATTACATTATACCAGTATTCAAAGATAATATTTTGTACCAAAAATACACGTGATTTTGGGGAGGGGGTGGGGGTAGTCTAAAACCTTACTACGTATCACCAGGGAGGAGGGGGGGGTCTAAAAAGTAGCTAAAAATATCACGTGATTAATGGACGGCCCCTATGGTATATGCAAAACTAGAATCATCTACATTTTACGACTTTGCCCTTTGATTCCTCTTTCCTTAGGGAGGATAAACGTGTCGATGTCTGGGAGAGCGACACCCACCCACCAATATAAACGACGACGATTATCGCCTACGCCGTCGTCCGGAGATAATAGTAAAGTTTTGAATATCCCACCCGGAGCTACTGAAACTTTTAGCGAACTTTAAGTTCCTTACTTTTTGGACTATTTTCGCTTATCTTTCTTTTTGGCCGTTAATAAAAATAAGTTTTTATCTTTGGTAAGTAGTGCCTACCTCTTACCTAATAAACTTGGCTGGGACAAGTCTCACGAACGCAAGAACATCTCCCATATCGATGCAAGAACAGTACCTACTTCCTTTTGCAATATTGTTTATATTATATGACATATTTCTTATTTGTCATACTTACGTTTAAATATTGTTTCAAACAAACTTCATAAAAACGGGTTTTCCAAAAAATTTACGGGTCGGCTTAATATACTTATGTTTTTTTTCTTTTTCAAACAGTAGGCGGTCGTTACACTTAATATGTGTGACTAACAAGTAACAACCAATCAATCATTTTGACGCAGCGACCTGATACGATCGTGGTTTAAGGACCTGAATAAATTGGACTGGCATCAAATAGCACAGAGGTTGAGATGATGATCGGAGAGATATTCTTTAAAAAACAGTAAAGCTACTCATTAGACCAAAAAAAAGTATGGTGTAAACAACGAGCAACCGGAATTCCGAACTCAGCTACAAACTAAGGCTACAAATTAATATAATCCGGCAAATGCGTTACTCTGTTTAAACACAGAATATATCCGGGACAAATCACACACACACAGTCATCTGGCACCAAACTAGGATTCCCTGTATTATAGGAACCAGATACTACATGTGTACATAGATACGTTTAATTAAATACATACATGTACAGATATAATACATCCAGATACAAAGCAAAACAAATCTGCTTTCACGGAAATGTTTGCCCTGCGTGGGAAACGAACCCACGACCCTCGGATCAGTAGTCAGGAACACTAAACACTGAGCCACCAGACAAACCATAACGCTGCTGTTTCCTAAAAATAATATAGGGTCCTCAATTATGAAATACTAGCTTGTGCCCGCGGCTTCGCCCGCTCAGACTAAAAAACGGTCACACTATCCTATTGAAATATATAATCTACAAAATATTGAAATTGTAAAGTTTGTTTATTCATCCGGGATTAATCTCAAAAATAACTGAGCCGAGAGGCGAGTATACATCAAAGGGGGACATCTAGGGAGTTGCAGAAGACGTTAAAAAGGGAAGGAAAGGGACTGTCCGCGGAGCGGAGATTAGAAGAGTTTCAGAGCAGAAAGGTTTTGTCGAAGGGTAGTGACTTGAGAAACTAAGGGGGCATAAGAAACAGAAGGATGTTTTCTGGAGATTTTAGACGTTATGTAGAAGATTTGACATGTTGACTTTTTGGGATATTGACCATTTCCCATTTTGTCATTTCGAAATTTGGTCGCTGTGATGTTTCGACGACTCGAAGCTTTGACGATGTGAACTTGTGACATTTTGAGATTTTGATATTTTGATACTTTGATAGTTTGATACTTTGTTACTTTGATACTTTGACACTTTAACACTTTGATATTTGATATTTCGACACTTTGATTTTTAGACATTTTGACAGTTGAGATATTCCGACATTTGATTTTCGATATTTTGCAATTTGGATATTTCAACATTTCGATATTTTGTTATTTCGATATTAAATATTTCGACGTTTCGACATTATTACATACGCATACTGACGTTTCGATGTTTTGTTATTTTGTTATTTATTGTTTCTAGTTTCAAGTGTCTAGACCCATAGGTTTGGCCTGCGCATTGATTTGACCCTATTCAACCCTCAATTTCACTCCCTCATGGGGCGAACTATAAAATATATTCACATTTTCATCATTTGTTTTTAAAAATAGTTATGCCAAGTTGATTCACGCAAAAAAATGACTTTCCCATACAAAATTACACCCCCAATTTAACCCCTTTAGGGAGTGAATTTTGCAAAACCCTTCCTTAGTGGATGTCTCCGTTATATAAGGAACGCCTATCAAAAATTACAAATGTCTGAACCAAGGTTCGGAACCGGTTAACAAATACCGGTTAATTTCGTTCGAATTTCGGTTAACGATTCCGTTCAGGTTAAAACCGGTTTCCAGCTTAACCGGTAAATTTGAATAAAATATCGGTTAATCAGGAAGCGGTTTTCTAACCGAAATAAGAACTAAATTAACCGGTTAAAACCAAACTTAGTCAAGTACAGGCGCGTCGCGCGGGTGCCACTGCCCGAGTCTTCTGCTCACTTTCTCGCACGCTTTCAATTGATTGCACGCGGCAAACATGCCTACAAAGTCGCATATTCTTCAAATTAACCGGTTAATTCCGTTCGAACGAAAAAATATCGGTTTTGGTTAAACCGGTTAAATATACCGGTAACCGAAACCTGAACGAAACCTTAACCGAAATTATTTCGATATAGGGGTCAATGACCGAAACCGGTATTTTCCGGTTAAAACCGGTTTCCGAACCCTGGTCTGAACCCAGGGGATTGGCCTGTGCGTTGACATTTCATATTTCAACCTTCTGTGTCACCCCCTTAGGGGGTGAATTTCGAAGAACCCTTTCTTAATAGATGTCTGCATTATATGAAGAACCTTATGTTGAAGTTTTAAGTTTTTAGACCCATAGGTACGGCCTGTGTATTGACATTACCAATTTCAACCCTCAATTTCTCACCCTCTCGGGGCGAATATGAAAATACATTTTACACACGATTTATTAATTGTTTTTAAACGTAGTAGTAGAAAATTTCAAGTAGAAACGCGCATAAAATTAGACTTTTTCCATACAAACTTCCAACCCCATTTTAACCCTTTCAGGGGGTGAATTTTGAAATACTCTTCCTTCATGGATGCCTCCGTTTAAAAGGAAACCTTTTGCAAAATTTCAAGTTTCTAGACCCAGGGGTTTGGCCTGTACTTTCCCATACAAACTGCCACCCCCATTTTAAGCCTTACAGAGGGTGAATTTTAAAAAATCCTTCTTTAGTGGCCACCTCCGTTCGCAAATATACTAATGTCATGAACGATTGTCATCTTGCAAATTGTTCCATTCTCTATGCTTCTCAAAAGATTGTATTATTTTAGTCTCCTTAGTTATATATTTTGATATTCATTCAAGAGTATTTATGTTTAAATGTACAAGTCAGTATCATATTGACTTGTACATTTAAACATAAATACTCTTGAATTTACTTCAAATTTTGAAGTACACATGTGTGTATCGGTGTGACCCCTTTAAACAGCCGACTAAGTGCTGCTTTGACATAGGTACTACGATTCAGTCAACGAAGCGTGAAGGAACTCTGGAGAAGTCCCGAGAAGGAGCTGCCACACTACCCGGACCTGCCTGACCACGGAAGAATGAGGTAGGGGAAGGGGCTTAAAGACGCATTTGTACCAGAACCGATGTCACCCAAATCACACCAAAGCCTAGTATATTTACGCACTACTAATGCAAGAAGGCCTTTGATTAGTAAACAAAAAAAAATTATCGATACAAAATCACTGTACAGGTTATAATGATTAGAAGAATCAAAGATAATTGAAAGATTATAAAAGTAAAAGGACACGTTTCATTTTGTGCCTGGACATGTACGTAGTACGAAAAATATAGGCTTTCTAGGAAAAATAATGAAAAAAATATTAGAAGCAGGGTTGCGTGGTTCAAGCATAATGTTTTGTCAGCACTTTTTACAATATAAATGGTAACACTGAAGCTTGCAATAGTAGGTCACGTTCAGAAATTACGGCTTCATCCACATATTCCTCAGATGCTTTCTCTGACTCTGATTGACTGAACACCCTTCTGTTCTGACTTCTGACATTGGTGTACGATTTTTAAAATCTGTGGATATGCCTTGCCTCTTTTACAGGCATAACAGCTGGTTTTCGAGTTACTTGTCGGACAACTAAATTATTTATTTTAATGGTATGTACAAAATCTAGTTTCTGAACGTAAAATGCTCAAAATTGCGCTCGCTTCGCCATTTTGGGTGATTTATGTGTTGCGATTGTTAAATCTGAGAAACTAGATGAACCTCGCAACGAAGGTAAATCGAAGGAAATGTACAATTAGAAAAGACTATGTTTCTAATGACTTATTTATGATGTTTAGTACACAGACCAGGTCCAAGCTCCATAGTCCCGTGAAACGTCTCCTTTAATTTGAAGTTATGATAAACAAAGTGCTTTTGAAAATTTTTGTTGTCAGATTGATTGAGGGTTTCTGGACTTATTTGAAATAATAGTTTGAAAACTCCCTGTTTTCAGACTGCTATAAAAAAAAACACAAATCCAAAAACAAGGAGCTGATGAAACTCATTGTTTTCAGAACGATGGTTTAAAATAATAAACGTCAAATTGGGGTTTATATTGCGGGGAAAATAAGGAGTTTTTGAAAACTGAAAGTTTTATAAAACTCCTTGTTTTCAGAGTAATTGTGATCTAGAAACCCCAATTTTACCCTACTTTGATACAAAGGACAGAATACGGTTGTCTTATGTTCGGAATAATTTTTTTTAGGTACTTCGTAATTAACTGTTGCCGTAAATCACGAAAATCTTCGAAAAAAATTATATTTGCGCCAAGATAAAAAGAAACCACCCTACGCAAGTAACCACTTCTGTACGCTAGTGTACCATGCGCAAAGTATCCCCACCAAAACTACTCCAGCGATCTTTAAGTTTGTCGGCACCTTTTTTTATGGTAGAGGAGGCAAACGGGCAGACGGATCACCTGATGGTAAGCGATTACCGCCGCCCGTAGACACCCGCAACACCAGAGAACAAGTGCGTTGCCGGCCTTTGATAAGGGAGTACGCTCTTTTCTTGATCGTACCTTGATACGTATACTATATATCGTCCCTCGCACCACTAACTCACGTATCTCATTTTTGCAAGTTCTTCAAAACAACCGTTTTTCAGTTGAATTACAATGTCAGGGAATTTCAAACTTTAATTATATTTTAATTCCAAAGACATGCTGAAATAAAACTAATATACCTATATATAGAGGAAAGTTTCTGCTTTCATTTGATATATTACCTACTCACTTAATTGTATTAGTAATATTTTTTTTGATTTTTGAAAACAGATACGTGACTTTGTGATAACTTTGTTTTTCAATATCCGAAT
Source organism: Coleophora deauratella (assembly GCA_958295455.1). Taxonomy (NCBI): domain Eukaryota; kingdom Metazoa; phylum Arthropoda; class Insecta; order Lepidoptera; family Coleophoridae; genus Coleophora; species Coleophora deauratella. Next base: position 13,266,208 of record OY282391.1, on the reverse strand, counting down.
CATTTTCCACTTACGATACTACAGTTACACTAGTTTATGAAAAGAACACTCCAAACTGATCATAGTTTTATTATGAAAATATGAAAATTTCCCACATAAAAGATTTGTTACATAATATTAGTTTGTACTATGTTTGTACGCATCATCAAACCTTATGTGGTAGGAGCAACAGTATTGTTTTCAACCTATATGTAATAAAATATAACTAATCATTAAAGAACTTCAGAACTTCCCTGCGCCACCGTCGTTCACCCCCGCAAACATCCTAAAGGCGCGGGCGCACTCATCCAATCCGATCAGATCCGACAGATCGTCGTATCCTACGAATAAAGCCACAATGGCTGTTGTGGCTTTTTATTTTTATTGCATAATTAAAATCTGTTACCCATTTTACATCATATTCAATCAAAAAATCACAGAAAAGCGATCTCCATCGACTAGAAAATAAGCATTTAAAAAATTTTCTGAAATACCCGCCGAAAACAGCCACAACAGCCACAGTGGCTATTTTCTTCCCTGCTGCGCGGGGGCGGGGCGGGGCACAAGCGCCACTCAGCCCTTTTTCCGCGGACAGTTTTAAACAGTTATAGTTTACATCCTCGTAGAAAAAAGACACTATTGCCTTTGTGGCTATATTCCACGAAATTTTTTCATTTTCTATGAACGTGCTGCACTCATCCGACACAGTCGGACACTGGCATCCTTACAGGACGAGACGAAGTGTTGTGCGTAATTCATCGACATGTAGAGTTTAGTTATCGATTTACATATATATTAATATGATAATGTTTTATAGATACCTGCAGAAATCAATATAAATTTATGGAATATTCAAATGCATATGTGTATGTATATTATGGTATTTTAGCATTAATAGAAAAAAAATACGGTTTAAGAAAATGTGCAAAGCATCTCCTTAGATAAAAAATACTTTGATTTTCAATAATATTTACATATTTAGGTTCTGTGCTGTAGCCACCCAAGCCTCTTCTTGTTTTAATGTAATGTGTTTTTGGTAAAAAAATACAAGGTTCGTTTTTATTTTTGGACCTATAGAAATTAACATACACTTTTAGAATATGCAGTTTCATATAATGATATGGTGTTTTTAATATGAAACGTTGTATGATATAACCACAATTTTAGATGTATTAAACACTTGGTTACCTAGGTAGGTAATCAAGTGTTTTAATACATCATAAATCAAGCATAGGTATGCTTATACTTCTACACTGTATTAATAACAATAACGTCACTAATTGGCGTTGGCTAAAAGCCGGGCACACATGTACTGCGCACAACACTATTCAATAACAACGACGCGACGACGCTTACTTTATGGCTAAAAAGGTGGCATGACTGTTTCCGTCCGACAATTTACCGGACCAGTGCACCCGCGTACATCCGACAGTTTTAAGAGGACCGACAGGTGGGCGGGGCTAAGCTGTCGGATCTGACCGGATCAGATGAGTGCACCCGCGGCCTAACAGCATATTAACTGTCTATCTCCCGCCAAATTAAAGAACAGTATAATAATATCGTATCGTATCTCATTACCTATGTAAATAACATTTCACTAAAAATCCTATATGATATAGGATATAATATTTTATCAAAGTCTTAAAACAGGTTTTGACTAAAAACCCTAAGTGAGTTACGTCACTTAGTTGAATTTTTTCCTGGATTTTTATGAGATACGTTAACTATGTAAATACCAATATCATGAGAACCACTATTCATACAGAAGCGTGAGTTAAAGGAAAACATAGAGAACGACACAAGGAAGTCAGCGGCAGTCCTAACTCATATCATCAAAAAACTGAGATACGTGACTTAGTGGTGCGAGGGACGATATAACTAATCCACTTAGGACAATTGTTAGAGTGCGTTTCAACAAATAGTTCCTATGCGGTTATGTTGGCAGCAATGTTTTTCACACACACTACATAGAACTCAGACACACACTACATAGAAGACAGACACACACTAACAAAATCGGTAGATGCGTCTTCGCGTGTTGATGTCGTTGATAGACAGGGAAGCCAACATAACGGCATAGGAACTATTTGTTGAAACGCACTCTACGCATTCTTTTTTAGCACTTAACATTGGTTTGACCTTGCACTTGTATTATAAAACACTTATTTTGAAATGATTGGTTGAATTTATCTTATGTTATGTGTCAAAAAGTTGAGAATCCAATTTAAGGCCCAATAGGTTCAATGAACAGAGTTTTTGAAACGTTTTAACGCGTTGATTTATAATAACTAGCCGGGAGACCGACCGACGTTCGCTCGTTCAATCGGAGCGTTTATAACTTAGGGCGCTAAGTACCTACCTTGATCTCGCTGGTGATTTCGATATCAATTTATTAAACAAAGACGCTGCTGATAGTAAGCGCTTGAATGATTTTCTTATTCATACACATTTGCCAACTACGTACGAACCTACACACCACACTGATCACAGTGCGACACTCATCGATCTCTGTTAGAAGGGAAGAGTTCTCATATCACAGGGAGAGTCTCCGTAGTGTGTGGAACAGACTGGCTGGTGAGGAATGAGTGAGTTCATTTGTGATATGTATTATGTTTAAGTTATTTTTGCGACAATAAACTTGCTTTCATTTCATTTCATTTCAGTTTTTTTTTATTCGTTGACAATTTGCTCTGCTATGTTTATAATGTTTATTTATAATAAACTATAAATAAATAAATAGTATTTTATAACAAAAATACCATTAGGTTATGGTCTCAAATAAAGCTTTTTTTGCCCACTGTGTGCGTGTTGTAAATAGTTTTCAACAATGGCAACAGGAACGGCGAAGGAATCGGACAAAATACGAACATTCCTCGAGTTTAGGCCTCCCATGTATAGAGAAATTAGATGGAATCGCTAACTACAGCTCATGAAAGTTTATGATGGAGTTATATTTCATTCACGATGACCTTGTTCGAGTATACACACAGTACACTCTTTCTGACGCAACTGCTACAAAACTCGATCAGAAAGCTAGAGCAAAAAGTTTGATGGTCAAACCACACTGCCTTGTGCAGGTGCGGAGTGCGAAAACTTGAAAGGAGGTCTGGGACGCGTTAAACAAAGCTTTTGAGGATAAAGGTCTGAATAACCGGTGCAGACTGCTATCTAAGTTGGTCGGATTGAAGTTTTCTACGATTAGAGAATATATAGAAAATTTGATGACAACAGCGCAACAATTGACAGATATTGGTCAACGGCAAGTTCCCTATAGGTTTTGATTCCCATGCGAGTCCCCAAATTATGAAATTATGTTTTCATAGCTGCAAGGCATTGCAGGCCTGAGAATTTGATATACGCAAGAGTTCAAGCCCTGTGTGATTATGAATTTATACGGAACCCTAGGCCTCGGTGCTCGGAGTCAGACTCGCACTTTGAGAGCCACTGCGCCATTCAAAGTCAACTATCGGCCAACAGTCGCTCAACTGTGTAGTTGAGTCTAGTGCGCGCACTCGCATACTGCGCCATACAAGGTCACCGATTGACTCAACTGTTTAGTTCAGTCGTAGTAGTAGTAGCGATCATTCAGTCATTTTTGGTAGTTTGGTCGATTAACTGTTTGGTCGAGAGTGCGCGCACTCCCATATTGCTCCATACTGAATGCAAGATCGACTAAACTATCGACGGACCAAAAAGTTGATAGTGCGCGGTGGCTAATAAGATACTCCACGTCAAAATTAACAATCGACTGCATACTGCATATAATATTGTCTTGTCTATGTCAATCTATGTGGGAATCAAAATCAATCTAATTATATCAAAATAACACCTCGTACTCCAAAATCGATCAAGTCGTTTTATTATATAAGGTCTAACAAAATGAGCTGAAACTCTTAAACTGGAGCTTCTCATGAATCTGAACAACTTTCTCCAAGGAACCCATGGTGAATCCGCGAAAAAATTTGTGGTTTTCCAATTTTACGTTGCCGATCAGCTGATTGGAAAAGTAAAAAAAAATGCTAATTAAGACCCAGTTTAAACAGTTCCTTCAACTGATTTTATTAGACCTTACATAGGTAACAGCTAGGGTTTCTGATTTCTCGACCTTTTTTATTTCTCGAGTTTCCGAGAATTCTCGAGCCCAATTTCTCGAGTTTTCTCGGGTCTCGAGTCTTTTTATATAAACCATTGGAATATATTAAAATTTATTTAGGAAATCAAAATTTTTTATCTGATAATTTTGTAGTATTTGGTACCTCTTATTTCAGAAAGGAAAGGAATAAAAATTAAAATCTTCTTACATACTAAAACAGATACATAGATAAACTCTAAAAAAACAACTAAAATCAAAACTTTGCACTAAACTAATAGTCGAGTGGGCCCGACGGAATCCCTCCTATCGTGTTGAAGGTGTGTGTTCCAGAGTTGGCTCCAGTTTTAACGCGCTTTTTCGGTTTTCCTACTCTTCTGGCGTAGTCCCGAACTCATGGAAGACAGCTTTGGTGCACCCGATCCTTAAAAAAGGTGACCACTCGAATCCGTCCAACTACAGGCCGATAGCCATAACCCCCTTACTCTCAAAGATAATGGAGTTTATTATCAACAGCCAGCTCCTTCGGTACCCAGAGGACCACCAGCTGCTTAGTGACCGACAGTACGGTTTCCATAGGGGCCGGTCCCGTGGTGATCTTCTTGTCTACCTGACACATCGTTGGGCACAGGCGATCGAGAAACATTGGCGGTTAGTTTGGACATAGCGAAGGCCTTCGATCGGGTCTGGCACAATGCTCAGATTTTATGTCTGTGAATGCTGGTGTCCCTCAAGGCTGTGTGCTTTCGCCTACACTGCTCCTTCTGCATATCAATGATATGCTGCAAATCAGCAGCACTCACTGTTATGCGGATGAAGCACAGGTGATGTCGTCTATACCGGCCGTGCCAACATTTATCTGGAAAATGTCATCGAGACTCGAAACAATCTTCTATCTGAAATTGAGGCTTCTTTAAAGAAAGTTTCGGAATGGGGTCGACTTAATTTGGTCCAATTTAATCCCGACGCGCGACGTCCCGGTGCGCGACTTGGGTCGGCGCTTGAGGGAGCGTGGCGGTGACCCCCGCGCCGGCTCTTTCCTGGTCCAACAGTTGTCACTGGCAATTCAACGCGGCAATGCGGCCAGCGTTATGGGCACCTTTGGACCGGGGTCGTGTCGGGGCGGGTTTGATTAGGTAGCCCAATTTTTGTGAATTATTATGATTATTTATTTATTTATTTCATATTTTGTAATTATTTTATTTTAATTACCATTTAAATTCAATAAAATTTAATCCCACCAAGACACAGGTTTGCGCGTTTACCGCCAAGAAAATGCCATTTATTGTATCAACTCGTTTTGAGGACACTCCCCTAAATGCCTCAGCTATTATCGGAACCCTTGGTGTCGACATTTAGAGTCAAGTCCAGTTCCGTGGTTATCTAGAGGATAAGGCTAAATTAGCCTTGAAGAAGCTTGGTGTGGTGTGTGTGCTCAATAGATCGAGATGGTATTTCACCGCGGCCCATCGCCTGCAACTTTATAAGGCGCAGGTTCGGCCTCATATGGAATAAAGACTGTTCTCATCTCTGGGCAGGGGCACCCCAATATCAGCTTCTTCCTCTGGACCGCATTCAATAAAGAGCAACCCGAATTGTAAGCTGCCAGCATATTTCAGATCGGCTTGGCCCCTTGGCACTGCGTAGAGATGTAGCCTCGCTCTTCATTCTCTATCGAATATAGTACGGAGAGTGCTTCGAGGAATCGTGCCGCTTCTTTTGGCCAACGTTCTACGCGACAATATTTTCATCTCCATCACTTAAATGGTAGGCAGTCCACAACTGTGCGTTTACGCGACAAAAAAAGACGCACGACGCGCTTGGCGCAATTCACATTCGGAACTCGAGAATTCTCGAGCTCCGGTCATATTTTTCTCGTCTCGAATGAAGCCAAATTTCTCGAGTTTTCTCGAGTTCGAGAAAGCTCGAGCAGAAACCCTAGTAACAGCCGATACAAAACAAGAAAACGGACGGATGAAACGGATTTTGAAACAACACTTGGAGCAAACAGAAGAAACACCGAACTTTTTGGCTGTAAAATCGATCATCTTGATGAAATATCGGTATGCAGTTTTTTCGTCTTAGTCACCATTTTATATTTTACGGTCGCAAAATTGAGTTTATAAAAACAAAAGCTAGCCTATACCCATTGCACGGTATAGACAAATCAATAGACACCTTAATTCACCTTAATCCATCCAGCTGTTGCAAGGCCATTGCGATACTTCGAGAAAAGGTAGAACCCCACATACGAGTACGTACATACTGCCCTCATAAGAGCCAGGTTACACGCTAAGTCTGGCGTCAGTCTGGTCCATCAGAATGATGGGAGAATTATAGTGTAACCCACTGTCTGCCGTCAGTCTAGAATAGCAATGGGTGCAATTGCCCCCTACCCCCCCCCCCCCTGAAGCCTGACCGAAGTACTAAAACTTCTATAAAATGCAAATAAGTAGAGGCATTTCTTAACTATTCAAAAAATTTCGCGCTCGCTACGCTCGCGACTTCTTATTTTAACGGTCAAATACCAACGACCGCTTCATAATTAAGGGTACACTGAAAATTTGCCCCCCCCTGAACGAAATCCGGGACCGCGCCTGTTCTGGCGTCATTCAAGACTGATGGACCAAATTGACGCTAGACTAAGCTTGTAACCTTGCTCTAAGAAAAAGGCCGCAAAGTATACGGAATCTCCATTATACTTTGCGGCCTTTTTTCTTATGAGGGCAGCATAATATTTAGTAAATACTAAGAAAAACAGCCCGGGCTTTGATGTCGCGCAGCCAGGTAAAATAACATTTGCATTACATCATGATTACAATTAATGTTATAAATAACGCATGTATAGGTAGGTATTATCTACTTGAAGTTTAATTCTTACAAAGTACAGCGATGTCCATTCCTCTGGGAATCGAACTTGTGACCGCTCAAATAGCGCCTATGCTTTTAGGCCATCAAGGCTAGAAATAGTGGCAACTTTTACTTAATAAATAAACATATATGTAGTAGGTAAACTATACTATATGTTTATGTTCGGTATCTTCAATAAACTTACACAGTGAATAAGGCAGTAATCTCACAAAGTTAACTCCATTAGAAGCATTTCCACTAAACGTCTATTATAGTTTAGTTTCAGGAGGTACCTTGAATTAAGTACTCCGAGCGCTCACCACGACACGACCGTTCAGCATTTATGAGTGCTGTTACAATGTACCAGAAGCTAAGCGACCACAAACTGAAAGTTGTAAAGTTTTATAAAAATGAAGTGGGTACCTAGAAGTTGAGCTACTACCGCTAGTTTTTTCGTGAATTCGATGATTTCCAAGAATTTACCATTTATTTATTTATTGTGATATACTTTTTGGAAATCATCGAATTCATGAAAAAACAAGCGGTAGTAGCCCGACTTCTACCCGCTTCATTTTTTTGTTACTTGTCTTATTTTTGAAAATACACTAGGATTAAAATACCCACCTAGGATTAAAAGTTTTAATAGCCTATAGATAAAACCTAGCTATAGGCTATTCCTGAGTTTGAATTTGGAACTAATGACATACAAATGATTGCTAATGTCCCGGCTTCAAAACTGCATAGCTTTTTGCTTAACCTAACAATTATTTTTAGCTATAGTCCATTAAAACTTTAAAACTTTTTTTATGGCAGAGGTGGCAAACGAGCAGACGGATCACCTGATGGCATCGATATGAGAGACATTAGATGAGGTTAATACTGCCCGACTGCGTAGTCGCTAATAGTGGTTTGCTCCCCTATGTTGAGTAGCGCCGCCTTTTCGCGTACCATTCGCAATCTGACAAGCGAAGAGTAAACATCCCGTATTTGAATGAAAATATGTCTTACAGTGCAGTGAAATGTGCTAAAACAATAAAAAAATAAAGAACAAAACTAACAGCAACATTTCTTATCACTTTTTTCTTGTTATTTTATGAATATTTTGTCATTTTATAGTGATGCTACGCTACTCGTCGCTAGATGTCGCTAGTAGATAACATTAATTAAATACATGCCTCCCTACTCGTCGCTAGATGTCGCTAGTAGATAACATTAAATACATAAACCTTAAGCTTATCACACAACGGCGATATTTGTTTAAATACATACCTCCCTCTTCACCTCGCTTCAGCCCCCGCAAGACGAACACGCTGGTTCAGAAACAAACAGAGCGAGTAACCTTATCTAATGTTTCCCATATCGATGCCTGATGGTAAGCGATTACCGCCGCCCATAGACACCCGCAACACTAGAGGAGTCACAAGTGCGTTGCCGGCCTTTGATATGGGAGTACGCTCTTTTCTTGAAGGTTTGAATGTCGTTTTGGTCCGGCAATACCGCAGGCGACAATTCATTCCACAGTTTGGTTGTGCGAGGCAGAAAGTTTCTAGTGAAACTCACAGTTGTGGACTGCAACCATCTAAGTGATGGGGATGAATATATTGTCGCGTAGAACGATGGCCAAAACAGGCGGCAGGGATCAATCCGAACAATTCCTCGGAGCACTCCCCATTGTACATGCGATAGAGAGCAGTTCGAGGCTACATCTCTACGTAGCGCCAAGGAGTCAAGCCGATCTGAAATATCCTGGCAGCCGACGATTCGAGTTGCTGTCAGTTGAATGCGGTCCAGAGGGAAAGCTGGTACTGGGGTGCCCCTGCCCAGAGATGAGGACAGTATTCCATATGAGGCCGAACCTGCGCCTTATTAAGTTGCAGGCGATGGGCCGCAGTGAAATACCGTCTCGATCTATTGAGCACACCAAGCTTCTTCGAGGCTAATTTAGATGGCTCTAGATGGCCACGGAACTGGACTTCACTCGATATGTCGACACCAAGGATTCCGATACTAGCTGAGGCATTAAGGGGAGTGTTCTCAAAACGAGGTGATACGACAAATGGCATTTTCTTGGCAGTGAACGCGCAAAACTGTGTCTTAGTGGGGTTAAATTGGACCAAATTAAGCCGACCCCATTCTGACACTTTCTTTAAAGAGTCCTCAAGTTCCGACACAAGTTTCTTTCGGCTCTCGATGACGTTTTCCCGAGAAATGTTAGCACGGCCGGTATAGAAGGCATTACCTGTACTTTCATGTGCATAACAATGAGTGCTGCTGATTTGCAGCATATCATTGATATGCAGAAGGAACAGTGTAGGCGAAAGCACACAGACTTGAGGGCCACCAGCGTTCATAGACATAGAATCTGAGCATGCACCGTCGACTACGACCTTTATGCTTCTGTCTGCAAGAAAACTAGTGACCCATTTTCATAATTCCTCGGGAATCCCATAAGAAGGAAGCTTCCCAAGAAGTGCTTTGTGTGTGCCAGACCCGATCGAAGGCCTTCGCTATGTCCAAACTAACCGCCAATGCTCCCCCCTTAGTCTCGATTGCCTGTGCCCAGCGATGTGTCAGATAGATAAGAAGATCACCAGCGGACCGGCCCTTATCCGTACTGTCGGTCACTAAGCAGCTGGCGGTCCTCTAGATACCGAAGGAGCTGGCTGTTGATAATGGACTCCATTATCTTTGAGAATAAGGAGGTTATGGCTATGGGCCTGTAGCTGGACGGATTCGAGCGGTCACCTTTTTAGGGATCGGGTGCACCAAAGCTGTCTTCCATGAGTTCGGGACTACGCCAGAAGAGCAGGAAAGCCGAAAAAGGCGCGTTAAAACTGGAGTCAACTCTGGAACACACACCTTCAACACGATAGGAGGGATTCCATCGGGCCCACTCGACTTATGAATGTCGAGGGAAAAAAGTGCTTTACGCATTGAGCGTTGGTGGAACCGGATTATCCGGCATACAGCTTTTGCACCGCGGTATAGTCGGCGGCTCGTTTCCCCCGTCATCCAATATCGAGTTGGACGCAAAGAGTTTGCCTAGAAGATCGGCTTCTCCTTTGCGTCGTGGGCCAATGAATCATTACCCATATGCAGTGATGGAAACGATGACGTGCAGAAATTCCCCTGGACAGCTTTGGCCAGAGACCAGAACGCGCGAGTTCCCGAAGGAAGACGCTCTAGTCTCTCGCCAATTCTGCCTATGTGCTCCGATTTCGCCCTGGCAATGTCTCTTTTGAAGGACCTGGAGGCACAGTTAAACTCCTTTTTTAATGCGCTGGTCTTTTCATCCCGTACCTTCGCTGCCTTTGCCCAGGCTTGGTAACATTCCTGCTTCTGTCGAGAAGCCTTTCTGCAGGACCGACCAATGGGGACCACCGAGAATGGAATAAAAAGTTCCATACCCTGCAGCACCACATCAGCAACAGAGTCAGCAGCGAAGTTGGGATCATCCGGCGTGAAGCAAACCTAGGGTAGGACGCGAAGAAGGACCGCATCCCGTCTTATCTCCGCGGTCGCGGCGGGCACGTGAGTGGCACCGAATTCCGGATAAGGCAGTGATCTGAAGAGCCGAGTGAGGCGCCAACGGATACATGGTAGCCGTCCGGATGAGAAGTCAGCAGAAGGTCCAACAGTGAAGGTTCATGGTTCTCCACATCTGAGATTCGCGTGGGCGTAGTAACCAGTTGTGTCAAACCATATGCCAGGGCGAAGTCGTGAACAGATCTCCCCGCATGATCGGTTTTGCTAGAACCGAGCCATTCGGCGTGGTGGGCGTTGAAATCGCCAAGTATCACGATCTCTGCGGATGGGATCTGCTGCTGCACAGTATCTGCAGCCATTTAGATATGCTCGATGAGTCGGTCAGTTTCAGAATCGCCGGTATGAAACCTATATAGGCACAAGTAGATGCGGGGATGGTCATCGCTGTCTACACGGAGCCATAAGGTGGAGAGGTCTCTACCTTCAAGGTTGCTGAGGCGGCGAGAACTGATATCGTCTCTAGTGTTCCAGTCCACACTCTGGTAGGATATTTCCGCTGGAGACGATATCTGTGTCTCGGTCAGGAAGAGCAAGGCGGGCTTTGCTGTCTCTAGGTGGTGGTGAACAGCTTTAATGTTTGAGTGTAAGCCCCTGGTCTTTGATTATCCCCTGGTGTTGCAGAAGTCCACGGCCAGCGTGGCAAGGGGTGCCAAGGTCTTTGCTCTTCCCTTGTGCAACTGGATGATGGAGCGCTGTTATCTCATTTTTTTTTTTTTTTTGTTTGGTTCTTTCCTGCTTTTGCAAGGAAAAGGCAAAGGCTTCTCTGGCCATACAGCCTATTCTTACGTAGTTTGCTCTTCTCTAAATATTTTTCTTTTAAAAATAAAGTATTCTGGGTCAAAACAGTGTATAAAAATTGTCTGTCGTCTTTTTCTATTCTTCAACAAAATGATAGCATTTTTGATGAAGATTACATGGACTTCTTGAGAGAACTCGAAACACAGTCTACACACTTTTATTTCATTATCCTACATATTAGACACTTAAATGGCACTTTATTGAATAATACACTATCAATATTATGCATTAAAAACCACGATATCTATTTTTTTGGATAATAAAAGAAAACTGACAAACTATTGCTACGAGTTCCCGCCAAAAAGTCGCTGTTATCTCATTCTTCGAAACGAAACGTAATGTGAAACGTCAACTACGTTTCATTCTACATAGAGTAGTAGCGATTAGTGCTTTGTGCTAGTTTAATAGAGTCGTTTACATTTAGGATAATTGCGAGAATAAAATAATACGAACACATTTTTCAAGTAGTTTTTTTTCTTTTGTGGAATCTTTATTTTTGTTATTTTAATAACTTGAAATAGTTACATGACCATGAGTCATGACATGACAGTACTTACAATAGGTAAGATCGCAGGAACGTAAAGTATTTTCATTTCCGCGAACGAAACAAACAAAACACGATTTTTCAAATAATCGAAAGAACAAGGAATAAGCGACACCAAAAAAACTTAATTCAGAAACCAGCTATCGTGTCTTTTGTGCTAGAACAAATACTACACCAAATATGGTTCGTAGACAGCGAGAACCCAGCACAACAGAAGATGAAATCGTAATCGGTATGTATAAAATAAAGTAATATAGTACTTTCTTTCCTAAATCCTTCTTAATCAAAAGAAATTGACTTTTCACTGTCATATGAACAATGAATTTTTTTGCAGACACCCCTCCGCCTAAGAAACATAAAAAGCACAAACACAAGAAACATAAGAGGAAGAAAATCGAAAACGAATTTGATAGTGACACTTCTATTGATGTTGCGTACGAAGACAATCTTATGGACAAACCTTATAAAGCGAAGATAAAAGTTCTGTCTAAGGACATGCCTGGAACTTCAGCAGCTGACCTCCTTAAAGCACAAACGATGAAATCCTCCTCCGATTCTCGGAGATCAATTCCGGGATCATCATCCAGTACACCACCAAAAGCCAGTAGTAGTAAGAAGAAAAAAAAGGGAAGAGAAAGTGGTACATCTAGCGAGGAGGAACGTTGGCTGGATGCTATCAAGTCTGGAAAGCTTGAGGAAGTAAGTATTTTCCATTTATTAAGTACTTTTTTTATTAAATATATTTATAAACTTAAGATTTATTAAGTAGATTTATAAACTATCTTTTGCATCAGATAAAATTTCGGATTATTCATTATTAACTATGAAATTTTATCTTATTTCTACAGGTAGATGAAGAACTAAGGAAAATCAAGCCCAAGGACCCAAAAATGATGACAGCTCGACAAAGGGCTATGTATGAAAGAGGAACAGACAAAGAAACAAGCCCAGGAGGTGAAGTGTTGCTCGCGCTGCCTTCTGGATATAAAGAAAAAGTAATGACAGCTGAAGCCATTCAAAAAGCTGCAATCAAATCTCAGAAACGTAAACAACTAGCTGATGAAAAACGAGAGAAGGATAAAAAGAAGACTATGGACAGACTACTCAAAAAACAAGAATCGAAGAATTTAAAAAATGCTCAGAAAAATAAACCTGCTAAAAAGAATGAACCTATGATTGTGTATAAGAATAACAACAATGAGATATCATTATCCATGCCAGTGGGTATACCGTATCCTTTGGAGCCCAAACCTCCTATAGAAACACCAAAGCCAGTGATGTGTGGTGTAAGCGGGTGCAGTAACATTAAGAAATATAATTGCTCTAAAACTGGGATACCCCTGTGTAGTTTAGAATGTTATAAAATTAATTTGATGACTGCAGCAGTGAAATAAATCTTTTTATTCTAACTTTCTTTTTGTCAATAGAAATTACGAGTTTACTAAATAAAACACATTAAATACGACAGCTAAACGGTGAGCATATATTTTTGTAAGATTAATAACAAGTTTACATAGATTCCATAATACTAATTTAGCTCAGTTCACACTAAGATGCGAAGCGTTATTCATATTAACTTATACTGGGTAACTGGTAAGTTTATACCTGCAACCTCAGCTTTCCACTCATGAAACTGAACAACTTTGCTAAAATATCAAACAATTGGGACTTTTCATACAAAATCAATCAGGTTGACATCGTAGTTTGTTTGAAGTCACAATTTTTTTAGGTATGTATCAGTCACTCTGTATAGGTTAAATGGGGACCGCTTAGTGGCTTCTTCTGAAACCAGTCTTATAACGGAAAACATTCATAAAGATAATGATTTACATAAAAACTGTAGTTTTGTACATTTTATCAAGTTACAATCAAGATGAAAATAATTAGACTCCCATCACTCACTCGCTCAATAATGAGTAGTAGATAATTTATTTTATACATCATCCAATATACAATTCGTCTAAATCTTTATTCTGAATGAAAGCCTACTGTATTATAAAATATATAAATCATAATACAACAGAAAATCAAACAGACAGATATGCTTTGAGGGCTCGCATTTATAGTTTCTTTTTCTACACTTAGTAATCTCTGGGCATCATCCCATCTAATAGTAAGTGACGATGATGCTGAAGACAGAAACAGTCTTATAAAACATTCCTCAACCCAATAAGGGAACTTGCAATTTTTTATCTCCATGCCGGAATATTTAAATGCTGTTTATACTGATGTTTGGTGGCAATATTTAAATAAGATTATAATAGCTAGCCAAGCAAGCTCAGACAATGCCATACCACCAACCAAAATTAGTCCCAAAGTTGGACCACACCAAGAACCGAAACTGTGATCTCTTAATTTCAAACGAGTAGTCTAACTAACAACTACAGTATAAAATTTGCCAACTACTTTTCATCATCTTTCATAAAAATGACATTTTACAGTTCTTTATAAAAAATTATAATAATTAAAACAGTTTTTCTGTTATCAGTATCAAAATATTGTGTTGAGTTGAGTGAACTATGTCCCACCTGTGACAAGATAGACTAGATCTATATAATAACATAACAATTAGACAACATACATTTGGCAAATCACTTGAGCTATGAGCCATTCACACAGCATTGTACACTGGTGGTGAAAGCATGATGAAACCTATGATAAACTGGAATTATATTGCATTATCTCTATTCATCTTCTTGTGAGGACAGTACACATTATCAATTGAGCGTCAATATTTCGCCTATAATATCAAAGCAGATTTATTTTTCTACACTTCTTTGTTGTTGATTTCTTCTTCACAAGAGAGGTTTCCACATACAGATATTATTCTTACAATTCTAAAGTGACATGACATGAAAACAGGCATTTTAGATTAAATACCTACAAAGGAAAACACAGGATAAGGAAGTTTCCTTTTTTACATTCACTTACAATTTAGAAATACATTTATTGAAATACTGGAGGTTTGGTATTATTACATTCGTATACATTATTTTTTACAAAACATAGTATTGGATGAATGGTCTACCCATGTTTTTCATAAAAGATATGTCTGATTTTTTAGGGACACCCAAGTCAATCCCATCTCTTACAATTTCGAATTAATTCAATAAATATGACACAGATATGTAAAACCACATAGTATTAGCAAGAAGTTGTCCATGAATTTGTTTAACACCAAATGGCTCTTTAACATTTCTCACATCCCAACCATTCCTGAGAGAGCTAACACACAGAAACCCATGAGGAAGGAGCAGAGCACAGTTGAAGTCTACAGACCAAAGCATGGCATCCAGCAGAATGGCCAGAATAAACCGGCCAGGTATCAGACGTTTGTCCTCTTGGAGTTTCGAAGGCGTGCTAAGCCTGACTGTAACCGCTAAGATTGGTTGTTCTGCTTGTTGGAACGGAGGCGTGCTAGGCCAGAACGCTCCTCTTCCTCGTCACTTGTGCATGACAACCCGCCCACTGTGCCACGCGACGATGTTGCCTGTATTAAGTCTTGATCAGGACCATTTCTGCTCTCATACAGCAATATTCCAAGGGTCTCTTCATATATCCTAGCTTCAGGAAATTCAACTTTTGTATGCTTCTTATCTGTGGCATACACAATGGAGGTGCAGCACACTTCTGCACACTTCTTACCATGTCCAAAGAAAGACCAGCAGCAGATTTCATTGGAGCCAATAACATCTTTTATAAACAGTACTCTTCCACTGAAGCGCAGTGACAACTTGTCAAATAACTCAATGTTCTTTAATAAATTATCATCCGAGGTACTTGTGTATGAATATTTGTTATTGTGCCTGTTTATGAGAAGTTTTACTACAGGCTGAAAGAAAAAATATTATTATGAATATTGGTGAGAATATATAATACTAAAATACATATCTTTACATTAGGTACTAAAAGTTCAATCCTTAGGTTTGCATGAATTATATATCTTTACTATTTTGCTGTATTATAAAAGGAAAAAATATCATGCTTCAGTATACAGGTGATAAAAAAAATTCTGGCAATATTTTAACAGTGGCTTCTACTCATCAAACTGAACAACTGAAAATTGATACAAAATGCAATTGAGTACTAAAAATTACCAAAAAAATGTATGTGATTCCATATAACATGAGTGTATTGAAATACAAAATGATAAAGACCTATCAAGAGGAAAAAAGATTGTAAAAGAGAGTATCAAAAAGGTACAACATTTGTAGTTCTGCACAATTATCATACCTTTGAGGTTGACATAATGAGCAACTGTTCTTCCTTCTGTGAGGTGATCAATGGTACTCTGCATATGGGCTCAGCCTCACGTTCCTTCTTAGCCAAAGCCTGCTGACACGACTCAACCAGTTGCTCAATCAAGAAGTATTTGGCTTCAACCAGGAGCTCATTAATTTCTCTGTAACTTTCAGGCAATGCAACAGTGCCATCTCGCAAATAATTGAGAATTGTCCCAAAATGCTTGCCACACCTGTCTATAAGGATCCACCCTGGGGAATAAATGTAAAACATGATGAAAATATTCCATTTTAAATTGCGAATTACCAAGTATATTTAAATGTGGTCATTTAAAAGGCTGTCCTATATTTATTACGACTCAATCAGGGCACATACCTTCAGAGTCAGTGAGTACCTCCATCCGGCCACTGAACATTGTTCGTAACATATTATCGCTTTTGGTAAGCGTGCCGATGGTCGTGTAAAACAAGGTTCCGCCTACATTTAATTTCACATATTGCGACGGACTGCCTTTGATCAGAGTTTTGTGATCACCCGACATCTTGTAACGAAAGCTTATATGAATGCACAAAAATTGATTTAATGCACAAACGACTGCTTGTTTGTGTTTACTTCATATTTAAGCGAAGAGATTATAGAACATTTTCACATGAACCATATTTATAAAACAATCAACTGCACTACAAATTGGCTTTTTTTCCAAACCCACGACATCCAAACACTTTGACAAGAACTTTGACATTGATTTTGATTATGACCATTTTTGACAGACGTAAACCATAGAGATTTTTTTCAACACGAGATGGGGAAGGCAAAGGATCAGAGCCATACAGCCTAGTCTGTTGTAAATCTTCTGTAGTATTTAAAGGCCAAAAGCCATTTCTTCCGTATATCTTCGTCTTTATAGGAAAATTCAATAAAGGCCAAAGCCATTTCTTTCGTATTTAAATTTCCTATTCCTCAGCAAATTCCTCAGATAGCACTTTTGATGAAGATTTCATGGACTTCTTGAGAGCACTCAAAACACAGTCTACACACTTTTATTTCATTATCCTACATATTAGACACTTAAATGGCACTTTATTGAACAATACACTATCAATATCATGCATTAAAAAGCACGATATCTATTTTTTCGGATAATAAAACAAAAATGACAAACTCTTGCCGCGAGTTCCCGCCAAAAAGTCCAAACCATAGAGTTTTTAAGTTCTTTCCGGGGTTGGTTGCCGGGACTTGTACCGAGCACACGTCTGCTGAGTTATTTTTTTAATTATTTCCGTTTTAGAGTAGTCTCAATCTCAACGTTATTTTTGTGATTGGAAAATAGCTGTGAAACCAATTCAGTGATAAGCGGTCATAAGAAGAGGATTAACTCGGGAGACAGCTCCGTTTACCGAGTTCCAGCAGCAAACCACCACGTGGAGCGTTTTTAAGTGCCCACCACCCTTAGGGCCGCGTCTTTCACTTGAAATTGGCGTTTCGCCATTTTTTTTATTGAAGATTCTCCCATTTTTCACTTGACATTGGCAAAATCACGCTCGTTATGAGAAATGGAATGCCAAATAGAAAAATAGAATAGAATAGAAGTTCTTTCCATAAGGAAAAAGCAAAAGCTCATACAATACAACCTTGTCTAATGTACAGTCGAAGGACAAAAGTCCATATAGATACGTAGTAAATCCAAACCAAAGAGGTTTATATACAAGAGTCGCAGCCGTACCTTCATACTCTTGTACTCCAAAAAATACGTCTCTTGTATGGGGACCCCATTTTATTTTTATTTTTATGAATAATCTACAATAAAATTGCTACCTATGGTTCATTCCAATCAAAAAAAAGCAAAACGTAAACAAACTTACTATGGAATTGACACATGTCAATGTCATCTGCATACTACGTTTGTTTACCTTTTGCTTTTTTTTGATTGGAATGAACTATAACTTATGTAGCCTACCGGTAGTCTAGCTCAAGATTTGGTAGACTACGGTAGATTTACAACTTACAACTCTACTTCAGACTATAGAACAAGTACGAGACTCAATTTCTTTAACGGATATTATTACCAGACAAGGCTGTATCGTTATAGAAGCCTTTTCCTTTTCCTAGAGCTGCGTAAAGCAGAAAAGAAAAACTATTTATGGCGTGGGCTTTTTGTCGGGAACTCGCGGCAAGAGTTTGTCATTTTTGTTTTATTATCCGAAAAAATAGAAATCGTGGTTTTTAATGCATAATAGGCACTTTATTGAACAATACACTATAAATATTATTAATATTGATAGTGTATTGTTCAATAAAGTGCCATTTAAGTGTCTAATATGTAGGATAATGAAATAAAAGTGTGTAGACTGTGTTTTGAGTTTTCTTATAAAGACGAAGAAATGGTTTTTGGCCTTTAAAATACGACAGAAGATTTACAACAGACTAGGCTGTATGGCTCTGATCCTTTGCCTTCCCCATCTCGGGGTAAAATAAAACAAAACAAAAAATATCTATGGCGTCCTCGTCCTCCTCCGCTCTCCGCTCCGCTCGCGCTTGCGGCACTCTTTCTTGTGCTTTGCTTGGTTCGATTTGGTGGTATTTTGCCGCCAGCGCGTCTTTTTTCGCGCCGAAATATTGTAATAATACGCTGTATGTGTTCATAACATTCCAAAATGGGTGCTTATTTATCGGAACCTGTAACTGAAAAAGTGTCAAGTGACGAAATTAACGATAAACTGGAATGCGGCGCGAGCTCCATGCAAGGATGGCGTGTCAACCAGGAGGTGCGGTATTATTTCGTTGATGTTTTAGCATTTTAGTTCAATAGCATGACCATTATATTTACTGTAACGAGTTCAGCATAATTGGTGACTACCAACATAGAGCGCGTGAGTAATGAAATATGGGAAGTCGACCTGATGTTTGCACTCTATTGTTACCTCGATGCATATCTACTTCAGTGCATACATGTATTTTAGGAGCTATATCATCATAACTGTTTCTCGTTACAATTTAAAACCTCATGTTTTGTGTCTAGGATGCTCACAACACGATCCTGGACTTTGACGTGAACACGTCTCTGTTCGCGGTGTACGACGGTCACGGCGGCGCGGAAGTCGCCACATACTGCTCACAGAACCTGCCCAATTTCATAAAAAACACAGAGGCATATAAAAGCGGGAACTTAGTGAAGGCCCTAGAAGATGCATTCCTGGGATTTGATGCAACTATTGCTACTAAAGAGGTTATGGACATCCTGAAGGAGCTTGCAGGTGAAGCTAATTTTCTAATTATATGATGTTTTAAACATAACCTTCAAGTAATATTTATACATAATATATTAGTGATACACCTACTATTCATCTGCAGAAATCTCTTTTCTGAAATATTTATCTTAATTTTTAGGCGAAATCAATCCTCCAGGGCCCAGTGATAATGAAGAGTCTGAAGACGAAAATGTCAGCAATTTGTACCAAGAAGCTCGCCTCCCACTGAGGGTAAACTATTTGACTGTAAATATCCAGCACGCACACATTCCCACTGTTCAGAAAGTAAAATAAAATATGTTAAAAACAAACTGCTTGCATTAGAAGGTCAAGAGATGTACACTTTATTGTTTGCAATTTAGATATTTGTCCTTCTCATAAATGCACAAAGTAAACTTAATTAAACAAAAAGCTGTAAAATATCTTAGTTCTATTATTCATTGGCTTCTTTACATTGATATCTATAGACATTCTTACAATATTGGTGTAATAGCAAAGATAAGTAATATGTATATGTATAGCCGGCTTGAAAACTTTTTACACTGAAGTTCACCACTAGCCCCACAACCTCCATCAATCTGAACTTGGCCCCAAGTGCACTTTTTTTATGTTGGGAAATACATCCGCCGGGTTATGCCATACTCTTACCAGCTAAACCCCAGTTTGCCATATGACAGGGGTCTGGGAAACTTGCAGAGCCTTTAACTCGTCGCCCACTGGTGACTGCCGCCCAAGACTGGAAGCAATGGGGCCAGGAGACCCGACCCCCTGCAGCGGATAAGATGGTAGGCTTCGCCGCCAACCGACGCTGCGCAGAGATAACATCTCAGACAGCACCCCCCTGGGACATTGATAAAATCGATGCCCCCGAGCATCCCTCGATTGGACCCTTCAGCAAGGGTCCAAGGGAGCTCCCCGCGGTGGCACGAGACACATCCCTAAGGATAGTCTCAAGCGCCCCCTCCTGTGCTGAGCTTTGTCTGGTCCCTCGCTTCAAGCCTGTCTGGTATGGGTAACCCTATCCCCCCACCAACGACAAGGTGGCAGCACGACGGGGGGGAAGTGCAGAATCAAGCCTAACCATCCTAATGTATTGGAAGAGATCCGTGCCCTGACAATTGGAACAGTTATGAGTTGTTAACATAAACTTGATATGTGGTTGTAAATACAGGAGGTGCTGGCTAAGTATGAGAACAAGCTGAGCACACTGCATCGTGCCCGTCTCGGTGATACCGCCACACCACTGTCACCTTGCTTGAGAGCCAAGAAGAATGAAGAGGCTGGTGGTTCAGGTATGATAATATTATAATAAGTGTGCACTTATCAGAGTTGCTGCAGAGCAGTGCAGATTGATGCATTATTATCAGGTTTTTTATAAAAAAATAAGTTTGCATGCATATAATAGGTGCCTACTGGCAAGCCCACATACAAACTGCCTATGGTACTGTTATATGAAGATACAATTATTTTCTGGCTTAGTAATAATGTCTGTTCTTCTGTGATTGGTTCTATACAGGATCTTTTTCTTTGCTAGGGTTGATAGGGATGCATATCTTTGTGCCCTGATAGTCAAATATCTTTTATTCTAGTTTAATGTCTATAGCCAACGTTACAGAAGTTTTGTCTAGTTTAAAATTTATCAAAAACACCTTCAGGTGCAGCTGCAGGTGCCTCAAGCTCTACTTCTGGATGTGAATTCCCAGCGGGATCCAGCAGTGAGCCCAGTGCTTCATCCAGCATTAATGGACCTACAAAGACTGATGAGGATGCTGGTGTTTCATCCACAAACTCCAATGAAGATGAGAAAAACGTCAATGGAGAGGTAATTTTTTTAAAGGGAATTATTTAGTTTGTGAGTGGATTCTATAAAAAAAACAGCAAATATCATTTTTATCTTTTTCAACATTTACTCATTTCTTGTTTATTAAGGTGTCCACAAGTGATCCAAAGGAAACCATTGCTATGGAAACAGAGACAGAGAAGCCCACCGCCCCAGACAGTTCTGGTGATAATCAGCCAGATCAGCCAGAACAAAGTGAGACCTCAAAAACCACTGCCCCAGTCACTGACAATGGCTCAGGAGATTGTAACGGAGAAGTCACAGAGTCAAAACAGACTGTTGGTGAAGATAACAACATAAGCTCCTCGAATGGAGCAGCTGCTACACCAGTCAAATCGGGGAAAGCCAAAGGTAAGCTATTGTTTCATACAGTGTAAACTCTTTATAACGTCTTTCGATATAACGTAAAACTTCCTGTAACATAGAAATTTGTTCAGTTTGGTTGGTTTACCTTTAAACCCATACATTGATTCACTCTTTATAGCGCAACCGCCATCTCTATTACGAAATAATACATTCATATTTACCAGCATTACTGTTTATTTTACCAGTTTACAAAGTGCTCCCACTAATCTTTGAGGTGTCGAAATTCCTAAGAAAGGCACCTGAGTGAGATCGTAATCAGCTGCCTTGCTTTTGTTATTGTTAATTGCCTAGAACACGTGTGACATTACTCTTGGATTGCATTGTTTTTAGGAATGTTGGCCCCAGTTACTGAACACACCAGGCACCTCCATATAACGAAAACTCTCTATAACGAAAAAATTTGCATGGTCCCTTGAGTTTCGTTTACACTGTATAGTTCCTCCCTCCGTTCCTGCAGCCCTGAGTGTACCAGTTTTGGGGGCTGCACAATGGAAAGAACGCGAGAATAAATATATTTATTGTTGATGTAAACCGGACGGTGACTCTTATTAGACAGGTATTCTAAATAAGAATTATTACCTAGTACAGTGGATGTCAAGCAACAACGGCCAAGTATAAATTACCATATAGGTCCTATACCTATATTTTCTAATAGACCCCCTTAATTTGTACTTTATATACACAGGTATACGTAAAAATAAGACCTTATAAAGAAACACATAAAAGAGAATTAGGAAAAGAAAAAAGGACTATGAACATATACCTAAACCCTCAACACAAAAATAATGTTTCTGTTTCGACAGAGCCTTAGTGAACATATCCGCTAACATTTTCTCTGTCGGCAAGTATTGAAGACTTTTGTCCTTATTCTCTTTCAAAGTTTCTCTAACAAAATGAAATTTTATGTCAATATGCTTACTACGAGAGTGGAACATTGGATCTTTCGACAGCAAAATCGCACTCTGATTATCAGTATATATGATGATTTTACTTAATTTATACAGGCCAATTTCCTTTAGTAAACTATTTACATATAGTGCCTCCTTTATACCAGTAGCCAAACAAACATATTCGGCCTCACAGCTTGATGTAGCAACACTTTTTTGTTTCTGTGATTTCCAAGAAATAGGAGCACCGTCTAAAGTAAATACGTAACCACTATAGGAGCGCCTATCTATAACGCAGTTACCCCAATCTGAATCTGTGTAACCAACTACCGACTTACCAGTCTTTTGGTAAACCAACCCATAACTTCGTGTTCTTTTTAAGTAACAAAGAATGCGCTTCGCAGCTTTCCAAGCTGTAATAGTGGGTGTGTCCACGAAATGCGCAACCTTTGCCACCGCATTCGTTATATCAGGCCAAGTCCCTATGGACAAATAAATTAAACACCCTATTACTTCTCTTAATGGGCATTTAAAAATCGCATCTTTAGTCGGATCCAGCTTCAGCCCTACCTCCATCGGCGTTGAAGAGAGTTCCTTCGCATTATCCATCCCAAATTTTTTCAAAATATCTTAAATATATTTTTCTTGCGATAATTTAATACATTTGTTGTTCCTGCTAATGTCAATTCCTAATAAATACTTGACAGAACCGAAATCTTTCAATTCAAACTCGTCAGCCAACTCCTTTTTGAAAGCCTCTATGTAAACTTCTTTCTGTGAGGCTATGACAATATCGTCCACGTAGACTGCAACAAAAAGTTTTGTACCAATGCTATCCATCTCCTTGAAATATAGGCATGGTTCATTTAAAGATTGTTTAAGCTGCATCTTTTTCAGTTTTTCATCCAGCCGTATGTATATTCCACTGGCGACCAGCTTGTTTTAAACCGTACAACGATCTTTTCAGTTTGCATACATTGCCGCCACGATCCAAATCAGCTAACATCTTCTTAGTAGTAGTCTTTCTTAGTAACAATAGAGTTACTATTGTGAAAGAACAAGCTAGGTCAGTCTTCAACAAGTTTTCTAGGCACTGACGTAAAAGTTTTGGGACTTGCATGTAAACTTCTTCCTCCAGGAAACCGTTTAAATACGCCGTATTATTATCTAGTTGATGGATGTGCATGTTCTGTTCTACAGCAAGTGCGACAAGCAATCTTATTGTATCCATCCTCACGACTGGTGCAAAAGTATCGTAGAAATCCACTCCATATCGCTGACTATAGCCTTTTGCCACCAATCTGGCTTTCTTCTTTTCCGTCTTGTCTATATTGAGGTTTGTCGTGAGAACGTAACATCCCACTACATCCCTATTGGGAGGCTTCCTCACTATTTCCCATGTCTGATTTTTTACGAGACTTCTTATTTCTGATAGAATAGCAACTTCCCATTGAGATTTCTCATTACCGGATAGAGCTTCTTTCAGAGATATTCCCAGTGCGATAAAATCTTCGCAATCTGTATATTCATCAGAAGACTGATTACTCTCTTCCCCTATTGGCTCATTTTCACCTCCTGTTCTTCCTGGATGCCTGATTCATCAATTTCTTCTACACTCACTTCATCTTCCCTCTCCTCCTGTTCTACAGGATCTGCATGACCAATTGGATTGTTTTCAGCCATTCTATATATTTTCCTTGGACGTCCAACATGGCCTCTTAATAGTCTTGGTCTACCGGGGGCTCTCTTCGGAACCATAGACTCTTGCTCAAGCGCCAACTCTAGGTTATTACCTGAGCAACCTTCTAAAGGAACGTTTGAGTCTGAATTCGATGAATTCAGTATTCGAGAAGTAGATGGCAGGTTATTATCGAATGTGACCTCCAGAATCTTCTTTTCCATCCCATTTCCCGATTCAGTTTTCTCACTTTCTATCTGAAAGGGATCTATCGAGTTATTTTCTTTTGGTCTACTATGTGTGGTGAACTTTACATCTCTCGCTACAACTATTTTTCTTTCCAGTGGTAACCAGACTCGATAGCCTTTATTGTCTCTTGGATATCCTACAAATTTTCCTTTTTTGGTCCTGTCAGCAAACTTGTCCTTATTTTGGTCTTTATCGACAATATATAGCTCAGTCCCCAATATTTGTAAATAGTCCAAATTCACTGGTTCATTGAAATTTTTTTCATATGGAATATCACCATCAAGCGCACTTGTTGGGCATCTATTTATTACTCGGCGCAAGACTGTAGAGCAACATTATTGCCGTCGCGTCGTCATGAATTTTTATTTCCATATCATGTAGCCTGTCCCTTGCATCAAAAAATTTGGCAAGATGATCATTCACATCATCCCCTTGCTCATTCTCGACAAAATAAGCTGTTTCAGCAAGACTGCCTTCCTAGCTGGCCCTTTAGAGGCGTACACCGATTGTAATTTCAGCCATGTCTCTCTAGAAGTTTTACAACTTTTCACGTGCCTTAATTCGCTAGGACCCATTGATAAAATCAATTCAGAACGTGCCTTTGCGTCACCTTTGTCCCATTCCGAAGCAGCACTGGCATCGACAGGCCTCTGTTTCGTACCGTCAACAAACTCCCAGGCATCATTCTTTATCAAAAGCGCCTGTACCTGAAGATTCCACGTTTCGTAGTTGTCCTTGGATAATGCCTCTATCCTGTAGTTACTCATTATCGCACTCTCCCAAGTACACTTTTCGTACTTTCCAAAACTACTACTTATTTTACTCTATATTTATTTTATCACTCGAATAGCTCTGGGCTATTCTGAGCCCATAACCATTGTAGCAGTTTTGGGGGCTGCACAATGGAAAGAACGCGAGAATAAATAAATATATTTATTGAATATGTAAACCGGACGGTGACTCTTATTAGACAGGTATTCTAAATAAGAATTATTACCTAGTACAGTGGATGTCAAGTAACAACGGCCAAGTATAAATTACCATATAGGTCCTATACCTATATTTTCTAATACTGAGAGCCATGTCCATGTACTTATGATAAAGTTGTTTCAGTGGCATAGACAGTTTAATTAAAGGAATATTTATGAAACTCATCTAATCTTTGCTTTGTTCTGCCTTCAGCTCAAGATACGTAATCTTGCAATTTTAACAACAATAAAAGAATAGTTCACAACTCCAGAAAACTGATATTAAATGTATCAGTATCTTTGTTTGTACAGCAAATAATAAGTACAAAAATTTTCCTATAGATAAAACATCACCAGTGTCCAGCTCTGACAAAGATGTACCTGAAACGCCAAAGAAATCGAAGTTACGTCGTGCGGCCGCCGCCGTGTATGAGTCTCTGCTTCGGCAGGCTTCAGAGGAAGACGACGATGAGAGCGACTCCAATGACGAAACATTTGAAGGCGGAGAAATACACTCTTCTGATGAGGAACATGTCAATGGTGTTGAAGACTCTGAAGATGGTAAGTGGTATAATCGGATTTAAGATCGCATAATAGAGAACACATTTTTAGGGTTCCATAGCCAAATGGCAAAAAAACGGAACATGTCTGTCTGTCTGTCCGTCCGTATGTCACAGCCACTTTTTTCCGAAACTATAAGAACTATACTGTTGAAACTTGGTAAGTAGATGTATTCTGTGAACCGCATTAAGATTTTCACCCAAAATAGAAAAAAAAACAATAAATTTTGGGGGTTCCCCATACTTAAAACTGAATCTCAAAAAATTTTTTTTCATCAAACCCATACGCGTGGGGTATTTATGGATAGGTCTTCAAAAATGATATTGAGGTTTCTAATATCATTTTTTTCTAAACTGAATAGTTTGCGCGAGAGACACTTTCAAAGTTGTAAAATGTGTGTCCCCCCCTGTAACTTCTAAAATAAGAGAATGATAAAACTAAAAAAAATATATGATGTACATTACCATGCAAACTTCCACCGAAAATTGGTTTGAACGAGATCTAGTAAGTAGTTTTTTTTAATACGTCATAAATCGTAAACCGCAATTTACCTACAACGAACTACAAGAACTTTTATATTATGCTACTTGCTGTTACGGAACCCTTCATGGGCGAGTCCGGCTCGCATTTGGCCGCTTTTTATGCAGGAAAAGCCACTGGTTACCAATAGGGTGACATGTCAGTGTGATGTAACGTGAGCTCTTCAAAAGATTTTTCCACACAAAAAAAAAGTTTGATGGTAGAAAACCTGATGAGTAAAGTTTTTGTTTATAAGCAGGATTTATCACATGAAACGAACTTGATGAATCATGCTACTAGCCTAATTCCACTTGACACAAAACAAACATGAGTTTAATAAATGATAATAAATAATGTTTTTCAGAGGCAGAAGAAGAGGAAGATGAAGATGAGGAGGATGAGTGTGAAGGAGATTCGAGTGATGAAGATGGAGAGGAAGATCTCAGTCTGACGGAAGAACCAGGGAATGACAGTGGATGCACTGCTGTTGTAGCACTGCTAAGAGGTGAATAGACTTGGCATTTGCTTTTACAATTTTGACGAAGGAGTTCAGTGACAATCCTGTATCTGCTAGATAATAAAAAGATTTGCGAGTAATTATGCACAGCATGGCTGTAATATTTTTTTATTATCTTGACTTTAGTTACAATAGTGTATTTTTTTTTCTAGGCACTGAACTGTATGTGGCGAACGCGGGCGATTCGCGCTGTATCATCTGCCGAGAGGGCAAAGCTATAGACATGTCAATAGACCACAAACCAGAAGATGCGCCCGAACTAGAACGCATCACAAAAGCTGGCGGCAAAGTTTCCAACGATGGTCGTATTAATGGTGGTCTCAACCTGTCCCGGGCGATAGGGGACCATTCTTACAAGCAAAACAAAGATCTCGACGCCAAAGAGCAGATGATCACGGCACTTCCCGATGTGAAGACACTAACGATCGACCCCGCAAAGGACCAGTTTATGGTGCTGGCATGTGACGGAATATGGAACTTTATGTCTAGTCAAGACGTGTGTGACTTCGTGCTACCCAGGCTGGCAGAAGGAAGAGATAAATTGTCTCAGATCTGTGAGGAGGTGAGTTAATAGGAGCGTTCACACTATCTAAGCCTCGCGAGGCAACCTCGGTCGGTCGAATAATCTTCGTACATGAGGCTGCTGCGTTCGGCAGATTCGCGCCATTTTGTTTGCTTAGTTGAGAGATATAATATGGCACCAAATGTTTTCAATCCTTTAACTTATTCATATTTTTATAATTACCATATCTGGCATCCATATTCCAGGGGTTACTAGTCCAGTCTCTTTTTGATATTATACTGTAGAATGTAGTATTTTTTTATTTCCACGATGGTAATGTCTGAATCGTTTCTAGATGTTCGACCACTGCCTGGCGCCGAGCACGATGGGCGACGGCACCGGCTGCGACAACATGACAGCCATCATCGTGCGGTTCAAAGATGGCGTCATCGCGGAGGCGGGCGGCAAGCGGCGCGCGCCCGACGAGCCCGCCGAAGACCAGGCCGACCCCACCGCCAAGCGGCAGAAGGTCGATGACACTCTCTCCAGCTCCGTCGTCACCTCCAGTGTCTAAGCCACGGTACTCGACTACCGTGTATGATTGGTGGAAACTTTGTAATTTATTTATTAGAAATGTCATTTCCATTGAAGGGTTTAATTTCATTGATTGGAGTAGGACCTTCTTCGATTTTGGTGTGGATGTCCGGTTGTAGAAAAAGGTTTGAAAGTGAAGTCTCTTGTGACTCTTGATGGTTATTGATTGATTTCGGGGGTGGGTTGCCTTGTGCTGGAAATTGGAAGAGTAAACTGACAAGTGTATTTGATAATCCAAAAAGGTGTTACATAAATTCTAAATACAATCGCAAGTCGGCATTAGTAAAACATTTGAACACTATGTAGTAATAATTTTTTACTTGTATACCAGTGTTTTAGCATTTCACTTAGAATAATAGTATTATTTTGTACTTCATAATGGTTAGGCATAGGCATATTTTCACTATACTAATATTTATGTTTTGGAATGACGTGTTTGCAATCGCAACAAATCTCGATTCTAAGTTTCTTACGGTTTTATATATTTCACAAAGCATACACAAATATGTTACATATATGCCTAGACTGTAGGTAGGTAGATACACCTTATATGATGACAATGCAATGGAAATTATACATTTGTATCCTTTGAAGCCAAAACAACTTGTGCATTTCTCTTAAAATTTTTACCTATGTACTTATACTACGGCATCTACTCATAAACTGATCAACATTCCCTAAAAAAAATCATTAATCAATTCCTAAAGAATATTTTGGACTTCCTGTGCTAAGTTGCCAACAAGACGAAGCCCCAAAAGTTATTCGTGAACTGACCGTAGGTTTTTTGGGGAATTTATTCAAGTTTCATGAATAGAAATCTTAATTTACCTTAAAAATACCCAATGTTGACAATACAGATTACAGGCGCCGCCATGGGAAAAAGTGCCTGTTTGTATGATGCAAATGACGTCTATTTCATTTCCCTTATTCAAATTCCCTAAACACACACCTTGCCCCTGGATCTGTATCTCATGATTCTTATTTTTTATTTTAAGATATGACATTCACGGAGAGAAACATACCCGCTATTGTATTGATAGTGTTTCAGAACTGACTTGTTGGCGATAGCATTAGTTTGTAAGTGGTTAAGTTACATTAGTAGTGTTTACAATTTAAGTGAACTATTGAACTTTCATTTTATTTTTTGTGCTAAAGGAGGCATTTTTGTGTTAATAATCTTAAATAGTTCTTTTTTACCAAGCAATGTCGTTTCCCGTCTGATTCAAGATAGCAATTGTGGCTCATGTCATACATATTCGTTCGTGATAGACATGCTATTGTTTTTTTTTTTTTTTTTTTTTTCATTTAACCTTCAGTTATTTATCACAAAGAATAATACTTTCGGTACAATGATTTAGTAAATGTAACAAAGTTACGGATGGATATTTGGCTTCATTTGAATATCAAAAGATGACACTAACCAATGAAAGTAAGTACGCCTTCAGATATATATAGTGTTCATGAGTTGCATATTTTGTGGGTATTCAATAAAAAGCCATTAGGCAAGTGTTCCTAAAATAAGATTTTGAATCAAATCAAATAATATTTCAATTTATGTTATTCAGTAGTTGTAAGTAGTTCTATTTTTGTAATCACAGTTAATGTTTAATTATGCCCATTATTTATTTGATGATGACATTCACAATCAAGTTTTTTTTTGTAATCGATTTAATAGGTAGCTGTGCTGATGACCCCATAACAAATCACAGTTTCATTGTAGCCACAGTGTAGGAACTGAATATCATTTGTCCAGTGTTTCAAATAAAAATTCATTTCTACAGACTATAATTATCTTTATTATTCACAACACTAAAACAAAAATTATCTTATTTGCGTGAGATATTCAATGGTTTCCATTTGAGTTGCTTCGAGGATCTGAAGTGCATCATATTCACTATCCAGCTGTTCCAGTATCACTGTCCTGTCATTGATTTCTGCCTGTAAAGCAAACCATTATTCCGTTTGTTTCATAGAACCTAGCTTGAGAAACTTTGAAGACACTCATACCTGGAGTTTAGTCTGCTCTGCTTCCCTCTCCTTGGTGATAGATTTCAAGAGATTCATGGATCCTATGGCTGCCATTTTTTGCTTCTCAACATGGTCTCCTAATCCCTTTAGGGTTTCTAGTAAAGAGTTTATGATCTTTCCGAAGTCTTGAACTTCTAAAAGTTAACAGAGATTACTCAATTAATTGCACAATTTTTTTTAACCTCAATTTGTAAGTCCTTGGCATCATCTCACCTGATGGTAAGTGATGATGATGCCGAAGATGAAAGCGGGCTTACCAAGATTCCCCAACGCAATGGGGAACTGGCTATCTTCATGCTGGAACACATCAATGCTGTAAACATTCATGTTTGGCGGCAAGACTTAGATAAGATGGTGGTAGCTAGAGCCAGGCGGGCTCAGAAAATGCCCTAACACCAACCAAACCGAGTCCTACAAAGTAGGGCCTCGCCGGGAATGAACCCGCGACCTCCTGATGCGAAGCGAGCGGACTAGCTACTAGGCTACGGAGGCGGTTAAAAACTGGTTAATCATACTGAATTTGAGCCCTTTCAGAAGGGGGAATTCATATTATCTAACTGCATCTGCTATGTTTTAAAAGAAAGTGTCCTAGAACATATCTCTGAGATTAATTTTTATGTTTTTTTAAGTGTGAAAGGGACGACACTATACAGGGGATGCATACTTATGTCTATTTTGTGCTTAGGTACTTAATATAATAAATAACGATGATAAAAGTGCAGTAAGAAAAGATATTAGTAGGAGAAAATCTACAAATGACAAATTGTTACCGACTTGATTCGTAATCCTTACAGTTGTCTTTTACATCTTCGGTGTCTTTGAGTACAGCGTTTTCTATTACTCTGATTTTATTGATATCATCATAATAGAGATGAGCTTTTTGTAGTTCTTCTGCCATTCTACTGCAGTTATATTTTTTAAATAGGATGTTACTCTGACGGTGGACTCTGCAAATGTTTGTATTGTTTTAATAGGTACCATAGCAACCAACCATGCGTTTTTTGTAAAGGAATGGCGGTTTTACTTATTTACCTATTACATGCGAGTCGTGCGACTTTTAGTTTTCTACTTCATTCATCATATTATAAAGAGATATAGAAGTATCTAATAAACTAGATAAAAAATATGACTGCCGCTACTGCTGCGATTGTTTCGATTGCTGTAGGCTGTATACAAATCATACTTGTAGGTAGGTAGATGTTGGGTAGATGGTAGTATGTGTAGGTAGGTACTGTTGGGTATTCTGTGCTTATGTCAAAGAAGTTATATCGTCGCTCCGCAGCGGGGTGCGAGTCTGTGCATTGTTTAGAGAATAGGTACATAAACATACCTCATTAATTCATGTACCTTAACTTATCGATATCGAATATCATAGGCACTGATGTGTCGTTCCTGGGAATATTCCCACAGACCGACTTATAGCATTCTACAAAGCGCTGTCGCTGTCCTTTGGGAATTTTGGGTATATTCCCTCCCATATTCCCATGGTAATATTCCCAAGGGACGGCGGCGGCGCTATACTTGGAGGATTTTTTTTTCGCCCTTGTTGGGCAGGCTAAGGCTCCATGGCCATACCGCCTTGTCTTTAGTTATGTTTTTTCTTTTTAGTTTCAAAGTTTTCGTCTTCAGTATTATTTTCTTCATTTTATCTTCATTTTATTTTCAAATTCTTACTTTTGTTAGTCAACTACCCTATTCTTCAGCAAAATGATAGCACTTTTGATGAAGATTTCATGGATTTCTTGAGAGCACTCGAAACTCAGTCTACACACTTTTATTTCATTATCCTACATATTAGACACTAAAATGGCACTTTATTGAACAATACACTATCAATATTATGCATTCAAAACCACGATATCTATTTTTTCGGATAATAAAACAAAACTGACAAACCCTTGCTACGAGTTCCCGCCAAAAAGTCGAAAATTATATAATAGGGAGTTTTCAGATGACGTATGTCACACCGTTCATAAGTGTCCCAATAGATGGCGTTTCTAAGCTTTGGCAATATATTTTTAAAAACAGCGTAGAATTTACGGTACCAAAATAGATTTAGTATTGTTAAAAACATATAAAAAGCCACCTGAACATAGATTTTTAATAATAGGGAATTTTCCACGGCTTTCTCTAATCTCAACTAGATGGTGCTGATCAATATTGGAAATAAAAATATCTATAAAAAATCTTCAAAACTGATTGATATTACTAAGTACATAATATCATAGTAATGATGAATAGCTTTCGAAGATTACTTTTCATTGAATATTTTTTTTTGTATTTTAAATATTTTTCATAATTTATAACGCACAAAGTTTATTAGTATGTTTTAGTGTTTCTTTCAAGAATTCTAACATGATACCAAGTTATAAATTGCATTTAATCATAAAAATGTTTTAAAATAAATTTATTTTGGTTTGGAAGAAGAAATTACATAGAATAGAGAAACCAGAACGCACCCAGGTCATCCATACTTGACCAAGTTGGAAAATCGTTTCTGTTAATTCAATTAATAAGAATCTATGTTCAGGTGATATTTTCAACAATATTAAATCTATTTTGCTACCGTAAATTCTATGCTTCTTTTTAAAAATACTTTTCTAAAGCTTAGAAACGCCATCTATTGAGAATCTTATGAAAGGTGTGACATACGTCATCTGAAAACTCCCTATTGAATTAACAGACACGATAAATTTCCAACTTGGTCAAGTATGAATAACCTGGGTGCGTTCTGGTTTCTCTGTTATATGTAATTTCTTCTTCTAAACTAAAAATAAATTGATTTTAATACATTCTTATGACTAAAATGCAATTTATAACTCGGTATCATGTTTGAATTCTTTTAAGAAATACAAAAACAATACTGATAAGCTTTGTGCATCAAAAATTATGAAAAGTATTTTTTGGATCAAAATGCAAGAAAAAATATTCAACGAAAAGTAATCTTCGAAAGCTATTCATCATTATTAGGATATTAGTCGGTTATATCAGTCAGTTATGACGATTTTAAGAGATTTTCTTATTTCTTTATTAAAGCGGAACTACTGACGCCAAGTATGAAAACGTTATTTTGTTGTTGTCACTTTGTATGGAATTTTCGATAGTGGCGCAATCCTTCATTCTACAGATAAGTTGGTGGCACTAGGGATGGGTAAGTACTGCAGTATTTACTCATGCCAGAGTAAATACTCAGTAAAAACTATTATAAGTACTCTTTTTTTACTTTTTACTGAGTATTTATGTTTTACTAACAAAAAATTAATAAGTTATTATATTTTATCTAATATTTATCTGTATGACACTTTTTTACGTTTTTCTACGTTCTTTAAGTTTTCTAAGTTCTAAGTAGTCTGACGATATAACATTATTAACATTTTATTTAGGGGATTCCCCTTAAAATCTTTATCAATAGAGTTGTTATTCGTAGTGTTACCAACTAAAAAATCACTTTAGGCTCCGCGCACACGGGAAACTTTTATGTACCACTAATGCGTGTAACTTGTTTTGTTTTTAGGGTTCCGTAGCCAAAATGGCAAAAAAGGGACCCGTATAATTTCGCCCTGTCCGTCCGTCCATTATAGCCATTTTACTCGGTGAGTATTGGCACTATGTAGATGTTTTTTTTATGGAATGAAAGTCCACTCCCGCATAATAAATGCACAAGCATATCGCTTCGTGCGAATAGGTGGTATATCAACTACGAAGGGATGAAACGCCTCCCTGCGCCTAGTGAACCAAAGGTGGAATGGAGCTAGGGGAATGAGGTCATGAAGTTCTTGAGCACACTCTCCGAAATGAATTCGATAAAAAACGATAAAGAGGCGGCTTTGCGGCGATGCTCAAGGCTTTGGAGCTTATTTAAAATAAACTCGTCATCACCTATTAGTGTCCTGACGCGTCGGTCGATAGCATCCAAGGCGTCAAGCTGGTAGCGGGGTTCTTGCTATCCAGGTGTGAAGTACCGTCTCACCTTATATAGGATACGTAGGTCCATTCATCTCGGAGAGTAGGAGTCAAGGTGAAAGGACTCCTTTTGGCAGAAAAAAGACACGCCTGTATTTTAGAGACATTGAACCTAACGAGGTTGTTGAAATGAAATGAAAATATTTTATTCGAAGTAGGTAGCAGTGTACACTTTTCGAGCGTCATTCTTTTATCTACCTAATTCGAGGTTCCTACCACTCGGAACTCGTATACCCACCGTTTCGGGAAGTGTTTGCGGAGTGAGAAGAAACGGCGGGCCCTAAAGGCTCTCCCCCCGCAAACCGCGCCTCACCTCCGCATCACACTCCTCCCCCCGCACCCCGCGCCTCCCCCCGCACTCCCCGCACCCCACTCCTCACCGTCCCCCGCACCCCGCTCCTGTCCTCTGTAATCCGCGCCTTAACCCCGCACCCGCTCCCCCCGCACCCCGCTCCCCCAAACCCCACTCCTCGCCGTCCCCCGCACCCCTCTCCTCTCCCCCGCAACCCGAGCCTCAATCCCGCACCCTGCTCCTCCCCCCCGGCACCCCGCTCCTCCCCTCGCACCCCGATCCCCCGCTCCCCGCGCCTTCCACCCGCACCCACCCATCCTCCCCTACACCCCGCGCCTCCCCCGTACCCCTTTCCCCCACCACCCGTACCCCGCGTCTCCCCCCGCAAACCGCGCCATAACCCCGCAACCCGCGCCTCACCCCCGCACCCTGCTCCTCCTCTCGCACCCCGCAACTCACTCCCCCACCTGCACCCCACACCTCCCCCTCCTCCCCCTGAACCCCGCTCATTGCCTTTTTGTTTTGTTTGTTGTATAAATCTACGTCCTCTTTAGCAAATTAGTAGTATAATATTAAAAAACAGAAATATTTGCCCTGGGTGGGGATCGAACCCACGACTCTCGGATCAATAGTCAGAAGCGGAAACCGCTGAGTCAGTGTTAGGTGTTATTAGTAAGAATAATTATGAAAATATCGAAATATCGACATCGCGACAGACCAACATCGACAGAGTCACGTCACTACGTCGCCGCAAACCCAGTGACCTTGTCGCTTGCGTCGTGAACAGTCATCGCTGTCGCTGTCGTTGTTGCTGTCGCCGTCGCTGTCGCTGTCGCTGTCACTGTCGCCGTCGCTTGCGTCCAGGCCACGGCCTTATATGTAGCAGGAATAGAGTTGCACAAAGAACCGAACCCTGAGGTACCCCGGCATCGATAACCAATAGGTCAGACAAGCAGCCATCAACGACTACCCGAATCGACCGTTCCCTCAGGAAATTGGATACTCAGTTGCACAAGCTCACAGGGAGCCCGTAAGATGGAAGCTTGCCAATAAAGCTGGCGTGCCAGACCCTATCAAAAGCCTTTGAGATGTCGAGAGACACAACGAGTGCTTCACCATGTTTCTCAATGGCCTCGCCCCAAACATGCGTAGCATACACAGGAAGATCTCCTCGGCGAAACCCGTATTGTCGATCGCTAAGAAGGTCATTGTCTTCGAGATATGCAAGAATGAGGTTATTCAGTACACGTTCCATAATCTTGGATTGTGGAAGTGATTGCTATGGGGCGGTAGTTGGCAGGATCCACACGGCTACCTTTTTTGGGCACAGGTTGCTCGTTGGCAAGCTTCCAGGACTTTGGGACTACACCTGTCTTAAGAGAGAGACGGTACAGACGTGTCAGAACAGGAGACAACTCAGGAGCGCAGTTCTTGAGAACTATGGCTGGTATACCATCAGGTACACTGGCTTTGTTCACGTCTAGATTGTAAAGTGTATTAAGAACCTTTTGGCGGATACAGATTGGAGTCATTGTAGTACCGCAAGGAGGTAAGTGGGGTGGTGTACTATTCGTAGAATCCAAACGCGAATATTTTCAGCCACAAGTTTGCCATATCAGTTGCTATGTGAGCCAGTGTTCCATCAGGTTTCAGCAGTGGAGGCAGAGACGGCACGACAGAAATTCGCCTCGACCGATTTAGCCAGGGACCAAAAAGCCTTACTCCCAGAGGGATAGGAGGCATGTTGTGATCCGATGCGGCGTATGTGGTCGAGGCGTGCCCTGCGTAGCGTCTTTTCGTAGGACTTTGCGGCTCTATTAAAGGTTCTTTTCTTATCTTGCGTACCCGGAGCTTTGCGACTGCGAGCATCAGCCCAAGCTTGGTACGCCGAATGTTTTACTGCCTCGGCAGCTGAGTATGCGGCATTGAACCACGGGCGAGCTTGATTCTCAAGAGGAATGTCAGAGAACGGGATGTAATATTCCATTGCCTGACAGATTACCTCTGAGATTGATGCCGCACAGCTAGACGGGTCTCAAGAAGAAAAAAAATTGCCCAGTTAGTGGTCGAAGAATTTAAACATATTCAACCATGAGTGCGCACAAGATGCTTTGAAGCGATATTCAAATATGGAAGGCAAGCGAAAGGTTAAAATAAACTCCAACACGAAGACCCAAAAAAAAAAAAAACGCATGTTTTTTTTAATATATATTTTCCTCACATTGCATTGGTCTTGATTTTATTATATGTATACCATGATTACCATGTCATGCAAAAATAACCGATAAAAAGTTTTTACTGTCTCTAGAGAGTAAATACTCAGTTAATATAGTAAATACTCAGTATTTACTCAAACTCAGTATTTACTCTGACTGAGTTTTTACTCCCTTACCCCCTTACCCATCCCTAGGTGGCACTATATGATTAAAGCGATATCAGCGCCTCTATCGGTGAGTTTTGTCAGTTTTCTTCCCTGTTAGAACCTAGGTATCTCTGCCTTATAGAAATATTCCCGGGAATGACACGCACATCCGTAGTTTTATAGGATATTTATTTCAAAGTATTCTAAAGATCCCTTATGCAAGTTTCGTGAGAGATTTTTTTATTTTTTTTTCCCTAACAGCTGAATAGCCTTTTGAGTTTTTTTTTACCGTGAAAAGGACAGAAGAATTCTGAAGTAAATCGTAAATCCTCTGATTCCTCCAACGGTTTTATACCGTGGTTCTGAAACGGGACCTTAAGCAGATAAAAAAAACTGTCCATTGACATTTGACAGATTTTGTGCGTGATGACTGTCAGAGACGTTGGTTCTGTCACCAGTTTACGTATTTTTCTAGTTTTGTGACCGAAAATTATTGCGAAAAATAATTTTACGGCCTTAATACGGTGATGTGTTTCTCTAGAATTGAGTACAAATTTACTCCAGTGCCTACGCAGTCAATGCGTTAGTCTAGTCAGAATGGAAGGTCTAACGCAAAATGAGAAGATTATCTGGTCCTGTTGGGATGAGAAGTCTCCCAGAGATGTGGTGCGGGAGGCGGCAGCAAAGGGCACTCACATCAACCTGGCCATCAGGTACCTTATAAACAAAAACGGTTGGAACGAGGACACTGCTAATGAATGGTTTTTAGCTGAGGTAGGATTCTTTCTTTGTTTACTTGTTATTTTTTTGTTTATCTGCTTTGTAAATGCAGTAGAATCTGACTTTCAAGGGACCTGCGAAACTTGGTCGTACTAACCGGACGACGCACTAAACGAATGAACGACGACAAACCAATTTAAGGTTGTGTTAAAGTTGTGGCAATGGGTGGGGCACATCGCTCTTAGAACAGATGGTTGGTGCTTTAATGTTCTCAAGTGGCGACCGCGCACCGAAAGATGTTGCGTAGGCAGGCCTCCCACTCGGTTGACTGATGACTTTTGTTTGGCTATTGGAAGGTTGCGGGAAGCCACTGGATGTGGGCAGTGCAGGATCAGTCGGTGTGGAAATCGGGGGGAGGGGGGAGGAGGCCTTTGTCCAGCAGTGGACGTGTTTTGGCTAATGATAATGATGTATCAGTATACTCGTACATAGGCGAGGGGAGAAGCCAAGACGCGAGGATGGAGCGCATATGTATTGTTTGTGTGTAGGTGTTGTAAACAAAATACTGCATGTCTTTGTAACGATTTCTTGTCAAAATAGGTTGCAATAAGCAGATGGTTGCTTAAACCGGAGTCATACTAAATGGATATATTTTCATAGTACGTTAATATAAAACCAAACTTGAGTTTGCATATCCATCGCTAAAAGCGATTGGTCATAATAGACTTAAACGAAGTCATAATAGACCTATTTTCCCAATTTATTGCACTCGGGAGGACCTTTTTGAAGCCAATCAAAGGGCTATTTATGTACCCACATTTTGGGCTATGTTGCTGTTTTACCAAAAATTTTCCATTGACATGAATAGAAGAAGAACAATATGTAATTTATTTTCTGCATTAAGGCTCATAGGCTCAAAGAAGTTTTTTTTGTTGCTGCACTGGGGGAGCAGGGTGCAAGTCTGTGGGCTTGTCTATTTTGAGTGTTGTGTTTGACATCAATTTTCTAATGAATTGTAATATGTATTAAAATTATAAGAAAGTTATAGCATACTATGTTATTATTTTATTTTATAATAAATGTTAGGACATCATTCTTTATAATATGTGCCTTAGATAGGTAATTCATTTTAGTAAAATTAAAGTTTCCCTTTTATCTTCCTTCTAAAATTTTCAGAAGCATGCACACAAGTATAATTTGCTCCCTCTATAGATATATGTTTATGTGAACATTATTTTCATGGATAGATTTTTTATTGATAAAAATCATTTTCTGTCTATGAAAAACCTATCCATAAAAGCTAAAGAGAATTGAATTTATTATTTTGGACAGGTAAAGGCATGGACTGTGCAGCTGCTATTGCGCAAGCAAATATTTAAAGTGCTTCACATTTTAAACAAAGTGAAATTAAATCCTGAGGACCACCTCATGATACTCGCTGAAGAATCTCCACATATAGAATACAGGGATTTTATAGTTGAATATTTGGAGAAAATCGCCAAGGATATGAAAACTGAAAACATTGACCGATGGCTCGACTTCAAAAGACACTGGAACTTGCTTCGGTACCTTGAGAAATCCTTTGAAGCCGATGGCACATTTAAGCAAAATAAGGTGTTTGGAGTTGGGAAAGATAGAGTTTTTGTTACCGAAAGTGAAATAAAAGCATTGACTATTGAAAAAATTAAAAAATACTCTGATAGATGGAAAAGCAAAATAGCTACTGCACTGTTTTTTGATACATTTGGTAAGCATTACCCTTTAGTCAACCATGCCTATACATATAAAGGACCAAATAGGAGTCTAAATACGGAAATAGGAGTCCAATAAAAAGTATTACCTTCACTAAATCACAAAATGTACAGATCTTGAGATTGTGTAACTAAACCAGTTACAAAATTTAAGTATTCATTCAGAGTATAATTTGGTGCATTACTAATTGTTTTAATACATTCTAATCATTGCAAATTGTTAACATTAAGATAAAACCAATACTTATATATATGTAACTGTGTGTACTTGTATAACATGTAATTAATATTTCTTATCTACTATTTAATAATAATAAATTCATAGCTAATGTGCTTAACTTATTGAATATTGTTACAGAATTTTCTTTGTTAGATTTCTCATCCCCTTTAGAAGTATGGAATCATCTAATAGAACAAAATAAAGCCATGATCTTAATACGTTGGATAAATGTTCAGTCCTCTGAAGTAGTGAGAGATATGAATGCACGCTACAACTTCTTTAATAGTGAAGGTTTTGTCAAAAAACTTCTAAATGTGGACACAAGGGGGTTCAAAGAGGATGTTCTTGATAAACTGGATGAAAATTTTCGCATCTGGCACATTACTGAAGAAATGATATCTAGTGTTGCTAAAAGTGATTGCTATGCTTTTACCAAAATGTGTATTTACGACACACTTTGCTCATACGGCATAGTAAATGATAATGAGAAAAATAATTTGTACCAAATCATATCAAGGTTAGCTAGGACGCAGAATTTGAAATTGATAGATGATATTTTCACAGAATCTTGTGCTACAATAACCAAGCAACAGTTTTATGTAGAATTAGCGAAATATTGTGTGAAAAACAAACTGTATAAAGTATTGACTATGTGTGTCGAGGGCAATATACTTGATACAGATTTGTCTGATGTGGAGCAAGAGGCCAAAGACTGCATTGAACTCTGGTTGTTATTCAAGAGCATTGAACAAACTTCTGATAGACAGAGCCATGTTGTTCCTGTTTACAAGACTTGTCAACAAATTGCTCACGAGGACATTGATAACTATATTTGCTCCAATCCACATTTAGTTTTAGGCATGATTTTGTTAGAAGACAATGCCAAATTGTTTGATTTGTTCTGTAAAGAAGAATTTTTGCCATTCAAAGATTTTAAACTGCCTATAAAAGGTTATGAAGAAAAGTTTCCACATTTGTATAGTGTTTATACAAAATTTTCTGATGCTAACTATGTGTATGAAACAAAAGACGTAAATATTTATCAGCTTTTGTCTGGTTACCGCGGCTTGGATGTTTCGAAGATATTCGAATTTCAGCTTGTTAACCAAAACTCAAGCAGCAGCATCAACGAGAAGCCAGATCGCCGCAGTTTAGGGAGTCTCATAACAAATGATATAGACGTCAATGCTAGTAGCATGAAGTCTTTATCTCAAAAATTCATGGATATGCCAGATTTTGCCAATGAAAAGTTGATGAAAAGATATGGTTATGTTGCGAAATTAAACCATGTTTATTATCTCAAACAGTACAGGCCTTGTAATGCTAGTCAAGCGTTTGTAGCGCAGCAGTATCAGACATACAATCGGCTTCAAGATAAAAGTATAAAGAGTGCTTGCTGTGAAGCTCACGCCTTGGCTCTGCAGAACTGGTTCGACCCGGCTATGACAGCTTGCGCCATATCGTTCGTAGCTATGATCGGCTGCAACCCTACAAGGTGTAGAGTTCACATGTCAGCTGCAAAAATGATAAAAAAATATTTGATTTTCCATGAAGGCATGTCTGAGGATAGAGCGATTAAAAATGTAAATGACTACATGTCCAAACTTATTCAAAGTAACGAAGAAGCCGCCAAGGAGATATTGCAACGTCTTGAAGAGATAACAATTGTCGAATTGAGGGATATACAAGATGCGACCGGTAAACTTGATATGTCCGTGGTTTTGTTCAATTCCCAGACAATGGTCAAGTTCGCTATGTTGCACAATTTGCCGCTTCCCGAGATGCAAATGAAGGAATTCGTGAGAAACAATTCCTGGTTCAATTTCCTGCTTTTCGGTGACGTTTTTCGTTACCCACTGACGCAGATGATGGAGCTGTCTCAGCAGTTCGAAAATAAAGCTTACGCTGAGCACTTGAAATACATTATGTTGCACAGAAATATGGAAGAGGGATCGGAAAAAGATTATAAATCTGGATCGAGCAATGGACATGGACAGAGAAGACCGTCAAGAATGAACTCTGTAGAAGTTGTAAGTACCTTGCTCATACATAATGTTATAATACGCAGTTAATCTGAATAAAGTGGTTCGACTGGAGTGTTTGCTTGTTACGTTATTTCAGAGTCCAGTCCAAGGTGCTCCATTTGAATTTCCTTCAAACCTGTACAACTTGCAAATGGGCCGCGAACTGTGGGAGGTGGCGGCCGCGTGCCACGGGCCTGAGGACCCGCCCGCCGCGCTGTGCCGCGCCGCTGACACCTACCGCGAGCCCCTTTTGGTTTTGCTGGCCACCTGCTATGAGGTAGGATACCATTGAACCTTCGCTATTAACTAGCCAGTGTCTGGTCAACTTTGGAGATAAGTTGCTCATATACATAGCTTTGGATTTGTGTGGGACTATGTAACTTTTAATTTTCTGTTGCGTTCTTTGCTGTCTCATTGACATTACCGTTTCAACGCTTATCTTCTTGTTTAATTTAAAAATTCGCTTTTATCGTTATATATCTCCCATAACCCATCTCCTTTATTACTATTTCCTTACCTCTCGATACGATATTACCTTAGACCTTCTTCATTTGTTTTTAATGTCTTACCTGTGATCACCCTGTGATGTCACATTTAGACAAATTTTGTATCAAAGATAATTTCATTTGCCAAATAAAAAAACGGATTAATTAAGTAAATCAAGTTTCCTTGCCTTTCTAGCCAAACGCAGTGGACGTTCTGTGGGCGCACTGGGTGCTTGCCTCGCTCCCGCAGAGCACACAGGCGCAGGAGGTACTACAGACGGTGACGTCACACGAGCAGCTCCCGGCTGATAGGTTCCAACATATAGCTGAGTTGTGCCTGCACCAGGGATACATAGGCACGCTGCATGAGTCCATGCTTGTATTTATGCCCGTATGTATCCATAAAAAATGTTTACAGTAAAATCCGAAGAAACTGCATAGCATTATGTCATTTAATCTCTTTAAATCTCTTCACCTTTGTCATAAAAACTACTATGAAGTTACATTTCATTTAAATGTCATATTTCAGGAAAGTCCGCTCACATTGTTAACATCATTCCTTTACCGCTGCATCCGACACTGCATCTTTGACTCTGAGTCTTGCAAACTCCTCTCCAACTTCCTTCAACACTGTCAACGCAAATACAGCGTGGACACAAACGGAAAGCCTATACAGCTGTCGAAGGAGTCTATGCAGAAAATAGCCGTCTCCTTGGTGAAGATAGCAATGAGTCATGGCTTTGACAGCGCGTTTCATCAGAGGGAGTTTTTGAGATGTTTGGCTGTTGCTCAATTCGAGAAAGGGTTTTTGGGTAAGTTTTTTCTTGTACCTACTGAAATATAAAAAAAGCGGCCAAGTGCGAGTCGGACTCGCCCATGAAGGGTTCCGTAGCAGCAAGTAATATAATATAAAAGTTTTTGTAGTTCGTTGTAACTTGAATGAAAGGTAAATTGCGGTTTACGATTTATGACGTATTAAAAAAAAACTACTTACTAGATATCGTTCAAACCAATTTTCGGTGGAAGTTTACATGGTAATGTACATCATATATTTTTTTTAGTTTTATCATTCTCTTATTTTAGAAGTTACGGGGGGGGGGGGGACACACATTTTACAACTTTGGAAGTGTCTCTCGCGCAAACTATTCAGTTTAGAAGAAAATGATATTAGAAACCTCAATATCATTTTTGAAGACCTATCCATAGATACCCCACACGTATGGGTTTGATGAAAAACATTTTTTTGAGTTTCAGTTCTAAGTATGGGGAGCCCCCAAAATTTATTGTTTTTTTTTCTATTTTTGTGTGAAAATCTTAATGCGGTTCACAAAATACATCTACTTACCAAGTTTCAACAGTATAGTTCTTATAGTTTCGGAAAAAAAGTGGCTGTGACATACAGACAGACAGGCAGACAGACAGACAGACATGACGAATCCATAAGGGTTCCGTTTTTTGCCATTTGGCTACGGAACCCTAAAAAGAGACCGGAAATAATTTTATTCCGGAAACATAATTAAATAAAATACTCAAAGAATATATAGGGTGACTTTAAATTAATTCA
This sequence comes from Coleophora deauratella, assembly GCA_958295455.1. Taxonomy (NCBI): domain Eukaryota; kingdom Metazoa; phylum Arthropoda; class Insecta; order Lepidoptera; family Coleophoridae; genus Coleophora; species Coleophora deauratella. The sequence continues at coordinate 13,222,821 of OY282391.1, read as the reverse complement.
TGATACGAAAGGCTATGAATGTGCTCATGATAACAAACAACTTTCCCTAAGAAACCCATAGTCAAGTCGCAAAAAAAAATTTGGTCCCTCCATACAAATCGATCAACTCGGCCAAATTATTATGAAGAGTCCAAAAATTTTTTTACGATTTGACTATGGGTTCCTTAGGGAAAGTTGTTTGTTATCATGAGCACATTCATAGCTTTTCGTATCAAGAACTAATTTAAAGTCACCCTATATAGTCATTACTCACCTGTATCTTCCTTCTATTGTCATACATAACTAATAATAATAATTATAATTTAATGCTTGGGTCATCCCCGTTCTCCTGTACACCTTCGGCATACTCAGATGGACTCAGACTGAATTGGATACCCTGGATCGGAAGGTACGCACTACTATGACACTCCACAGCATGCATCACCCGAGGTCGTTAGTGATGAGGCTGTATATTCCGCGGAAGAATGACGGTCGTGGCCTTCTTAGTGTAAAACAAATGCACAACCGGGAAATATGCAGCCTCCGATGCTATTTTCAGGCGAAAGTCGATAGTGATTTGCATAGAGTGGTCATAGCATGTGATAAAGGACTAACCCCTCTATCCATGGCCCAAGAGAACTGGCAAGCGCCGGCTGTGCTTAGCACAGTTGAGCGGGAAGCCATATGGAAAGAGAAACAGCTGCACGGAAGGTTCTTTAAGGCTCTCTACAGATCCTTCGTAGATCAGAAGGCTTCCGTGCACTGGGTGCGCTTCGGAGACCTCTTTGGAGAGACCGAGGGTTTTGTCTGTGCAATACAAGATCTGGTTATAAAGACGAACAACTACAGGAGGTTCATAATGAAAGACGGTACCTTGGACGTATGTCGGTTGTGCCGTCAGCCAGGTGAGACCCTGCGCCATATAACCTCCGGTTGTTCGATTCTTTGTAACACAGTATCTGCACAGACATAACCAAGCAGCCAGGAGCCTTCATCAAGAGATCGCTCTAAAGTATGGCTTCATAGCTTGGCGGTTGCCATATTACAAGTACACACCGGAGTCAGTTCTCGAAAACGACCGCGCCAAGCTCTACTGGGACCGAGACATCATCACGGGTAGGTCTATTGATCATAATAGACCTGATATCGTGTTGATCAATCGGGCGCAGTCAAGGGTGTTTTTGGTGGATGTCACTATTCCACACGACGAAAACCTCGTGCAAGCTGATGCCGACAAGAGGTTGCGGTACCTTAGCCTGGCGCACGAGGTTACGGATGTGTGGCAAGTGCAATCCACTGAAATCATTCATGTAGTCCTGTCCGTTAATGGTTTGATCCCTGCTGACCTGGATCGTAACCTTAGGCGGTTGGGACTTCGAAGCAGACTGATAATAGCGGCTATGCAAAAGGCAGTTCTCCTTGACAATTGCCCCGATTGTCCGACCCTTTCTCTCCTCGTCACACTGACCTCCAGCCGATTGTGCTTCTGCTGGAGCAGCTCCTGCCACTTCGCCTAGCGCGAAGTGGTCAGAGTAGCCCAAATGTATGCTTCCAAATAATAATAATATCTGGGACAAATCACACACGGTCACCTGGCCCCAAACTAGGATTCCCTGTATCTTGGGAACCAGAGACTGATATACATACACAAATACTTTTAAATACATGCATATATAGATACAATACACCCAGACTCAGAGCAAACAATTCTGCTCATCACAGAAAAGTTTGCTCTGTGTGGGGATCGAACCCACGACTATCGGATCAGAGGTCAGGATCGCTAACCACTTAGCCACCGAGTCAGTCAACTCCCTTCACTTCACTAAAATGTAAGTGAAAGTTTTAATAATAATAATGATTTAATTTGTTTTAGTGCCTTCACCCAATTTTGTGACCCTGCACCAAATCCTTCAAATATCCATGGAGACCTCAGTAGTAGTAAACATTTCTAAAATGCTTCAAAATGATGCCGAATCGTATCTTATGCAGTGCGTAGAAAAGTACGTGATGAACAAAAATTATGATGTTGCACTCAAAATAGCAAAGTTATCGGGATTACAAGTGAATGACATCTTATTGGCTGAATGGACAAATAAATACGAAAAGCTTCATATGAGGGAAGAGGCGATCGAAGATAAAGATTTGACATTATACATTGCTCAATGTAGCGAGGCCTTCAAAAAAGCTGCCGTGTCCTTTAACAAGGCTACAGAGTTCCTATTATACCACGTAAAAGAGATATCAGACACAGTCCAGAAATTCTATTCGTACCGAATAATTATGAGTTGGTTCGAGGAACATTTGGAGTATGGCCAGAGAAGAGAAGAAATTGAGCATTTGATGTGGGATGCATACTTCAAAAGTGATTGGCAGCAACATATATTCCTAAACAGTTATCAGAGCACCCTACACTTTGTGATAACTGGCCAGAAAGACTCCACTTTGTCAAAGAAAATTGGAATGGTTGAATCAGAGAAACCTTTTTCAATGTTGTTGGGGGAGATTGAGATTCAATCTGACATTGGAAACATTGAAAATGTAAAGAACCTTGAAGAACCCGAAGCCATAGACAACTGGAGGAAAGTTGTGAGCCAACTGTTGGAATTAAAGTTGCTGGTAGAAGCTTTTCGGCTTTCTGGTTTGTTTAAAGCTCCTCCGGAATACAGGTACAGGCCTCCGGTGTGCCCTGTGCAGATAACAAGAACTTGCCTAAAATTGGCCGAAGGGACAATGTCACCATACGAGCTGCCTCAAGAGCTGAGACTGGTGATTTCATCTCCATTTTCAAGTCGATTGTCTAGTGAGTTGAAACCGATTTTTTTTGTATTACGTTTTTATTCACAGTACCTATCGGTTCAGTGACCGAGCTTCTACAGTGGTATTGGCAGAAATATTATTGATTCAATTTTTGTGCCTTTAGCTTCAGAAACCTCGGACGCAAGTTTCGAGGAGCTGGTGGTGATTCAGGAGAAACAAGACAGCCTGGTTGACAGCGTGTCGCACTTGGCGGCGAGAGAAGAGGCGGACAGATTGTCTGCTCTTGACGCGTTGGCTGTCCGGAGTGGTCTCACTGTTGCTAAACAGGTAAATAGGACTTCATACATTTCTAAATGAGGACCTACTTATTATTGTTTATTATTTAATACAGAAACGATAGGAAATTGACCTTTGAACTACTTTCTTTATCTTGCTGACGAGAAACCAGTTCAAACATAATGGAGAACTTGAACCAATTAACCTAATTTTGTAAGTGATAATATTACTTATTTATTATACGTTATATAATATTTCTTTATCTTTTTAGGTCGCAAGCTATTTCCGCATCGCTCTGCAGATAGGCTGGAGTTACATATCAGTACTAAAATACCAGAACCATTCCGTTGACTTCATCAATTTGGTCAGCGGAAGAGCTCGCATGGCGCTCGCAAGCTTGGTCTTTAAGACGTTCAACATCCCTTCTAAACAGGTAAAGAACAAAAGCAAATATTAAGAAATAGGTACATAATACTCGGAGCATAAATTCATGTTTACAAAATCTTACAAATTTCTTTGACAAAATCGAGTTTTATGTTATTGATCATTTCTTTAATTTTAGGTCGCCGAATACCTCTGTCGAGAAATGGTGGCCGCTATAATATCTCCTCATCTAGTCAAAACTTCGACATTCCGCCAAAAAGAGCATTTTCAATACACGCTTTGGGGCTACGTCCTAAATTCTGACATCGAAATGTTCCTGAATATGAGACCAGACGCATGCAGCCTGATTGGAAGGCTTATCCTCGACCATTTAGTGGCGTTTCAAAAGATTTATAAAGCTACAACGACAGTTACGAAGCAACCTGATAACACGTTTGATGACAGCAATCTTGATATAGAAACTCTAGTTGATGAAGAATATCAGAATGTAGAAGGCGACGAAGTGGAATCGATACTGACCGAAGAAGGAACTATGATGTCAGCCGACACAGAGTCAGTTTTCTCTGTGTCCACGGTTTACACGGTGGGGAACAAACTGACCAGGGACACTCGGAGGAATCTGTTCGACGTGGTGACGAGAAGTAATGTGCATATTCGATACGAAGTGAAGAGCAACATCAGGAAGATTACTAAAGGAGCAAAGTTGTCCACCAAACAGGTCTCGATTTGTAAATAATATTTCTAAAATGTACTTCGGTTTGTCCCTTTTAAATCTCGATTTTGCTGCTAAAGCAGTTATATGATTTTTGCAATATTATATAAATCAGGGTTCTTGACCTAAAACCTAAAATCAAGATGTAAAGTCTATAAACCTTTTTTGAAAAAATCTGGCGGCTATATAAGTTCCAAGTGGTAGGAACCTTATATAAGGTAGACAAAAATGACCTCTCTTCACATAAGTAGGTCGCGGATTCGACTCTCGGCGGGGTCCCAATTTGTAGGACTTGGTTTGGGTGGCAGGAAATTTTCGGAGCCCACATCTGGCTAGCTACCACCGTCTTATTCTAAGTTTTTTTTTTTGCCGTCTAACATCAATGTTAAAAGCATTAAAAAGTGCACACTGCTACCTACTTCGAACAAAATGAATCGAATGATGAATAAGAATATTTATACATGTTTAAGCATGTAGCGTAGGCAGGCTTCCCACTCGGTGGACCGATGACCTGGTGAAGGTTGTGGGAAGCCATTATACGGCAGCGCAGGACGGGTCGGTGTGGAAATCCTTGGGGGAGGCCTGTGTCGAGCAGTGAACGTCTTTCGACTGATGATGATGAATGAATATATTATTTAACCCTTTGACCGCCACAGTCGGCTATGGCCGACAACGCTTTTTCGTGCCACACACACAAGGATTTGAGGTTTTGATACATTTTAGTTGCACGATTTCTCATAGCGTAGCGTGGCGAAAATGGAAACAGACGTACTTTACTCTGCCCCAATCTAAAGTTCTCACTGACTTGAAATGATGATCTCGATCCCCAATCCTTGGGCTTACGACATGAAAGAAGATGATTAGTGGCGGTCAAAGGGTTAATTATTTTTATCGCACGCACGCAGGTAAATATAATATCCATCGAGCTGCTAGTGCTGGCTCACGAGTGTTTCTCCTGCGCGTGCGACACGGAAGGCGTGGCTGTCGCGCTCGTATCCGCTCAGGCGCTGTCTTCGCGACTCTTGGCCGCGAAGTCGTGGCGGCTGATGGTGCGCCTTCTGTGCGGCCTGGCGCGGTACGCTGAGTGTGCGCACATCTTCCACGTACGTATTTATAGTGTCAATTTTTAATACTGGGCGAATAACCTTATAACCATTGATATTGTAACGAGTGTCCCTGTCAAATGGGCAAGCTATAGGTAGTTATGTGTTACTATGAATACTCTGATAAACACCTCAACCGTCTTGAAAAAGGGCTACCTTGAAATAATTTAGGTATCATAATGCTACGATAAAAAACTACTATACAAGGTTACAGGAAAAGTCGTACTGAATATTAAAGGACGTTATTATTCAGGTCATTTCTGATGGATTTGATTGTATGATATGGTGTCCGAAACTTAACCGTTTAAAGATTTTTTAAAAAAATCCGCAATTTTTTGGCTTTTTTGTCGATTTTTTTGGGATTAGTGCTTCTGGGGTGCGTTTTTTTGATGTAACTAGTTAGAAAGCATGTCAATTAATAAAAATGATTAACCTAAACTGAATCTACTACTAACGGCTTAAAAATACTGCTTGACAACGGTTAGAATTAAATAATTTTCAATAAGTGTTTTTAAATTTGAAGCTCTCTGTTTTTAAAAAATTGTATGAAACTTATTCTGCAAATAGTTTTAAAAACTTCTACGTCTCTTTAGCTATTCAAAAAGGTATAACACTTACTATTAAATAGGCAAAATATTGACCAAATAACAGTTAAGTTAGCAGAGGAAACATTTTTTTGACAACTCTTTAATCCTTTTCAGCTTCAAACGAAGAGCAGTTTTCTTCTCAAAACTTTGTTTAAGGCCTTAATTCAAGTTGTAGATATAATAATCAGTCGATTTGTTTACATTTCAATAAAAATAAATTGCTAACTATGTTTGTAATGTATTATTTGCAGGCTCTACGCGACAACCACCAATTTGAATTTCTTCTAGGCCAGTTTGACTACATGCTGGGCAACCAAGCGGACAAAATTGCTGAATTCAAACAAGGCCTCCTTGACTTCCTCAAGACGCATTGTCCCGGAGACACAGAAACCTACATCATGGTTGCACTACACTTCAACATGTACGCCGAAGCTGCAAACGTAAAGAGAAAACAAGCGCTAAATTTAATTGAAGACTTAGAAAAGATGGCGCTAGATGCAGCTAGAGCGTCGTCGAAGAAGCCTTTCCATCCGCCTGCATGGCTGCAAATACATGATAATGCACAGACGAGAAACCTGCTTGAGACAGCGCTAAATCACTGCACGGATGCGTCGGAGTTGTATCTTCAAGGGGGGTGTATGGGGTTCGCGGGGGAAATGGCGGCGCTCGCTCAACAAATTGCACTACAGATGTCGCTACTGAATGCTTCGCCTACAAGACTTATACTGAACAGGAGCACAGAGCAGGTGTATAAGCTTGTCAGCGAGTATTTGACGTAAGTATTTGATTTCTGGTGTTTTTTTTTTTTTTTTTTTTATGTGATAGGTGGCAAACGAGCAGACGGATCACCTGATGGTAAGCGATTACCGCCGCCCATGGACACCCGCAACACCGGAGGAGTCACAAGTGCGTTGCCGATCTTTGAAATGGGATGGGGGATGGGGGAATGGGGAGGGGGAGGGGGGGTTGGGCCTCCGGTACCCTCACTCACTCGGCGAAACACAACAAACGTTGCTTCACGCCGGTTTTCTGTGAGGCCGTGGTATCATTCCGGTCGAGCCGGCCCATTCGTGCCGAAGCATGGCTCTCCCACGTCTACTGGTACACTTTCAAGGGTATTTATGTTTTTTGTAAATTGTATTTTTACCCAATTGCCAAAGAGGAGGGTAGTGCTTGTCGAGTGTATGAAATTCGGTTTGATTGTTACCGCCTGTAGACAAACGGATTGACAGAATTTTTAGTGCTAGGTATTGTTAGGTTCCTCTTAGCTGCAGATTGACATAGAATGCATAGTGAAGTCTGGTCTTTATTATTTGTTATTTTAATGTCATAAAGAAAGGAAATGAGATTATTTTTCAGACATCATAATCTTAGAAATTTCGCATATCTATACATCTATATATACATATACATATAATAAAACTGTAGAGGTCGAATGTCTGTGCATAGAAAAAAAAATGCTAAAACCCGAGTCAGGCGGATGTAAGAAGAGAAATAGAACAAATCCAGATTTTTTAGATTTTTTTGTTTCTCTGTCTGTTTGTACGGGCTAATCTCCGAAACTGTTGGACCGATGTAAATTAAATTTTGGATGGTGGTACCTTATATCCCCGGTCAACATCTTAGATACTTTTCATCCCGGAACATTAAAGAGTTCCCGCGAGATAGTTAAAAAACTATACTAACTCATACAGCTTAGTAACAACAACTTATGCACCTAATTTAGTAAAACTTGGTATCCTGATACCTTATATTGCCGGTCAAACAATGTGTATTATAAAATTTATAAATCCCATAAAAGTGACGGGTTCCCGCGGGAAAGCAAAACATTACAAATCCAGTGTCTAGCATAGCGTCTTTCATACTAAATCAATTGTGTGTGACGGACGTCATTTTTACCTACGGCAAAGAGTGAGAACGACACTTCATTTGTTAATTTTGGTCCAGTATTCCCAGACATAATAAATATGAACATACATCGATACACACCTACTAAACTTAATCTTACAAACCTGTGAAAATTTCATTCAACCCTACCTTCTGGCTTTCCCAAGTTTTTTTTTTCTCTTTTTTTTATGGCAGAGGTGGCAAGCGAGCAGACGGATCACCTTATGGTAAGCGATTACCGTCGCCCGCAACGCCAGAGGAGTTACAAGTGCGTTGCCGGCCTTTGATATGGGAGTACGCTCTTTTCTTGAAGGTTTGAATGTCGTATCGGTCCGGAAATACCGCAGGCGACAATTCATTCCACAGTTTGGTTGTGCGAGGCAGAAAGTTTCTAGTGAAACGCACAGTTGTGGACTGCCAACCATCTATGTGATGGGGAATGGGGATGAATATATTGTCGTGTAGAACGATGGCGAAAAGAGGCGGCAGTCGAGTAAAAAAACGAGATATTTTTGTAATTATAGCGCTAAATTCAGTATTGTTTAGTTCAAACACGCTAACCAAAGGGACTTTGCGTAAGTACATAATATTCTACTCTACAGAATAGTTCTCTAAAAAATCGATAAATGGCGCTATTCGTTTTTAAACGCGCTAACGGAAGGGTTCAGCGAGTCTACCTCAGTAACATTCTACACTACACTTTAGGATAGGCCTAGAAATTTTGAATAGATGGTGTTATTAGCTTTTAAAACGCGCTAACGACATTGATTCAAAAGTTAACCTTAGTGGTACGATATCGCACAGCGATCATATAGAAATTACGGAATATCGTACATTAATCTGCGATTTTCTGCGAATAATTTCGCACCTTGAGAACCATAACGTCATTATACGAAATTTGGTAAAATCACAAAATTGAGCTTTTATAGCATTTTATAAAGTTCAAATTTGTGAAAATAATATTGACCATATAATAACAGATTACTTGCCTATATAACTATCTCCGGTGAAAAATAAATTGTTTGATTTGTTATACAAAGAATAAACATTATAGTCGGGGATTTAGTGCGATGAACCGTTTTATTTTGGATCCGGCGTTCAAACTTGGCACAGTTGTTCCCTAGGCCGTTCTGAGTGGATTAAGCCCGGGAGCCATCGGGAGCCATCTCCCGTTTGGCAGGGGGAGGGGGGTAAAGTTTGTTTCTGCCGCGCTCCATTTGTGGGCTTATATCTCCAAAACTATTGGTATTAGGGCAAGTAAAGTATCATATTCGTATGATTCAAGGATACGGGATTCATTTCTGTAACAAAAAAAAAGACTTTCCATATATAAAAAAAAGAAATATTTGATAAAACGTATAAAACACGACTACCTTTTTTCCGCATATGTGTCGATTAATTTTTAATGGTCAAAGATATTAGCATGAAAAAAATATATTCTGAAAGCCACACTTCCTAGCATTATAAAAATATAAATTTCATTAGAATATCATAACAAATATTTAGTGAAAAAAATAAAATCCAATGCGTGGCAGCGTGGTATAAAACGCGCGGTCCGCGCGGTTCTAAATTTCAGCAGTTATATTTCTTTTTTTTTCTATGAAACGTATTTTTTTTGTTGTAGTGATGAATTTGTCATCCTTGAAATATCAGAATATGATATCGGACTTGCCTTAGTACCTATAGTTATGGAGATATAAGCCCTAAAAGAAGCACTCAACAAGTAAACGATGAAGCGTGGGTGATTTTTTTCCACATATGTGTTGATTAATTTTTAATGGTCTAGGATATTAGCATGAAAAAAATATATTCTGAAAGCCCCTTTTCCTAGGATTATAAAAATGTTAAATTCATTAGAATAGCAAAATAAATACTTCGTAAAAAAGAAATTATTTTGATGCTCGGCAGAGTAGCATAAAACGCGCGGTTTTAGTATCTGTTGTTCGTAAGTAAATAAAATTAATCATCTAGCGCCCAAAAATGACTGTTAAGTAACATAATATAAATAGGTACATAATATTATTATTTAAATATTTCTCACACGCACAAAATATTTGTCACGTAGAACAAAAAATGTTTTCCTTAAAAAAACGTATATGAGAAAATCCGAAAAATGTGACTATTTCTCATACGAATTATGGTGGTTTACTATCTATCAGCCGAAAGACTGCTGGACAAAGGCCAAGGATTTCCACAACGACCGGTCCTGTGCGGCTCGCATTCAGCGGCTTCCCGCAACCTTCACCAGCTCGTCGGTCCACGGAGTCGGAGACCTGCCCACACTGCGTCTTCCGATGCGCGGTAGCCACTCGAGAACTTTACTGCACCAACGGCCATCTGTTCTACGACCTATGTGCCCTGCCCACTGCCACTTAAGTCTAGCAATTCTAAGAGCTATGTCGGTAACTTTAGTTCTCCTACGTATCTCCTCATTTCTGATTCGATCACGTTGGGAATCACCAAGCATAGCACGCTCCATCGCCCTTTGGGTGACCTTGAGCCTTCTTATGAGGCCTATAGTAAGCGACCATGTCTCGGATCCATATGTCGTCTCATCACTGGCAACACACACTGGTCAAAGACTTTTGTCTTGAGACACTGCGGTATTTTGGACGTTACGATATTGCGGAGCTTACCGAACGCTGCCCAGCCGAGTTGGATTCGACGATTGATCTCTTTCTCGAAGTTGGACCTACCGAACTGGACTGTTTGTCCCAGGTATACATATTCGTCAACAACTTCAAGTGTAGAGTCTCCAACCTTCAGAGGAGTGGGTGTAACACGGACGTTTGACATGATTTTCGTCTTATCCATGTTCATTTTAAGACCCACTTGTTGGGAGACTCTACTGAGTCCATCGAGCATTTCGCCTAGGTCCTCCAAGGTCTCAGCCATGATCACGATATCGTCAGCAAATCGAAGGTGAGTGATGTACTCGCCATTGATGTTGATGCCGAGTCCTCTCCAGTCCAGAAGCTTGGAAACGTCTTCCAGTGCGGCGGTGAACAGTTTCGGAGATATAACGTCTCCCTGTCTCACCCCACGCTACAGCCGGATAGGTTTCGAATTCTGATCCTGGATCCTGGACCGACATGGTGGCGTTTTCCTACAAACACTTCAATACTTCGATGTGTATCGATAGTCAATTTGGCACCGCTGGACTGTAACACAGCCCAGGTCTCGATCGAACCAAAAGCTTTCTCATAGTCCACAAACGCCATTATACTCTTCGGTCTTCTGTATAATCTGCCGCAGCGTATGTATGTGGTCTATGGTATAAAAGTCTTTTCGGAAACCAGCTTGTTCGGGAGGCTGGAAGTCGTGAAACCTGAGTGCGAGACGATTTGTAATGACTCTCGACATGGCTTGTAGACATGGCTCAGGAGTGAGATGGGTCTGTAATTCTTCAGCAGAGTCTTCTCACGCTTCTTGAAGAAGAGCACCACTAGATTTCTGTGCCATGCTGTAGACGTTTTTCCCTCGAGAATGACGGAAATGAATAACTTCTGAAGAGCTATAAGTATCGGTTTTCCACCTGCTTTCAGAAGCTCAGCAGTAATTCCGTCATCACCCGGTGCCTTCTTGTTCTTAAGCTTTTTGTGAACCATTCTTATCTCGCACAGGCTGACGTCTGGGATATCTTCGGTATAATGTCGGCTCAATCCGGCTCTCTGATCTTAAGCCAGATTATTGACAGGCAAGGATGTAGTCGTGTATAATTGCCCGTAGAACTTCTCAACCTCTTCCAATAGCTCGGACTTGGACGACACGACTCTGCCATCCTCGATCTTCAGCTTTGCCAGCAGACAGATTCCTTGCCAAAGCACATCTCAATGGGTGGTGGCTGAAAATCAGTGTCCCGTCCTTGGGCGGGGTAACAACACTGAGCCCTGGCCCATTTGTGATCGCTGCGGCACACACACTAGGCACATCATAGATATTTAAGTTTGCTTGTTTTTTTATTTTTTTACTTATTATTTAATTTTTTTGTTTTTCCTTATTTATATTTTGTTAATATGTTATAAGTTTGTATGTAATTATTCTTATTTATTTTTCCTGTGTTTATCATTTTTGTGTTCAAGTTTGTTTTGTGTGTGTGATCACAGCAATAACAATAAATGCTTTATCTATCTATCTATCTATCTTTCGGGATTTTGGAGTTGTATAGGCGGTGGTCGCAGCGTCATCAGTTGTCAAGAACGTAATTTGACGTGGCTTGCGAAGCACGGAAACGGTTACGAGATTAACTCGCCAATGAGAGCCAAACTCATTATGGTTATGTATGACCTTTTCTGAAGTCAGTTAACCTGGGTGATCAACATGACCACGCAAGTTACATAGTAGACCACCATAATACAATGCAAGTTAGATAGTAAACCACCATAATTCGTATGAGAAATAGTCACGTTTTGCGGATTTTCTCAAATACGTTTTTACTTATAAGGAAAAATATTATTTGTTTTACGTGACAAATATTTTGTGCATGCGAGAAATATTTAAATAATAATATTATGTAGGTACCTGTTTATACTTTGTTACTTAACAGTCATTTGGGCGCCAGATGATTCATTTTATTTACTTACGAATAACAGATACTAAAACCGCGCGTTTTATGCTACTCTGCCGAGCATCAAATTATATATTTTTTTCACTAAGTATTTATTATGCTATTCTAATGAAATTTATATTTTTATAATCCTAAGAAGTGTGGCTTTCAGAACATATTTTTTTCATGCTAATATCAAAGACGATTAAAAATTAATCGACCCATATGTGGAAAAAAGGTAGCCATCTTTTATACGTTTTATCAAATATTTCTTTTTTTATGTATGGAAAGTAATTTTTTTTGTTATAGAAATGAATTCCTTATCCTTTAATCATACGAAAATGATATCTCACTTGCCCTAGTACCAATATTTTTGGAGATATAAGCCCAAAAATGGAGCGCGGCAGAAACAAACTTTCCCCCCCTCCCCCTGCCAAACGAGGGATGGCTCCCGGTGGCTCCCGGGCTTAATCTACTCAGAATGGCCTAGGGAACAACTATGCCAAGTTTGAGCGCCGGATCCAAATTAAAACGGTTCCCATACTAGACGTTGCACTAAATTCCCCACTATTAGATGGCGCTGTTCCATCTCAGAACGCACATTTGTCGTACACATGTCGTACACTATAATAATATTTTATTTTTCTTTCTTTACGAAATTAGGACTACTTCAAAAACCTTGATTTTTATTTTTCATTCAGAAGGTTAATATTGAATGTAAAATTTAATTTTCATACTCAGTATGAAGTTCACGCGAATGAAGACGTTATCGTTTAGTATAGGATAAATTGACTCGCTAACTAACAATCAATGCACAACCTTAACCGTTTAAATCTAAAATCTTGAAATTTTGAAAGTTACACATAATCACTTGTTCAATGTAACTCCTTCTATCTTTCCCTCCATTATGTTCTACGCATTCGAGTTAATTTGTACAATATATAATTTTGATCTCTTTTGTTTTTAGCTTCATGGAAGGCCTAGTCCTGCTAGCCGGCCGCGGCGGCGAGGCGTGGCGAGAGCTGGCCTACAGACGCGCTTGTACCAACGATCAGGCCTATCTCAAAGATATGGCTGCCTACCGCCCGGATATAGCCAGGGACTTCTTCAACAGGTCAGTGACCTGCTTTGCAGGATTCTCTTAGATAACTCATTGAAATACAAATAATCAAAATATACTTTCGGAGATTTAAATGTATGTACGTACTTAGAGTGCACTTAATTATTTGCGTTCGATTATACAAAAATACTTTTTTTACCCGATCTATTCTAATTGTTTTATATAATATTTGAAGCACCTTGCCTTCCTCGGTGTGTGTTTCCTATTCTTAAATCTAGGGATCTTCAAAGAGTAAAAGCCAGGTTGACCTGAGAGTAGTTGCACATAGACCTTTTTTAAAAGTTTCTTTTAGACCCAACATTTCTTCCAAGTAGTAGGATCTTGAATTAGGTAAACTTAAATATGATCTTTGAGAACTGCTGTCTGATAAAAAAATATATACCGCTAATAAAATATTTCCATGTCATTTTTCACTTTGTTTTCAGATTCAAATCTGAGAAGAACAAAACTACAACATCTCAGCAGGCGATGACAGAGCTTCGCACCCTGTGTCGATGATACCTTACCTATACTTTTCTGTTTTTTGAAGATCTCGGTCTAAGGCATGTCTAAGGTAGGTGGCACGAACTGATCTAAAGCAATCTTTAAATAATAAGAATAGACTTGTTTTGTATGCCAAATTGATTTTAAGCTATATTTTTTTTGTTATTTTGCAACCTTGTTATTGATCAATCGTATTTTATCAAAATATAGCTTTATTTACAAATTATTGCATATATTCCTGTGATATAAACTTGACTGATGAATTTAAATGTACTTTTTAATTATAATAATAAGTACTCGTATGTAATCAAAATTATAAATGTTGCATGTTATATAATATTTACTTATAGTTTATGTAAAGTTTTAAGGAATGAAATGAATAAAAATCATGTAAAAGTACTTAAAATATATTTAAATATAAATTAACACAAACCCAACACAAGACATTTGCTATATCCAACTACGTAAAGTGAGAGAGATATACTCGTAAAGCCCTAATTTAGGGTACAAGTGAAAAGAACCTCAGTCCTTCTAATACTTGATCATTGAAAATCTATGTTGATCATACTGGTTAATAGCGGTTCACGTATCAATTTTAACAAAAAAGACAACCGTAAACTTGCGTTGATACCATATAAAAAATCTAAAAAGTTGATATCACAATAGTCAAAGAGATTCAATTAAAAGTAAAAAAATATTCATAAAAATAGAAAAAAAAATACTTTCTAGCATTTTTCAAGCGTCATTTTCATTGAAACACGTCTAAAAATGCATATTTCAGCTAGCTACTCACAAGGCACCATACAAATACAATGACGTCACACTGTACAGTAATCGGAACGGGACTAAGGATGCATTCAATGCATTATGTACTGAATGCAAGTGGAATGTAAATTTTAATATTGTATAAATGCCATGTGTTGACAATTAAAAATTAAAATACAAAGGTTGTTCCCATAGTTGCGGCAGAGTTGACTAAATGTTATAATAATATGACGTTCTAGGTACTAATAGATACTTGATTTTGCTGTACTGGCTTTAAAATGTCGTTAAAACATAAGGTACATACAAGAAATGGTAAAAATGTGGAAAGTTATTATAAAGTAGGCGAACATGTAGACATATTTTTAAACTATGTATTTGGCCTACTTCTCACGTTATAAATTTATGAATTACGTTTCTTTCTACTTAAGAAACGGCTCTAACGGGTACAAGTACAAGCATAAAAAATAATAATTTACTATACATATATGTATATACTTTAGCCAATGTACACACGGCGACGGATAAGGTTCCACTTCATTATATAACCGTAACTACGCTATGTAAGTACAGTACTCAGAATTTATATTATCCGTTCGATCTATAATATATACGAGTTTTGTATGGAGCAGGTTACATTAAATACACTTTGGATGAAAATTTAAAATATATATATCAATTGAATAACTGAAAAATTAAAATTCACAAGACTATTACAAATATTTCATAATTGTTATATGCATAGATTATTCTGCAACTAACCCATAAAGAAATAAAATTAAATAAAATGGACAACTGGTGATTTTTTACATTTACATTCCTGAAAGGAAATATTGCAAGGAGATGATTTTTAATACAATCTCAAATCTTTAATTTACTGCCTAATAGGAATAGGATGCCGCGCTTCGTGGCGTACAACGAAATAACAATAAAAAGAACCTAAAAAACAAAAAACAAAAAATAGTCGTGGTAATTTGTCGCTGTGTGTACAATAAGTCTTATTATATGTGATTTATTTCTAATAATTAACCCCCGGTAACGCGGTAAACACTTCTATTATCTAGTTATTGTACTTAGTGGTAGCGTCACAAGTCTTACATTATTGTGAGTGGGTTATATACTAAGTTTACGGAACAAAAAATATGTATATTTGTTTAGAAACATAATTGCTTATCGAATTGAGCAAATTAATTAAATATAACGTAAATATATACAGGGTGTAAGGAACAGGTTTCCGAAAACTTTAAGGGCTTGCTCAGTAGACGAAACTGAACAACTTTCTACAAGAATTTTTTTTAGGAAACGAAAAAAAAATCGGCTTCTCCATACAAACTGTCCAATCAAGTTTATAATTTTGTATGGAGAAGCCGATTTTTTTTTCGTTTCCTGAAAAAAATTCTTGTGGAAAGTTGTTCAGTTTCGTCTACTGAGCAAGCCCTTAAAGTTTTCGGAAACCTGTCCCTTACACCCTGTATAGGTGTATAGTATTTTAAAATTATTTATCTAAAGACAAGTGCATATTCTCTGACCAATATACGTACGAACGTTTTAACGATGATATGTTAATTACAAAGACAAGATAAAATGCTAATAGTACAGTTTAGGAAAAACATAAAATATTTATTTCCTAATATTTACAAAGTATAACTTACTTAATAAACAATTCATTCCTCAAACGACCATAAACATTTTCACTTACATTTAAACGAATATTTTTCATTCAATAACATCATCACAGTCTTCTCACATTTCTTAAATTAATTAACACCATTTTTTATTCAACCAAAACGTCGACAGTAGCTAGTCGTTGTCATAGCAAGATCCATTGTAATAAAAAAAGTAAAGACTAAACGTTAAAAGAGGATTGTCAGTTTAGGTGTATTGTTATACGTCATGGTACTCATTTTAAAGAGAAGCGTGTACCTTTTAGGAACACAGTAAAATGCAAATTATTATTATGCTAGCAATCAAGAGAGGATTTTGTTCGATATTTCTTTTCTTTTCTCACTGATACTGTAAGAATAATCTTGCATAATGGATGTTTCTTAAGAACAGAAAAACTTAACAAACATAAATAAATGCTGTGTACGTATTCTATACAAAATAGTAGAACTTTGTTAAAATAGAAGGACTAGTTCTATTCGGACATGTAGGCAGGGGAATTACGACCTTATTATCACTGAGGAGCACTCACACTGTTTGTGTTCTTTCTTTTTTAGTCTCACCAGTATTTAGTTCATAAGTATAAGAGGCACCGAACGAACCGTGGTTCATCTATCGCTTTTGCGAATCAACCCTTATGCGTCCTGTTTCGTCACACTAATCAACCAACATCATAGATTCTCTACACAGGTTAAAATCAGTCTACACAACGTGCGTGACTCGATAGCTGGCTTGTCGCTCCTCTAATACAGTCTCTATGGTGCTATGAACGTTCTCTGGTAGGTGGTCGAGTAGCATTCGTGGCATAACTTGTAGTTCCATGAAGTCCTCAGGACACGCCCACCGCATTTCATATGTGGGCTCTTGTGTTCGCACTTTCCTGTGATCAGAAAAATATATTTTATCTACTTGTATAGCTAAGGCGATATTAATTTCAGTGGTTAAATAATCTAGTTTAGATAATTACCTTTCTTCGTGTCCTTCATTACTGTTACTATGTCAGACATGGATGAAATAAGTTATTTATTAATTTTATGGTTCAAAGTGAAGATAATGTCATATTTAATGTGATCATTAATTAATTCGGGCAAAGTAGTAATTTTATTTTAAATATTTTTTTATTATTTATTTTATATGATATGAGCTCCAGCCAGTTCTTTGATCCTGAAGAAAGAACAAAGTGTATCTTCGTGACAATATACAGGGTGTAAGGGACAGGTTTCCGAAAACTTTAAGGGCTTGCTCAGTAGACGAAACTGAACAACTTTCCACAAGAATTTTTTTCAGGAAACGAAAAAAAAAAATCGGCTTCTCCATACAAACTGTCCAATCAAATTTATAATTTTGTATGGAGAAGCCGATATTTTTTTTCGTTTCCTGAAAACATTTCTTGTGGAAAGTTGTTCAGTTTCGTCTACTGAGCAAGCCCTTAAAGTTTTCGGAAACCTGTCCCTTACACCCTGTATACTCTAATGCAAGATAATTTGCTTACTTTTCGATGCCCATGCGTTTCCGCCGCACTATGTGCAGAATGCGCCCCGCGGGGAACAGTCGTGCGCTTGAGAATCGCCTGGCGAACACGTTGCGCGAGACTAGAGCAGCCTCCTGCAACATGAGGAGGTTAACACTGTGAGTATGTCAGTTTTACCTGTTTGTACCAGCAGTGGAATTCTATCAAGTTTCCCCTCATTGGTGTTGTGGTCATCAAGTCGATATGACGCGGAAAAGCTTTTGCTTATTTCATAAAGGTTTTGGTAATTCATCGATCCCTGATACCAGAGTTCGAAAGTTTGAGATGCATATTCGTTTAAACAAACGCCTTGGTGTAGTTAGTATTAGGTATTCGTGGTCTATCACAAAAAAACACCTATGTAGAATACCTAAGTATATAGGTTTTAAGTTATGGGTGCCGGGATTCCGCTCTCCATTTACTTAAACACCCTGTTATGAAATTATACTCTAAAATGGGATGGCTTAAGTAATGAAATCTGAATATTTAACGAACTAACAAGGGATACTTTAAGGCCCCATCATTCGCGTCGTACATCGGATCCCTGAATAAATCCATATAAAGTCAAGTGTTCATAAGCTAATATTTTGCCATAAAAACGTGTAAAGTCAGTACCTACGTTATTTGTTTATTCCGTATTTGCTTTCCTTATTTTAATGTCTTCTGATAATTATTATCGTACGTAAGTATAAATCAGATATTATCGACATGAATAAATTAGCAAATAAACGCAGCTCCATCATCTGAGACACAAAAACAGAAAAACCAACAGGGTCTCTTTAATAGCATCTTTGAAATTAAAGACCCATTTCAATTTTTCTTTATTTATTTTAATTCATCTATGATCGATGTCGGTACTGCAATTAATTCAAATATGTTTTTATCATAACGATGGTTTTCGCTATAAAGGTCGTAACTCCAAAATGCATAGTTTTGGCAATAGCCAAAAAACCAAAAAAATCAAATATTTTAAAATGTTTTTTTTTGTTTTTAAAGTTATAAAAAATTGGTTTAATGGTTCTTTTATTATTTAGATCTTTAAAAGTCTTTTTACTATTTTTTAAAGTATTTTTACATACTTTTTTGGCTATTGCAAAAACTATGCATTTTGGAGTTACGACCTTTGTAGCGGAAACCATCGATATGAAAGGTACTGATTGAATATTACTTGCTTTACTGTAAACTGTAAAATACCGATTTTGTTACTTATACATAGACATTAGTCGATTTCAGTAAAGCTGTTCAAAAAAGTAACACGATACCGACATAGATAATGTATGATTTAAGGTGAGATTTCCGAGTTTCTATGTTTCAAGTTTATAACACCTTTTAATTTGGTGTTAACAATTTATATAAACTTGTTTTGAAATATGTATAAAGCAGGAAATGTTTTAATTTACTCAGAAATCTATAAATAAAAACAGCTATAATGTGAGATGTTACAAAGGTTAGGTACAATAAGAATACGAAACAAAAACATGCAACACAGCCTACAAATCAATGGTGCAATAAGACAAAGCAATTAGCAGCACTTAATTATGTACCTTATACAGTTTTTCATCATGACTAAGCTCTAAGAAAAAAACCACCAAGTAATCTAATCTTTCAAAACATTCGCTTGGTTCCCTTGTGCGGTCTCGTTCACACTTTAGGGGAGTAAAACTGACGCAGAGTAGGTCTCTACGCTGCTAGAAGTTACCTTTTCAGATACTACTAATAGAAGAAGATAAATTATGCCTTTTAATTGTTGATCCCAAGCCCCAATCATTTATTTATGATTCAAGAAGAACATTATTTCCAAATCCTTTTTATTCCTTGTGTCGTATCTATACTTCTGACACTTTGTTAACGTTATGGTTGAAGTTTTCCGCATATGATAATAAAAATGTTAGGTAAGTCGTAAAAACATTTGGGTTCAACACGATCCTTTGGAGTTCTCCGTAAAACGCTATAAATAAATACGTATATAGGGTGCTCTTTATTAAACTAGAGATTCTACACATGAATCTAAACTACTTTCTGCAATGAACACAGTCAATTCGCAAAAAAACCTCTTATACAAAGTTGGCCTATCATCTGATCGATTTATTTTTTTAAGCCTTGGCAGATACTTTAAGGGGGCCTTATACTATGTATACATATTTACAAGTTTTTTTTAATGACGGATATGAACATAGATCACATTTGACTCGATTAATAGCTTAGATATGTTCAATCCCGGCATTAAAAAATCATCTTGTATAACTAACATTTTGTGTAAATCTTATCACCGCACCCATGAGAAAAGAACTATAGTAACCGCAAGCGACAGCAACATGACAACACACAGCACGACACAACACGAACACCTGTAGTAAAGTATGGGTCAACTGACAGCACTCACGGTGGACACGCATGGCACAAGCAGCGCGTCCGTAGAGTCGTCCGAGTGGGTCGCCTCCAGGTCCTCGGGCCGGCGCCAGGTGGACTCCAGGTCTCGCGCCGGCACCCCGAAGAGAGCGTAGCCGAAGCCGTTGAGCATAATGCGGTACTGGAAGGCGAGAGTAGAGTTTAGTATTGTAATTAGGTTCAACAAGTGAAAGTGACTCCTCCTGAGTGAAGACTCGACTTTAATAAAAAAACTTTGATTAGGAGTGCTACATTAAAGAGTGAAAGTGTAGTACGGTTCGTCCCACATGCACCGATTGGAGATAGAGAGATATGTACGAATTGTTAGTTTTTTTAGTCTTTTTCTCATCTAAATTGATCACTTTTGTTTGATTAACCAACTTTGTATAAAGAATTTTTTTTTTGCTCGGATTATATGGGTTTCTGGAAGAAACTTGTTTAATTTTATGATTAGAAAAGAAACCGCTGTTAACGGGAACGAAACATATTTGCGTGTATAATACGTATTACGTCGTACTACCAACGCAACGTCTAATTGGAACCTACGTTTAATCCACTTCAGTGATACTTTGACCGTCTACTCCACCAACAGTCGGACTCACCTTGGGCAGTTTAGTGGCATGTATGGTCTGTATGACCTTGGTGCGAAGGTTCTCGATGCTGTGCACGCTGAGCCTCATCACCAGGTCGTCCCCAACCCCCACCGTCAGCACGAAGCTCTCGGTGTACCGCGCCGCCTCCCGGCTTATGAGACCCGCTGGAGATAAACAGTTACGAGAAGACGTTGTTTAATGTTGAATATGTGCCTGCATTTTTGGTTAACTCGCTATGAAAAAGACACCAAAGAATTAATTATGTAATCTGTGCCAAAGGTTTTATAGTAATTAATACACATTATTAAAGGTTTATGTTGGAGACTAGTAAAAATTACTTGTTTGAATCAAAAAAATAAACAAAAATCAAAAGCAGCCATTATTAAGTTAATATTGGCAATAATTAGGCTGAGCTAATATCGCAGGCTTCCGTTTATCGTTAAATTATAATTAGGCAAATAATTAAGCCTAAGATCACTTTTACTTAATGAACATACACGTAATTCCACGAAAACGTACGAAATTTTAGCTTTTCGCGATTATGGAGTAAAACGAATCTTACGGTAACATAGACCGTTTACTTGCTTGCCGTGACCTCGCTCTTATTATGTACGTAGATACCGCGTCTTCCACGTTTTACTGTTTATCATATAAATAGCTTATGTGGGTTTTCCGTAAAGCCGTAATATTGGAGCCTTAGATGATCTACGCTCTACACAGACTTCGAGATCAACCCATTTACGGGCTTTATTCATGCGTTAGTAGACTTTAGTGCTACAGGCATATAGTGTCTAGTCATTAAACGTACCGTCCTACTTTCTACTCTTAACTGTCGAGTCGATGGTCATATTTGTGTTTTATATTTTTGTTGCACCATCACTAGACGACGGAGCTTTGCACGTTCTTTATTTTTAAAGGCAATATGGAGGTTAGACATTCGTTTCGTTTCTTCTCACTTCCCAAACCGTTCCACGTTGTAGGAACTTTGCACCAGGTATAAAAATAATACGTTATAGAATAATGTGTAATGTATATACGTAAATGTCTTAAATAATAATAATAAATAAAAATTGGAACGCAACGTTGCAATTTATTCAGCTTAAAAATCTGTCCAAAATGATTGCCATGTGTTTGCAAAGTCCAATGGAAATATTTGAATAATTGCGATAATAATAAAGTGCAAAGTTGTATTAATTTAAATGGTATGATAGGATGCTAAAACAATTCGAAAGGTTTCCTTACCGGGCGTTGAAAATGCAAAAACTTTGAGGTGAGGATATCTTGGTCTTAATTTTAACGCTACTAATACTGCTACACCGGCACCCAAGCTGTGACCTGCGAATATAAGTTTCATGAATTATAAAGTTGAAGACTTTTATGATATTGTATAATAATTTGGCTACAAAAAGTAAATAGACCTACCGCAGAAACTTCAAATGAGACTTCTCTTTAGAACGACAACATTTTAATTTATGAGAGCACTTTTAAAGGAAACCATATTTGGCACCTACTGTGACAATTTAGAAAACTCGTTTCAGTTTCACGAGTAGATAATTTTTTTTTAAAGATTTCATTAATCTCGTCAAAATACGTATAATAAATTCAGGTTACCTGTAAGAATCAGGTCGTAATGTGGATACTGGTGGAATGCTCTTTCCAGGACCGGTGTGAGCCTCCTCAACATTTTGGCTGCTCCCATTGACATGCCTTTGTGCGCGGCCGTGCCTTCTGGCAGCCCTAAAACCAAAACAAAACTCAAACTCTGTCATCTTGTGATCTATCACCTATGAGAAGATATAAGTCAAATGCTTTCTTAGCTAATAATTAACTTCGGTCAAAAGAGATGAATATACATACAAATATTTAATTGCAAGCAGTGATCTGAGATATAAAACTATTTGATTGCAAGCAACACAATTCATTGACTTTTTAATGAAGTCATTATTTAATAAAGTGTTTTCATAAATTCATTCATCAATACAATTTTACGGTTTATTTTCTTACAGAGAACAATAAAGTGAACATTTAGGCATATACATAGTTACTTCTTTCATTCATTCAAACACAATGTTAATCGGTTGCATGGTGTTGCATTTAGTAGTTACCCGTGATCACGTGTAGGGTACTTTTAGATCTACACCTACGGAGACGTGCTGGCTTCTTACACATCTAGCTATCAGTTATGCAGGTTTCCTTCACCACTAAAGCAACAAAAACACTAAAAGTTAACACTCTAAGCAAACATCAAGATATTATTTAAATATCATTAAAAAAATATATTAGTAGTGAACTTTTCATCACATGCCTACTTACTTGTACAAGGAAAACAAATGTGTAATTAAAATATAATAAGCTTTCCACATGGACTTACCATCAGCCTCGAACTTCTCAGAGCCAGCGGTGAAGTCGGTGAAGATATCCCGCAAAGAAATGGACCCTCGCACCGCCACCACAATGCTCTCCCTATCGTGGTCTGCTATCACGCAGAACGGCAACTACAGAACATAACATAACGTTCTTACAAATGTGGTGTTTACATTTTCGTAATTTATGACCAACATCTTTTTTATCCTAATTCGAATTTAAAATTTGCTTTTAAAGTAATATATTTACAAAAGTTAATTACATTAGGTCACAGTCGAAATTTAACTACAAAAATATGACCACAAATGGCCCAGCCAAAGTGCACCCTGCCTAAATGTCATGTTACTGTCCAATTAGTGTGAACTCGGTCTGCATTTTACCTCTAATTGTTAGACAGCTAGAAGTAGAATTATTAACTTTTGTACACATTCTGCATTCTCTAGTACAGCCAATTTAGCTGTTTTGGAGGGTTGAAAAATATATGAGATTTCATCGTCTGAGGGTCAAATATCTTAAGGCACTCACAGGATTATTTAAACGAATTTTAAGTACACCTGACGCCTTCAAATCGATGATATAGTATTTAACTTACCTCAAAAACGCGATTACTGAAGGATGCAAAGATGATATCATCTGCAGACAGATTGGACATGTACTTCACACCCGCGAAGTGGCATAAACAGCAATTGTCGTCTGTTACTATGGAGTTTTTTGGCCTGCAAATGTAAAAAACATCAAATATTTGCATAAGTATTTCTATAGTTTGCTCCTGTATATTATTATATTAATGTTAACACAAAACTATAGGTTTCTAAAGTGAATCTGGTTTTATTCAAACCGGTTTTCTGTTTACTGTTTACCCATTGAAGTTTCCTAATGGAACAGACGCACTCTTAAACCTAATGTTGTTAGTTAGAAAACACGTGGTTTCCCTAATAGTTTAGGTGTTTCGTTACTCTTACCTACAACAGCAGCACGTTAAATGTCGCGCCAATTTGCAGAAGCCAGTGAAGCAATGTCTATACAACACGTAAGGCCATCCATATGCCGCAATAGATAGCTTCAAATAATGCAAGGCATCGTCCAGATTCATCCAAGGAGGCGTCTCCGAGAAGACTTTATTCACGTCCGTGGTGTAAATTGGTTCTTCGTCGTTTAGCATTTGGATGCGACGCATTTCTCTCGTCTCTCGTTTCTGGCGAACCCTGAGTAGGACGCAGCCAGCGACAACATCCGATGGGACCAGGTCTGTCGATCTGAATAACGCGCTGAGAAGGGCTGAAAAAGAGGGATTATTTAGCAAGATATTGTAAGTTGTCGAAAATTCTACTCTATCTACATCTATCTTTCAAGGACTGAGACGATCGAGTTTCGCAGCTTTGTGGCCGAATCGTTGATCTAATCAGCATATTTCATTGAAATCGTATTTATCGTTCCGATAAATTTCTTGCCTACTTTGTCATAATATCTTCAAGCGAGCAAAAGGTATATAAATCAATCGAGGAATATGTATCATACAAGCAAATTATATAGAGACAGTGTTATTGTCTGTCGTAGACTCACTAGACGTGAAATACGAATAGTTTTCCCAGAGGGCATGTCGTTACTCCTGGAAAGTAATATGGCTCATAAAACTGTCAGTGTTTTTATGGTAAGCACCTGCTTCCAGTACTGTATTATTTGGAAATCTTGCATTGAATAAAACAATATGAATTATAATAAAGTAAATATGCAAAATGTTAAACGACTGACTCGGTGGCTAAGTGGTTAGCGATCCTGGCCTCTGATCCGAGAGTCGCGGGTTCGATCCCCACACAGGGCAAACTTTTCTGTGATGAGCAGAATTGTTTGCTCTGAGTCTGGGTGTATTATATCTATAGATGTATGTATTTAAATGTATATGTGTGTATGTATATCAGCCTCTGGTTCCCAAGATACAGGGAATCCTAGTTTGGGGCCAGATGACCGTGTGTAATTTGTCCCGGATATTATTATATTATTATTATTTATTATTAAATAAGTATGTCTGTAATCAAGTTCTTGATACATTATAATGAACGAAGCATTTCCGTTATAATTTTGTCATTTGTTTCTATCGTGATTTGATTACGTTATCGATTGTTAATATCTGGTAATAAATTATCAATGCATGTAGTTATTACGTCCTGTCATATCACCGTTCTCATTGCATGCAGGTACTCATTATCACTAGCTACGTTTTATCGCGTAATTCATGGCACTTCAACGTGAATGGCTCCTATAATAGTCCTTGCAATACAATAATATATCGTATGTCTACTTGTAAAGCTGGGCATGACAAGTCTGAACTATTACAGATTGAACTTCCCCTCGCAAATGGAACAAGAATCATATTTTATTTAACAAAAAATAAACAAAAACAAAATAAATTAATATCCGAGACAAATCCGAAAAAATCTCCTGTCATGAGTTTTCTATTTCATAAAAAAATTAACGCAACGTTGCTTTTTGGACTTATTAAAACGTTTATTATTTACCTGCGACTTGTTGAAAAGCTTCCTTCCCGTGCTCATCTCTCTTGAGCCAACAGAAGGCCCATCTGAATCTCCTCGACCACAGACCTGTGACCTTTCTATGGTGCCGGACCTGGTTGGGAGTGTCCTGCATGTCTCCGTAGTTGACAGACCCCAACGGGTCGAAGACCATGAAAAGGCCAAATACTGTGAGGGCGAGTTGCACCCAATTGAATAAAACTATACCTGCAAGAGAAAAGTTGTGTAAGTTCTATTATCGTTGAGTTTTTGGTGTTGTTGTTACTTACATAATTATAAAATTTAGAGTACTGCCAGGATAAACGGTAGGAATAAAAAAAAATCGATTCTACACATTTTATCAGAAAACTATCGAGTGCCCGCGACTTCGTCCGCGTAGATTTCGGACGTAAACAAAGAGCCTAACCTAAACAGTCTAACCCGTTCGAAATTTAGTTTTCTATACAAACTTTAAACCATATTTCACCCCCTTGGAGTCAACATTTGAATACATACATATTTCTTAGTGCACCACTACACCTTCACCCTCTAAGGACCGTATGTTTTAATATTGAGATTTCTTTCTTCATTGCTTTTTTCATTATCTGCATACAGTCTTTCATTCAGTCAGTTACGGTTCTGTTTTAAATGTAAATGGTAAGAATATAAAGTAAAAAAACTATCAGCAGCTCAGTTTTTTTATTATTATTTAAAAAACCTTTATTAATTAATATTTAAATAGTTAATAAAAATATATTCATTTATAAAGTTTTATAATAATAATAATGGTTGTTTAGTTTTATTAAGAATAAGATAGATAATAATGTAGGTATTGATTACTATAAACATCATTTGAGGTTCTATCATAAAATTTCATCTCATCTCATCTCACTAATATCTCATCTCACTAATTTCATCACATCTCATCTCATCTCACTAATCTCATCTCATCTTATCTCACTTAATATTATAAATGCGAAAGTATGGATGTTTGTTTGTGTGTCAGTTTGTTTATTTGTTTGTTCCGCTTTCACGCCGAAACTACTGATCGGATTTGGATAAAATTGGTAGGTAGATAGATAAAGCACTCGGCTAACACATAGGATACTTTTTATCCCGGAAAACTTAAGGGTTCCCGTAGGAATTCTTAAAAACTCAAAATTTCCACTTCGTCACATTTTCTTTCTTTCTGGACACAATTCCACGCGGACGAAGTCGCGGGCGGAAGCTAGTGATATATAACTCGAAGGTTCACGGGCTATTTATATTAACCGACATTTTTGGAAATGTTCAAGAGATTGTTTTAAAAACTTCTTTATTTGAAAAATAATCATTGAAACTAAACTTTTAGTATTATATAGATTCTCGATATTCTTAATGTTTTAAATATTCATAATATATTATTCAGAAGTTATTTTTTATGGGGAGTTTTGTAAGAAAGTAATTTTCAATGTAAAGTAAAAATGTCGCTTAAAACAAATAGCTTGTGAACCCTCGATATATAATAAGAAACTGCAACCAGAATATTAAATCTAGGTCACAGATATCTATAAAAGTAATACTGTCTATTAAAATTTTATCTTTTGCAAATTGGTAAATGTAAATGTCATAGATATTCTTGTATGATTGACACGTAGGCTGGCTTGAGGTCACTGCTAATAGTTAGGGTTTCCCAGATAAAAACCGCAGTCCCGTAACGGAACTCTGCGGTAAACAGTAATTATCGACCCTGCGTGCGAAACTGATCTCGTAGACCTTCAAATACCGTCACAGAATTTATTTTCTCTCTTTTTTAACGTATGTTTATAAGCATTGGCTTGAACCCCGTTACCCCTCGAAGCGACAAATAAAACTTCTTTGTTTTTAAATATGTCTTTTAGCCACTTCATTTATCCTAATAGCCTCAGATTAGTCTAATTACTTCCCCTATTTTTGCTACTTATTATGAATGTTTATTGCGCAATGACATTCTTGTGTATGCCTGGCAGTTTTTTTTGCGGGAATTATGCACGGCATGGCTGTAACATTTTTTGTGGTAGTAAAAAAACTTTGTGTTAAAATCCAACTTTTTACATATTTCTTTGTGAAAAGGGGGTAATCTCTTTAGTGAAAAAGCAATTCTTAAGCAAGTAATCTCCCCAAAAAGCAAACATGGCGACCTTCGTAGTAAAGTTTATCTTTGAACAGAATGGAAATAAACTGTTTACAGACTTCAAAGACCAAGACTCTTTAGTCTAAGACCATATGCTTACGTCTGTCGCAGAAAATGCAAATTAGCCCGTCTTCAACAAACACAATGTAAATGCAAAATTTCCAGAATTAAAATCAAGTTACCTTGAATTTTCACATATTTTTATGTGGGTTTTTTTAACGCATAAAAATAGTTTGGCATAATTTTTGAAATGAAATGAAATGAAATAATATTTATTCGAAGTAGGTATCTCTGTACACTTTTCGAACGTCATATTTTTTCTACCTAATACGAAGTTCCTACCACTCGGAACTCGTATACCCAACGTTTCGGGAAGTGTTTGCAGAGAGAGAAGAAACGTCGGGCCCTAAAGAAACTCCCTCCAACACATTTTTTAAATAAAATTCTTATATACATACATAGTTCAGGTAAACAACAAAGATATAGTTAGCTTAGTTGCATACTATTACAAACGAAAGAGAAAGGATCAACAAAAACATACAAGTACAATGTGCAAACAGGTAATTATTGTGACCAAACACCAATGACAAGAGCAGGCCAGTTCACACGGACAGTGATCGGGTTCACGAGTATAACGCGGGAGTCAGCCATCGCTCCCCTCAACCATATTTGAGGGAAGGGAACGACCCGGCTCCCGATACGCCACCATTTCATATGGCATAAAATGGAAATATATATATTTTTTATCTTTCTGGTGGGGACTGCCTAAACAACGAAACTTCGGCCCAAGGGGATCTTTTGGCATAACAAGGTTGTCATATTAATCTTCAACAGATACAAATACATTATACAATAATATATACGATACATTCTTTTTAATTGGGAGAGTATGTTGAAATCAAACAGACTACAAGAATAGTCAAAATACGGCAAAAACTGTGCATTCTTCCGTAAATTAATGTATCCTGTGTTAAATTCCGTCTTTTTCTTAAGCTCTGTGGAATGTAGTCAGTAGTTTCAGGATGAAGTAGTAACGAATCAGACAGACAAACTTATAAGTAAAGATAGATAATTCCCTCTTTTGGATTAGATACACCTCAAGCTTAGTAAATACATATTGCAAGGTGGAACATAATATGAATTCCCGTCCTGAGTAAACGCTCACCTCAGCACGTATGTTGTACCACAAGACTTATTAAGCATTACCTCTGGGGTCTTATCATGTCGTGTACTCTAAGCTTATTGAAATTTAATGGTTCATTAGACAGGGACCCTGCGTGGCTTGCAAGTTAAGAGTAAACAAGGTCTAGATTAGACTACGAACTTACTACTCGTATTTTGGCCTTGTCAAAGACAACCTACTTGCATTGATAATATGGCCGTAAAACATTACATTGCCAATGAATCAGAAGGCCTAACAAAATACACTTTTTTTTATTTGAGGAGCCTCAGCTGCGATGACTGTCATAAAATATCAGAAAAGCGGCTTGGGTGCTACAGCATAGTAATGAGAAACATAGGTAGTTTTCGTTCCGAAACACATCCGAGAGATTAATAGAATCTAATATCGTTTATAGCCTATTGCAAATCTCTTAAATGTAAACGAGACAGACTCATGTCAAATAAATATTGACTGGTTCATGAATATGACCTTAATAACGTCTATGTTTAAACAGCACGGAAAGTATAAAAAAATGTACAAGCGAAGTAGAGGGTACTAATTCACTGGCGCCGACTCCATAGGCCCCAATCACAACATCAGCGCCCCCCCCCCCCCCCAATATTTTATATACAAATACTGGTCTGGCTTTTTCTTGGGATACATTTATCCCAAAAAACTAATTTCTATTTCGATTCGCAAGCGGCTCGTGCACTGCGATCCTTCAACGATAAATCACAAAACTATATCCACGCGGCCGAAGCCGCGGACGAAACAGAAAACATTAGGATTAAGCCATGTCAGAGAGATTATAGGGGGTTTAAAAACATCTGTAGGGTTCCTCCTCCAATCCGGATTTGGTCCCCGTATGTGGTATATGGCAGTGATTTTCGACCTGTGGGTCGCGACCCCCAGGGGGATAGCGAAGCCTTTCTCAAGGGGTCGCGGGTAAAAGACAAAGTAGTGTTTGTAGGTCTTACACTGCAATGAAAAAATACGATTTTAGTAAAAAGGCTGAGCCTGTTTATTTTTGAACAATTTGTCAAAACGCGGTTCTATTTTGGAGACGATAACTTAAAATTTTCTACTTGAAGAAAATTATAAACATATTCTTTCAAATCACTGACATTTTGTATGTTTATGGGCCTAGGAGGGTCGCAAGAATTTTAACTTGTAAGGGGGTCAGGTAATGAAAAAGGTTGAAAAACACTGGTATATGGTATACTTATATATGGCGCGTAACCTTCCCAAGATATGGGAAGAGCCTCGTGCCGACGCAGTGGGGAAGATATGTATTGTTGACGATATGGGAAAAATGTCAGTAAAGAGACGACTTACTCTGTATAACTATGCTGGAAAATCTGTCCGCGACAGTGCACTGGATGACCTCGCAGAATATCCACATGGTGCCCATGACGTTGAGCCCGATTTCGGGCAGCACCAGAAGCACCCTGCAAAGGAAGAGTCTGTGTAGAAATATGGTCTTCATCTGAATTTTAGGCTCAATCATCTTAATAAATTATTGGTTTATTTAGCTTTGGAAAACGTAAGAGTGATGTTAAAGATCGCTGGGCTAAACTTGTCACGGCGCTGTGACGTGTACTTCACTTTGTCTGTATGGGCCGAAAAAAATTGTAAGCTTGTTCAGTAAACCCAATCATTTAAGGGGATTTTAAGTGCAGATCAAGTCTGTAAATTCATTATTATTATTATTCCAGTTTTGAACTACGGGTTCGAATTTTCGGAGTAGTTCACCAACCGACAATAAATATAGAATTACGATTCACATATAATATTCTACATCTTACAGATATTTTTATTTACTTAGGTTCTTAAAGAAATGAAAGGGCAGTACACACTGCCTTGGGCATTTTTCGACAGTCTTCAGGAATTTGAGACTCAAAATAAATAACGGTTTCTCGGTAAAATTTTCATCATTTCTGATATTTTTTTGACGACGTCTTGTGTGCGAAATGAAAACATGACGATGTGAGTGTAAACTGGGAAAGTGCTTGAATTTGCTTGTATCATCGGCTGTCTAGACTAAATATATCGGATAAATCTTTAGAAAACAAATTCACCAACTGTGTATGCGCATTACGTGATTGATGTTCTAAATCGAAAGTGTTAGTATTTGATTGATTGACGTAAGAACGCGTTAGGGTTATTTAACAGATGTAGGATTTGTACGAATATCTTTTCTGGTTGCGTAAGGTTAACTAGTTGGTATTTAAACCTACTACAGCTTAGCAATGTTTAGCAGCCATTAAAAATTTACTGACGCGTACATTATTTGTGTCATAAAGAGGACTAAATAATTAAATCTCTATCGCAATCGGTCATGGTCGACTTTATAAAGTACTTAATAATAATAAAAAGTATAACAGCTGCATAAGATATTATTTATCATATTTATAGTTAAATGTACGAGTATAAATCTATGTGCATAAATAAAAGTGTTGTTGCGATAGCGGCCCCTGGGCACGCTATTCCAGCCACGCCATGCCCCGACAGGAAATTGAACAATAAGAAAAATACATCACTGTAGCATTAATTAAACAATGCCATAGGTGAATCATTACCGCTTTATTCGATAAACATACTTTACTACAGTTATCTCTGCCAATGGATATTTCTAGTGTTTTACCGCAAAGTCCCAAGTAAATAGACAAACTAAATGTAAGTATTTGATTCGAATAGGTTTATAGCTATATTTTTTGGTAGTCATACAGTGAACATCAGAATTAAAACCTTAATTAAGTAAAGTAATTAAATTACTATAAGCTATAGAACTAGGATACGTTACAGGTGAACAAAGGCCTCCCCGAATTTTGTAACTTAGGCATATATTTTTTTATAATAATAAATTTTCAACTTCATTTACAGTATCAAAGCGATAAAAATTTACTGATGGTGCCTTTGCAGAGTGTATCACCGTTGGCTTATCAAATCTGCTACAAGTATTCTGCTGCTAGATTAACAGCTTGAAAGGATCTAAATAAATGTTAGGATGCTTGAAATGGTCCCTTGCGCAGATTACTGTAACAGTGCTTCATCAGTAACGCTAACAGCGTTAAGAATGCTGCTTAGATATCTGTATAGTCTAACTCCCATTACGCTGTATACTCACTTGAGGAGTAGCAGTGGTGCCACCCACCGCCTCTTATCGACATCTACAATGGTCCCCCGCGCAGACTGCTGTGCCAGTGCTGCTAGAAGTAGCATCAGCACCGCCTGCAGTGCCAGAGTGCCGCACAGGTACAGTCTGACGAAAGCGCCGCCTTGCCATCCCTCGGACTGACACTGCCACGTGACTGGGAAGATGACTTCCACCACAAGCGCTATGAGAACCAGCCTGAGGACAAAAACAATTGAATTTGAGATTTGCGTCTGGTCTGATATCATAAATACCTAGTTGAGTGATATCATTAGTACCTGTTTATAATATAAACAATAAATATCCGGGATAAATCACACACGGTCATTTGGCCCTCAACTAGGAAGGATTTCCTGTATTATGGGAAGGGAACCAGATACTAATATGCATACATATAAACGTTTAAATACATACATCTATAATAGATATAACACCCAGACACCGAGCAAGCAAATGTGCTCATCACAGAAATATTTGCCATGGGTGAGAATCGAATCCACGACCCTTGGATCTGTAGTCAGGAACGCTAACCACTGAACCACCGATTCAGTCGATATAAATTCGCTTAGTTTTTGACTATGACTATGACAGATTGAGCCAATCTTTGCAGGGTGCCTAAGGAGCGAGGAGTTCAGCATGCTGACCGATTTATTTCTGATCGAAAGACTAAATCAACCTTTCTTTTATGAAATGAAACTAAACGATTTCATATTTTAAATTCAAATAAAGGTTTATATCAGAATTTCATATAATCAAACAGTAGCTAGCATACATTAAAGTCCTAGTAAAAAAACTTGTGAGATGCATAATGTAAATGTTATTAATATGGAGGACTTTTTCGAAGAATTAGCAATCAGTTTTCTGTGAAAAGGCACTGCTTAGGTATACACAAAAGGACGAGTACTATACTGCTATATGCACAAACAAAAATAATTAAAGCCGTTATGGAATATTCACGTTTACGTTGCCTTTAGGTTCTTGGTACTCGCTACCTATTAGGCTGTGAACGTTCTGAATAGGCTTGAACTTTGTTTAAGCCTTCGCGCCCTAGAGCTCCGAATTTAATTCCATCCAATAATAAAATCATATTTTCAGTTGCTTGGTTAAACAACGAGCTGAAATTAAATTATTGATTTTTTGCTTTCCTTTGTCCATATCTCTATTAAATTTTAGCTTATTTACATTGTTACTTTAACATAAATCATTATTGTTTGATTGTTTCAATCCAAACTTATAGCTTTGTATTGAACAATCTTTTGAATAATCTAAATATTCCTTTATGTGTGTGTCCCTGAAACTTCAAAGAGAAAAGCCCCGGTTTTCATGATTCTGCTCTTTGAAAAGGGAAAATGGAAAGCCAAACTGACTAGAAAAGTGACTTCTAGCGTCTACCATATTAAAAATATACACGTAGACTAGAGATGGGTTTTTGCCCGGGCAGTTTTGAGTAAATGCCCAATAAACGTCCGTTTACGCCCAATAAATGCCCAATTTGTATGGCGTAAATGGACGTTTATTGGGCATTTATTCAAAATGCCCAAAAATGCCCGGGCAAAAACCCATCTCTAACGTAGACTGATGTAGAAATATTCTGGAACAAAGCAGAAAGATGTAGTAGTAATACCGGTTCAGTAGTTTATGCTGTATTAACCTTGTATGTCTTGTATATTTGACAAAAACATATCTGACTTGGGACCAAAGCCTGTGACTTTTGCCGTAGTTAGATTTGAATAAAAACAATTTTGCTTGTGTGAATTGGTCTCGGTTGCTTAAAGAAATCACATACATTTTAACGGGAAAATTGTGAACCCGGGGGAAAAGAAAAGGGTATAAAGGCTTGATAGAAAAACTTGTTGCTAGTGACGTACGTTGCAGACACGTAGATCTAGACAAATTGGGTGGCATCACAATACAGTGCTACCTAGGCAGGGAATGCTAAAATAACCACATAAATACTTCTCTTTTGTCACCGAGTGGTAAATATAGAATTTTAACCCTGCTTGAAATCATTTCACCAAGTCATAGCGGTTCGATAGTCGGTAATCGGTAATATACTAGGTAGGTGCCATAGGTCGGAGGGCTCATTGATCTAAGCAATTCTGGGTGTCATTGGGAGTTACCGTCATTCAAAATCAAGGTTAAAGTACCAACTGAACTTGATTAAATCATGACCACACTTTATAAATACTTTTCACAGCACATAGGTATCTCTCGCCTTTTTACTTTGAGCGACGAAGGATTAAGGAATTATTGTCATTTCATGTTATGGCAAAAAATCTAACTTGAGATTTTGATGGGATCGATTGTTTTCCATACACTACAGACCTGACTACAGCACTAACTACCTCTCATACAGACATTATTCCTAAGTTTTCTCAAACCTGATACTTACGAACACTTTTCATTGCTACTAATTATGAATGTTTATTGTTGATTTGTATTGATTAATGACTGTACATATTATAAACCAGGCGGTAAAAGGAATTGCGAGAAATTATACTAATTTTTAATTGAGAAATTATAGCAATTTATTCTAATCTCCCTTGGTTATATGACGCGCTGTAGATATATGTATCGTTTCAGCGATTGGGACCAAGCTAAGGAGCGGAAACATCTCAGGTTCCAGTGATTTTTTAAGATCGTATTGTGGCGGAAAATATAAATTAGTAATTAGTAAAAGAGCCGGCGGGGCGGTAAAAAGAAATAATCACTCCACGATTGCTGTTCAGATACTGAAATGTGAACTGCACAATTTATTGGTTATAAAATAAAGTGAGAGTATATTATTACAGATAAGAATTGATAACATACATTGGTAAGTCCTTACAAGCACGTCTCTAGATGTGAAAGTATGCAGATTTGCTGAAACTTACTTGCAAGGTCGCTGTATGCGTTATTTTATTATCCGATTATTTTTTGCATTATTTTGACGAACCGACTCCGTTCACCGGAAAGTATAAATACCTAATCAAAAAGAAGTAATTCTGTAGATGTTTCGTGATTAGATTATAGAACTGTTCGCTGTGCCCACGAACGAAGTCTTAGCTTCATATGTGAGCTTCCAAGCAAATAGGGTCCAGTAGTGGGGTATTGAGTTAAGACTAGATTCGGAATTTAGAATAGTCAATTGATAATATGGACTAAAAAATATGCAAAAATTGGTACGTATTATATATTTTTTTATCAGATATTCAAAGTTGAAACTCTAAAAATACTTTTTCTCAAAATTAGCTTTTTCAGAGTTTGATTGAAAAATAAACACACTCCTACTTGCTTGTTACATAGATTTTGATTAATTTATGTAAATCAAGATATTCTGCATGAAATCAACTTATAATTATTTGTAACAATATAAAATAAACAATTACAATCTAAACAAAGGATTGATAGATAATTTAGTAAAAAGGTCCACTTGTAGGTGTTTAGTGTAAAGTGAGTAAATATGACAACATAATGAAATAAAAAACTAACTAATCAAGTTATTCTACTTACATGAAATCAACTTATAATTATATTTGTAACATTATAAAATAAGCAATTTCAATCTAAATAAAGGATTGATACATAGTTTAGGTAAAAAAGGTCCACTTTTCGGTGTTTAGTACAAAGTGATATGAATACGACAACATAATGCAATAAAAAAACTAAAGTTAAGTTTTACTCTATTTAAGAACTTCATTATCAAAACAAAATAACAAGAAAACCAAGATTAATAGTAGAATCTGTTAATGAATAATTTGCACCTTTATTGATACCGTTATAGTGTTATCGTTCAATTTCTACTAAATCAAGGTCCTGCTTCGATTTTTCTATAAGATTTATCGTATCCTTTTTATCAAAACCACCCAGACGTCCCAATGCTATCACGTATTTCTGACAAACTGCGCAAAGATCTGTTTTCGGGTTCTGTATAACATGTGGACAAAAATCTTTCAATAGCAAATTAACGTTACCATTGTAAAATATAATTAAAATTATTAAATACAGATCAGTACATGATATTATAAACGTATTTTATTCAAATATTTAGACATGCCGAAAGGTACCAGACCTTTTCACTAAACTTTTCCCTAATAAAATTTGCTACTTAGAAACATCACATAAAGTCAATTACTACATGAACTTGTAGATAATTGAGAATTAATTAATAATCAATCACAATCGCGAAATGGCATTTTTTCACCCAACTTTACAAAACTGCAAATATCTCGGAAACTAAATGCCGACCACTGGACCCTTTTTGCTTGGACGCCCACATTTTAATCTTCTCAAATATCGTAGACTGATTATTGACATCAATAACAGAAGTCAAACAAAGAGAAAAATTAGATAATAGGTACCTGATACCGTGACCTGATATTGGCTCTGACGTCCATTAGGTGAGTTGGCGGACGGCGGGCGGTCACCTGATGTCATTCACAAGAAAGTATAACAATTAATCCTATTAGGACTACAGTATACGACCACGCAAGTATACGCAAACATGACTGTATTATTTATGTACATTCTTACATGTAAGTATTCATTACTAACCATATAACCTAACATTTACTAACTAACTCTTACATGTTCCACAAATACGACTATTTTGAAACGTACGCACGCTAATGTCTAACTGAAAATCCCAGTGATTGACCATTTTAAAAATAATATAAACCTTATTATGAATGTAGTAAAGTTGTATTCAACTTTATTTTGAACTTTTCCATAAATTTATCAACTCCAACAAGCTATATTGTTGCTTCCAAGACTACGTACATAAAGTACAAGAACAAGATTTACATAAAGTAGTAACACTCTCTCATCAAATGTCTTTCTAACTGTCCCGAACGAGATTTCCCTGGAGTAAACATGCAGAGCACCGAAGTGCATTCAGTTGCATTCACCCTTTTGAAAGATGAATGAGCGAATGTATCACGGTACAGTCAATGCGACTACAAAATGAGCGACGTTTTTGGCGAACATTCTCACTGAAGCACGCTCTATGCTGTGGCAATGCAGATTGCAGACGGTGCAGTTTCATCATGCATACAAATTCTTTCTACAATGTCATATAACTGTTAATATTAAGTGTTTCATTTTTTAAGAAGGCCCAATTGTAAGACATTATAAGATGTCTAACCCAGAAACGAGTGTCGTAGTTCACACCCAAATCTTCGATGCATAGTCACAGATTAGATCACTGAACAGAGTGTTAATTGAATAATTCATTAATTGCTACGCCGCAAATGTTTACAGTCACACAAATACACAAAAGCATGTCTCGCTAATTTGTTAGTATGAAGATTGAAATCGTATCAGTGTCGTGGCCTTCAGCGTGTACAAATCCTTCGAAGCCCGGGGACGCCTGTAACTGAGAAATTGGATACAATGTCAAGGGAATTGTGTGCTTGCATACCCGTAACTTTCTGATGCGCAAAGGGATTGTTTATCAAACTAAATAATTAAACATAAGGTCTTAATAAAGATACCGACCATGTACCGACTTACACAATTCAAATTGGGTTTCTACTCATAAAACTCAAGATTTGTCTTCTTATCTGGTGCAACCGTGTAAAAAGGAACTTTGCCATTCAAAGGGGTGACAAAGGAACGTTCACTTTTATTTGGTATTCGAAGTGTTGTACGAAGCCGATCAACAGGTTTGTGAAACAACTAATTTTACACTTTGGCTACGACAATTTTATCACAGTATACTGATTTGTTTACCATTTTCTTTCTCATGCTGATGGATTCTGATGTTATATAAGTGTAGATACTATCACGATAAAAAATCTAGTTTCTACATGCACCACGAAATATTTTTTTTAGTGGAGAATATTGAGTTTCTTGAAAATCTAAAGAATTATTTTTTCGATTAAAGTAATATTTCTTGGTAAAAAAAGCTTATGATTTCCAAATAAAAATTTATTTCGTCAAAGAAAATATATTTTGCCCAAAGACCAAAACGATGTCTCAAGAATGTCATATTTTTATTGTGAGTGTCGAAACTTACGTTTTAAAAAATATTATTAATACATTAAGAAACAAATCCAAGACATCAGAATCTCTTGGCGCAATTTTTTTTTTTTGTGTTTAGATTTGCAACTAAGAATTAGCACACATAGTGCTAAATATCGCCAGTGTACCCCAATAGTAGGGACGCTAGTTAGGGCTTGTTAACTAATAACTACAGGGTGTTTAAAAAAAGTGCGTTTGAGATTTTAAGGGGTTACTCAGAATCAAGTATATAATACAAGAAAAATATTGAAAAAATCCAGTCTACAATTTTTTTTTTCAGTTTCCCATAAAAAATCTTGATTTACTATTCAGATTTAGTATGGGAATCTGAAAAAAATATTTAAAGAGCGGATTTTTTCAGTATTTTTCCTGTATACTAGACTTGATTCTGAGTAACCCCTTAAAATTTCAAACGCACTTTTTTAACACCCTGTATACTTCTACTACGTATCTAGTTACATAATGGTTTAATATAACTTTGAACGCATTGTCTCGCCGCTTTTATATACAATAATACCTAATGCAAGTGGGAGTAGCTAGCTAGACTAAACACAATAATCTGTGAAAAGAACTCTTTCAAAGCTTTGATTACGCTTTTACTCTACCGTATACCTTATTTATCGTATCGTATTTCATAAAATGAAACTAACATTACATATGTTAAGGTAGATAGGGGCATTATTATTTCGTTAACTTCGATGAACTTATTATTTTATTGATTAAGAAACTGGGTATCTTGACAAGATTAAGTTATATTAAATTGGCTTCGTGGTACGATTACAAAACGCGTATCATTTAAAAAGAACTTACTCGTAATTTTACTTTGTAAAAATCTCGAATAAAACCTAGTCGGACGGTCAGTTTGACGTACGTAACTGTCCGACTCGGTTTTATTGGAAGTATTTTAAACACAGTTTTTTTTTAAAACTATCCTAATTTTGGTATGATCCCATTTTTCTAATTACACTGCGACATATACATATTTTGGTAGTTATAGGCACACAAAAGTGCTGAAACTACATGCTGCCGAGATGATACGAACGTATTCGACTATACGTACTACTATGGATTAAAAATAGAACAGATTAGATTAAGTAGATTAAGTGAGCCACGATGAGGGTAGCATTTTTTTTTTTGCAAAAATAACCCTCTATAAATAAAGATTGATTAAAAAAAATAATTTACTAACCTTTTTTTTTTTTTTTTTTTTATGGCAGAGTTGGCAAACGAGCAGACGGATCACCTGATGGTAAGCGATTACCGCCGCCCATAGACACCCGCAACACCAGAGGAGTCACAAGTGCGTTGCCGGCCTTTGATTTGGGAGTACGCTCTTTTCTTGAAGGTTTGAATGTCGTATCGGTCCGGAAATACCGCAGGCGACAATTCATTCCACAGTTTGGTTGTGCGAGGCAGAAAGTTTCTAGTGAAACGCACAGTTGTGGACTGCCAACCATCTATGTGATGGGGATGAATATGTTGTCGCGTAGAACGATGGCGGAAAGAGGCGGCAGGGATCAATCCGAACAATTCCTCGGAGCACTCCCCATTGTACATGCGATAGAGAATGCAGAGCGAGGCTACATCTCTACGCAGCGCCAGGGAGTCAAGCCGATCTGAAATATCCTGGCAGTCGACGATTCGAGTTGCTCTTCGTTGAATGCGGTCCAGAGGGAGAAGCTGGTACTGGGGTGCCCCTGCCCAGAGATGAGAACAGTATTCCATATGAGGCCGAACCTGCACCTTATAAAGTTGCAGGCGATGCGCCGCAGTGAAATACCGTCTCGATCTATTGAGCACACCAAGCTTCTTCGAGGCTAATTTAGCCTTACCCTCTAGATGGCCACGGAACTGGACTTCACTCGATATGTCGACACCAAGAATTCCGATACTAGCTGAGGCATTTAGGGGAGTGTCCTCAAAACGAGGTGATACGACAAATGGCATTTTCTTGGCAGTGAACGCGCAAACTTGTGTCTTAGTGGGGTTAAATTGGACCAAATTAAGTCGACCCCATTCTGAGACTTTCTTTAAAGAGGCCTCAATTTCCGACACAAGTTTGTTTCGGCTCTCGATGACGTTTTCCCGAGAAATGTTGGCACGGCCGGTATAGAAGGCATCACCTGTGCTGTCATCCGCATAACAATGAGTGCTGCTGTTTTGCAGCATATCATTGATATGCAGAAGGAACAGTGTAGGCGAAAGCACACATGTATGTAATAAAATTAATAGATTTTCATATGCTCTCTTTCGATTAACGCAAATCTCAGGTAGAGCAACAGCTCTCCTAGCCTACCACGGATATGTCGCCTCGATCCTACGATATGGGCTAGTACTCTGGGGTAATTCAACAGACCTAAACCGAGTATTTGTGTCACAAAAACAATGTGTTCGAGCTATCTTTAATATATACCCACCTGACAGTTGTAAGCCTCTGTTTATAAAGTATAAAATAATGTCGCTCCCGTGCATGTATATTTATGAAATTTGTAGTTTCGTAAAAAATAATCCCCAGTTTTTTACAAAAAGTCTATACAAGTATAATAGAAGGCGTCCATACAATCTTGAACTCCCTGTAATGAAAAGCACCTTGTGTAGTTCCAATTGTTACTCTATGGCAATAAGAATATTCAACAAATTACCAAACCATATAAAATGTCTGTGTTTTAAAGAATTTAAAAAAGTATTATTTGAGTGGCTTATTGACAAATGTTTTTATAGTGTCATTGAATTTTTGACTAACTCCTCATGACATTGAATTGCTATATATTATTTTCTGATTAACACCGAATGACATTTTGTATAATATTTTGACATTGTGATTTTTTTTTAAGGTTGTTTATTTTTAATTTTATTTTTATTTTTAATTATTTTAATTATTTGCATGCTGTGACCTTATCAGCTGAATGTGGCATAAGGACTATTACCTATTTTAAGACCATATTATGTACCCCTTTCAAAGCAAATAAAGCTCATTCATTCATTCATTCATTCATTCATTCATTCATTCATTCATTCATTCATTCATTCATTCAGCCTTGAGGGACACCAGCATTCACAGACATAGAATCTGAGCATGCACCGTCGACTACGACCTTTATGCTTCTGTCTGCAAGAAAACTAGTGACCCATTTGCATAAACCTACACTTCATACTGTCATACATATAGGTACTGTAATAAAAACAGATAACACTATAAATATTATTGCCCCGGCGAGCGCCCCATTCATCGTTCAGTTATTGAAGCGGCTGTTTGCTTTGATTTACGATTGCTGAATGTCAATAATATGGATAATAATAACAAAATGGTCATAAAATTAATGAGCCTTTTACTAAACGGATTCGTTTAATGCTTTTATCAAGGTAAACCTACCTACCTAAGTCGAAGTACAACCTGAAAGGATGATAGGTATTTGGGGGGTACCACGCGATGGATTGGTTTTAGCTGGCTGGATGTACGTATTCGTATATGTAAGTATTTCTTCTCATTAAATTTCATAAATCGATTATTGAGATACAAACTTTTTCAAGATATAAGACTGACTAATAAAAAATTAAAAAAAAACTTATGATAGTTTTACACGTCCTCTTAATAAACAGTACCTAGCTATCAGATATACCTAGTTATTAGACTTACTGTTTTTGATCTTTTCATTAATGAGACACTTAAATTGAAATGAGATAAAACTGACTGGTAAGACATTATAAAAAATATACGAAACTAACTAGTCGTTTTGATAGTTTTTAACTGTCTTAACTAATTTTCACCTCCTCTTAATAAACAACACCTAGCTATTATAATATATTTTAATTAATAGGACATCTTGAGCCATTTTTATCATTTCATAAGAAAATACGTGTACAATGTGGGCAGTTTGATCAGCTTTTGTCTATTCATTAGTATTCTTGACCCGGCCGGCGCGGCGTAGGTTTGCGCTTGGATGCGTATTAGAGCTATTAATACCATCACAAGTATCCCTTTTCACACCTGCTCTGTATCGAAGTAATGAAGGGTATAAGCTATACATAATTACAAGGTCTAAAAAATTAGCTGAAACTGTATTTTAAACTGGAGCTTCTACTTATGAAACTGAAAACTTTTCTCAAGGAACCCACAGTCAAATCTCGACAAAAAATGACTTGATCTCTCTCTTATCGTGTGGCACAATTTAACCGTCCAATCCACAAGGTACAGGCGGCGGTTGCCTGGTGTTGCACTTATCATCACCCTTGGTCACGTGTAGGGCATTTAAGATTTACACCTACGGACGTGTGCAACGCGACCATCTTACACATCTAGAAATCAGATGTGCAATAACTTGCTTATTAAGTATGTACTTAGTCCAACTTTTATCAACTTTTTAGAAGAGTAAAAAAAATGATATCGCGAATTCTCTATGGGTTCTCTGTATTAAGTTGCTCAGTTTCATGATTAGAAGCCCCAGTTAAAATAAGTAGTTTTAATCGTATTACGTTTAGTTTTTATCGTTATAGTTTTTATCGTATCGTTTTTACCTCATACAGAGTGTAACGAAATTGGTGGAGGACCCGTTAACTGGGGATTCTACCCATCCTCGGGGTAGGTTTATTCCGTCCACGGTACTCTAATATATTTATTCTTATATATTTTGTCTACTTTTTTGAATTTACATAATCACTGAATAAATGTATATTTTTTTCTTTT
The DNA here is from genome assembly GCA_958295455.1 of Coleophora deauratella. Classification (NCBI taxonomy): domain Eukaryota; kingdom Metazoa; phylum Arthropoda; class Insecta; order Lepidoptera; family Coleophoridae; genus Coleophora; species Coleophora deauratella. The sequence goes on along the minus strand of OY282391.1, from coordinate 13,180,046 downwards.
TTTCTTTCTTTACTTGTATTTATTTTTGATCTGATCAATTACTGAAGCCTTTTTTAAGCTCTGAAACACCTAAGGGCCGTGACTACCATTTTCGACTTGGACCTGTTTACAGAACTTTTTCCCGATCTCAGCTACCTTTAGTTCTTCGTTAATTGGGCCTACATGGTATTGAAGCCGAAGTTATTAAAAGTAAATATTGAATTAAATAACACGGTAATCACGATAAATGGCATCCGGTGCACTTGATCACATTGATGTTGGTGCTAATTGGTACCAAAGCAACATCAGGGCCGCTGGTCTCCGCAGGTACACCAGCCAGCTGACCTTGACTCGGATTTCAGTTCTAGAGCATTTAGCAAATCACTGTGATATCTGTCATCTGTGTTATGTTAATCTTGATCTAGATCTAGATTGATCTAAATTGCGCGCTAGATAAAGTTTTCACAGTGGAATAGAATATGAATATTTTAGTAATAAATCAAACAAGATTTGTATAAACCAAATCAATAGATATGCAGAGTTTAAAAAACGGTGTGTCAATATTTTAAGCTGGACTCGAACTCATAACTGATCAACGTTTGTTACGATTTTTCTGAAATCCAAATTTTATTTATCTGCAATGCAGTTTTAAAAACGTTTTTCAGTTTTATGAGTATAGATGCTCACCTACTATTACGTATTACGCTACGTACACGTTACTGGTACACCATAAAAAAATTCAAAAATTGGAGATATGTTATGTAATAGACAGTCCCAATCGAAAGTCCCAAAGTACATACTATCATATGTCTTAGAAAGGTCATGAAACGCGAACACACCCATTCCAAACCCATAAAAGTTCCTAATGGAGGAATGCGTTAAAGGCAAGGTTCCCGTAACGTGCTCATATAATCTTGTCAGTACCCACATGCGACCAAACCACAAAGGACATATACTCTTTATGTGCCAGCATGATTTTATATGTATTATAGCTTGGCAACCCCATGAAATTGAACCAAAGCGTCCGATGGCAATAGTTCCACTACATTCGTAGATAAAATACTTATATTTAAAACACTCTGGTTTGAATACTTTATATCATAACTGACGACAATGGACACGTTAAAAACAACTAACTTCAATTTGTAACAACTACACATTTTGAGTGTTTTCGTAAAATACGGTTCTAAACCTATAAAACAAATGATGTCTTAATCTATCGAATAAAAAATTATTAAAAGCGGTCTTAAAAACAGTCGAATTCAGAACATTATCCTTTTTTGGAAGTGTACAAAAAGAAAAATGAGCATAACGAGAAAACCCTTATCTGCGAAAAGAAGAGAAGTTTTTTGCGTGGATCAATTTGGTCTTATCATTGTCCGGCTTGGCATATACATACTTATACTTGGGTTTTCACTGCTCCGTTTAGACGCTTTGTATATTATGAAATTTATGAACGATTCGTCGCTTCTAACAAAGTGGTTACATTATAACATAATATAGAGGGAACAAACATGGAAATGAAATTTTAAGGGGTTACTCAGAATCAAGTATAGAATACAGGAAAAATATTGAAAGAATCAGTTCTTAATTCTTTTTTCAGATTCCCATACGAAATCTGAATAGTGAATCAAGAATTAGAAAACTTTAAAAAAGTTGTAGAATGGATCTTTTCAATAAACCTGTATTCTATACTTCATTATGAGCACCCCCTTACAAACGTACTTTTTAACATTCTGTACAGTATGATTTTAGTGTAAAAACAAGATTGATTAAGCCGTTACGTCTGCAAAGCTCAGTAATAACCCGAACGAAACTTGATCAGAGTAACCGCTATTTTCGGCGGTTGGAAGACGTAGAATTTCATTAAAAAAATATATTTGCTACCTACTTTTCTCATCAAGAAATTGCATTTACTAACAGCAACGCGCTGTAATTACTTACATATATTAAAATAATGTTCAATAACCATATAAATCAACTCGTGCTCCAAGCAATGGGTGGGCTTGACAGTGGACTGTCACCCAAAAAATTCGTTACTCATACGTACTCTTAACAGGCTAATTGTAATGAAACTTATACTTATACAAGTAAATAAAACTTAAAATTTTATTTCACTGCTGTAGGCCTTTGTCCACTGCTGGACAAAGGCCTCCCCCAAGGATTTCCACACCGACCGGTCCTGTGCGGCTCGCATCCAGGGAGCGGCTTCCCGCATCCTTCACCGTCGTCGGTCCACCGAGTCGGAGGCCTGCCCGCAATGCGTCGTCCGGTGCGCGTTCGCCACTCGAGAACTTTACTGCCCCATGCTGCTATCTGTTCTACGAGCTACTATGTGCCCCGCCCACTGCCACTTAAGTCTAGCGATTCTGTGATCTATGTTGGTAACTATAGTTCTCCAACGGATTCGATCACGTAGGGAAACACCAACATTTTAGTATAATTGTAAAATATTTTGTTCACACAACTAAGAATTTTAAATAGACGTAAAATGTTTAAACGTAGTTGCATAGCGTAAAAAGTTGAAATTGTAAATCCATTATGAATCCCTTAAAATCGAATTAAATAGACCATTAGCATCATTACTCCCCTTAACGAGAAGCCAAAGAAAAATATGATCCACGTCAAAACTACCTATCTGCAAAATAAGAAAAAGCCACTTGCTTACCATACGAATCGGAAAAGCAGCTCGAAGATGCTCGGGAAGACCAGGTCGTCGGAGGCCGCCAGCCACTTCCGGCCGAGCAGCCGGAGCGCCGGCATCCTGTAACAAGAAGACAATCTTATTAAATGAAAGAACACCACATGATATACAGACCAGCTTATGAACACTAACTACCGTTGCAGAAAATTTCTTTAACATTGAAAAAATTTAGGTTATATGGCCAAGATCACCTACTGACACTGAAGCTGACAGATCGCCTGATGAACAGTTTGAAAGGTAGTCCGACAATATATGTAGGTACTGCGGCTGTGTCGGTTATTGACTCGCTATCATCTCGCTATGTTCCTTAGTTGGGAATAGTGTAAAATGAATCTTGTGTCCTAATGATTTTGTTGAGATATCTTTTTCTATAAAAACAAAGTATGACATAATTTTGAAGATTTTGACGAATTTACACAATGAAACTGAACGACTTTTCCCAAGGAACCCATACAATTAGAGCAAAACAATTTTTGGACTCTTCATTACACGTAGTTTGGTAATGAACCTAATCAATTTGTAAGAAGTCCAAAAAAAGCCCCGATGTGATTGAGGCCCGAAAAAAATATGTGGGTTACTTATGGGTTCTTAAAAAGTTATTTATTGTAAGTTTTGTAAGTAAAATACAACTTGCAAGTTTTCTGAAATCTAACTTTGTATGAAAACTCCAGTTTTTTGGAGTTTTAAATCAATAAAATTAAATTATTCCCCTTTATATACCACCGGCTTTCGCAGTCTGAGAGCGATTTTGTACTTCTTAGATTGATTTGCTATTGTTACAAAACTTAACATGACAATGGCTAAACCACGTACTTACGTTTCATATTAATTAAATCCTGCCTCACTAATTAAGTGCTAATGAGTTACTAAGGTCTGTGTTCTGTATTCTAGGTCTGATTTACACATCCATAAATACAGTGTGACCACGCGCGACGACGACGACGCGACGCGACGACGCGGTGACACTGACAAGTAAAAGTTCATGACTTCCTTTGTGACAAAAGTGCAGTTTACGTTTTCCTCTATTTGAAGCTGATAATGATAATCGCTAAACTTTAATACAATACGATCCCGAGAATCACTTCGAGATAGATTTAAGGAAATAAATATTCTAACAGTTGCCGGTCAGTTTATTTACGAAAATATCGTGTACGTTCGTAAAAATCTAAACTTGGTCTTCAAAAATAGTGACAGACATAACCGTAATTTGAGAAGTAAAAATAATCTTGACATAGCTTTCTCGAGGCTTAGTAAGTTGAAAAAATCATTTGTGGGGTAGTGTGTCGCTTTTATAACAAAATTCCGAATGACGCGTGTGAACTACCAGCATGTAAATTTAAAAAACATATAAAACGCTGTATTTGTTCAAGAGGATACTATAAGACTGTAGATTATTTTAATGATAATGACATTTGGAATATTCCTCCAGCAAAATGATATGACGTTTATAAGAGTGCTTAATGTACCTACGTAAAGAAATAAATGATTTTGAATTTTGTTTTAAAAATAATACAACAATAATACTCATGAAACTGAACCAATTTTGTTCCATGCCTTTGTTGGAGTCGCAAAAAAGTTTTGTACTTTAAGCTGGTTTGCAGGTATGTTCCATTACAGTCACACTATTTGCAGTTATGTGTGATAATAATAAGATAAAAGAAATAATTATTGCACACAACTAAAATAAGAATAATAATTAATAAGGTAGTGCAACTTTGACAATCTAATCGTTTAAAGCGATTTCTTATAGACAACCCAGAGCACTAATATTTATTACTACTGTTACTATTACAGACTTGGGAATTTACTACATAGATTCCTTAGTCCATCCGTGACTGAACTGTCTTGCGGCTAGCCTATAAAAACATTGCGGAAAATGATCAGCGTGCAATAGTCGTAAACTTCATTCTATTGTGAAAACAAGTTCAAGTAAATAGATATCTGTATTGTGTATCTAACCTAAGAACGATCTCTCGCGTTACTATAATGACCTGAATTAGTCAGGAAATCCCACTATTGTGTAATTTTAGCTTCGCGTTCGCATTGGCTAATCCTGCCAGTGTGTAGTGGCTATAGTGCAAATAAAAACTAGGCATTGAAACCATTGGAACAATCGACGGGAGTGGGAAAAATGGTAGACTTACTTCTTTGGCGTAGTAGTTAGAGTTCCTGACTTCTACAACGATGGTCGTGAGTTCTGTCCCCCCACTCAGGGCAAATATTTGTGTTTTTACCAGATTATTTTGCTCTATTCTGGGGGTTTTATAGATTAGATTCATTTATTTCACATTATCAATTTCAAATTACAATAATAGCATATTAAAAATGTCGAAGTATAATGTGATCGTCAAAATAATTAAAATTAAAAATTGAATAATGCAAATAGTTATTAATATAAAAAGCAATGTCAGTGTTAAAAAAACCACACACAATGGATAAATACAAAATAAAAATGTCAATATTACACAATGGTAAAGATCTATACATACATGTACCTATGTATTTAAATTTATATATTTATTTACTATTCTTATATCAGTTTCTGGTTCTCATAGGAAGGAAAGGGACTCCTAGTTTGGATGACCCTGTGCGGTTTGTTTCAGAATGTTCTTTGAACTACACTGGCAAGTAAATAAAAGGCAAAAATGGTGATGTTTAAACAAAAATATGTTAAAATAACAAAGTTTAGACATAAAATAAATTACCAAAAAAAAAAGATTAAGCTTAAATAAACATAATTTCACGCATCATTTACCCAAAAAATATTTCGTCACTATTTTAGGTATAATAACGTCAGTTACTTTTTATGTGTCAAAAACTACATATATTTTGTTCTAAAATTGTTTGTGTTAGACAAAATATGTAACTTTTTTGACGAACTAATAGCTCGCGAGTTTGCAAATAAGTTTCTCGAAATTAAACTAACTTATGCTTTCAATGAAATCATTTGAGTGGTTATACGATATTATAGCCATAAATGTATTGCTTTTTATTTTTTTATGCTTTGTGAAAAGGTATTATTTTTGGGTTGTCGGTGTGATTTCCAAGAAATTACATATTTTTCAAGGATAAGTATAGCCGGTGTCCACTCCCTCCCAGTCAATTTTCTCTGTGTAAACAAATCGAAGACATACAAACAAACAAACCTTACAGAAGTTTCATTGACATAGTTTCTTGCAACTTGATTATAGGCTAGTAACGAATAATACATAATTGGAGAGATTGTAATTAAATTCGACCTACATACCTATTTGAAGTAAATAAAGGAAGCGCGTCCTCTGAAAGTGATAAAATATCAAGGTCTTATATCGTACGATAAATTACATTACAATACATACGATGAACCGCATACGGAAACGTCCAGTATATGTTGGTCTCGCTATGCTCAAAGTTTTATTTATCGCGTAGTCCACGTTTGTACTGTTTGTTAGTACACACGTGCTGTTGACTATGTACTATTTCTTATTCTGTTGTGTTGCTTTCCGCAAATCCAAATTACTTTTATAAATAATGTTAATGATTATACACATCCATATGAATTTTAAGTAAAGGAGAAGGTCGTTGTCGTGTGGTATCTTATCTATCAGGAGGACAAGATGCTGCCTGAAGATAGAAGAACTTGGAGATTGCTCCTCCGACAAGAGTAAATCTAAGAAGAAGAATTAATTTTATGGGTGTTATGTTAATCAACAATAACAAAAATTAAGCTTGTTGCACAGATGTGCAGGTTCACGATGTTGTCGGTAAGAAAATGTTCTTAAGTTTCGAAAAACTCATTGGTACATTGGCCAAGATTTGAACTCGACACCTAATTTTCACCCAATCAGATTCATGTAACACCCTCAGCAGTTGCACAGTTGCACGTGCGTTCTACATCAGTATGCTGCGGTTTTCTCGGTGCGCAGTGCGGATGCGCACCAGTCTACAGTTTCTGTCTGATCTGGCTCCGGTCACTGAACCCGAACAGGACACCTATTCCTGTCTTCCCGGCTCTCCAGACAAACACTCGTTTGATAACACCTGGGTTTTTATTTTAGGTCTCGGTAATAATGACGGATGTAGGTGGAAAAAGATGTTTAAGGTGCTTTTTTAATGGCGATTGAGACATATACTCATCAAAATTTTTGAACTCTACTTACATATCGATTGCCAGATTGACCATAATTTATATGTATGGGGATTCAAATTATTTTCTTATTTATTTAAAAAGAAGTCGAAAAATAAGATTTTTGTCATGATTGTCACTTAAACACAATAAAGACTATTAAAGACATAAAATAAAATCAATAAAGTAAAATTAATATCATAAAAGTTTTGATCGTTCTGTGGGTGTTTTTGTCGGTTATTTGTTAGCTGTCAAATAGTGAGTAAGGCCTAATTTAAAGTTAGTGACTAGGCACGAGTTACTCTCGTGCTGTTTGCATCACTGTAACGAAATCTAACCAAATTAAATGTCGTAACTATCACTCGTAAACCTATATACATTTATTATTTAAAATGTCTATATATCTATCTATCAGCTGAAAGACGACCACTGCTGGACAAAGGCCAGGCCATTTTTCATAAAAAAATCATTATTTGCTACTTACTTTTCTCATCAAGAAATTGAATTTACTAACAGCAACGCGTTGTAATTACTTACATATTAGAATAATGTTCAATAACCATATAAATCAACTCGTGCTCCAAGCAATGGGTGGGTTGATAGTGGATTGTCACCCAAAAATTCGTTACCCATAAATACTCTTAACAGGCTAATTGTAATAAAACTTTATACAAGTAAATAAAACTTGAAATTTTAGTTCATCATCATCGTCAGCCGAAAGACGTCCACTGCTATACAAAGGCCAAATTTCCACACCGACCGGTCCTGTGCGGCTCGCATCCAGCGGCTTCCTGTAACCTTTACCAGGTCGTCGGTCCACCGAGTCGGAGGCCTGCCCACACTGCGTCTTCCGGTGCGCGGTCGCCATTCGAGAACTTTACTGCCCCAACGGCCATCTGTTTTACGAGCTATGCCCACTGCCACTTAAGTCTAGCGATTCTGAGAGCTATGTCGATAACTTTAGTTCTCCTACGTATCTCCTCATTTCTGATTCGATCACGTAGGGAAACACCAAGCATAGCACGCTCCATCGCCTTTTGGGAGACTTTGAGCCTTCTTATGAGGCCCATAGTAAGCGACCATGTTTCGGATCCATATGTCATCACTGGCAATACACACTGGTCAAAGAATTAAATGTAATCAAGTGTAATTTAGAATTGTTTTACATAGAAATTGGACAGGTATGTCTCAGGGTCATTGCAATGAATATCGAGCTCACGTAGGTAGGTACACCTGCTGAGGCTATTCCATATACAACTTGTTTTTTTTTTATGGTGGAGGTGAACATATACAGGCTATTATTTGATAACTTTTGTTTTATTATTATTAAAATAAATGTCAAATAGTTTAGGACTCTCCATACTTTCCATACACCATTACATGGGACACAAATAATCGACATGATATTGTAGGTCTACATCCACAATAAAAAAAACACTGTATACTTAAGGTTTAATTTATCAGTTATATATATTTTTTCAAACAAAGGTTTACTCGTTATTCCTATTTCCTAACATCTCTCACAAAGGAACTTTTAGTCAATTCTTAAAAATATTTTCGAAGTTTTTATACAAATTGTTAACCATTAATCAATCATATGTATATCAGAGAAACATATAAATTTGAAAGGACGATAACTATCAATACAATAAATTATGACTTTATATGAGTCATGTCATGACAATCATATTAAAACATTCACTCACTGAAAGCTTTTTCATTTATTGGGGTCATTTGTTCCCTGCGAGTGTAGCCGATACAATTGGATATTTGACAGTAGGTACCAAAAATAATTTGCCGAGTGAATTTATAAACGTTCTCTTCTCGGCCACTGTATGTATGCAGTACCTATATCTGCGGTTTTCTTGAAAACTAACTATTAGACGGATTGGAGTGAAACTTTTTTTTGATAAAAAGCTTGATACCGGAGGAAGATTCTTAAGTAGGTTAAGTACGTTTCGTGTTTTTGATGGTTTTCAGTATAATTAAAAAATATTACTAAAAGCTACATCGTATCGTGCGTTGACATCTTAGTTGATCTATGCAAATAAATACCAGCAAAACTAAAAACAGTGTAAAATCAAAACAATTACATTCTATGCAAAAATAGGTCAAAGGAATTCGCGGCCACTTCCACTTTCAACATTCTTTCTTGTTAATATCAAACCAAGATTGGGTCTGCGAATTTTTCAATAAAAATATGTATGTATAAATTATAAATCAGTAAAAACTTAAAAGTTAGATGTTTTTAACATTTTCAAATGTTTTTAATAAGTTTTGAAATCAACTAATTCAACTGTACATAGTTGAATTAGTTGATTTCATTTTGATGTTTTAATATAGTATAATACATTTTCAATTTTGTAATCAACTAGTAATGAGTTTGTCAGAAACTATGACGTCATCTGCCTGTAACACGAACAATTTCGTGTCGTTTTCACCCGACTGCCCAAGCGAAGTGTAATGTTTTTGACAGTTTGTTAAAAAGTAATTCACTCAAATGACTAGTAGTCAGATGTATGTAGCCACTGCGGCGCCGTGCCACAGATTAGATAATAGTATGGTCGTGTGTCGATAGAATAAGAGGAGTATCCCCAGCCAGCATATCTCCAGCGCGCTTCCTACAAACGAAGTGTGATTCCTATGTACCTACTAAGTTAATGAAATATTGTAAACACGTTATAGAAACAAATATCTTGTGTGTGGTTTGTCAGAAACAATTTAGTCAGTTTTTTGTTTAAATATGTGTAGTTTCAAATCGATTTAGGCTCAAAGACTTTGCCAGTTTGCCTTTAAGTTAAGAACTAAACTTCGTTTTTATGGAGATCTTAATTCATTATACCTATGTAGTATTAGTATACCTATGTAGCCTTGAGAAGTTTGTTGTTTGTAAAGAGGTGACACACTTCTGTTATTTATATGCTTGATGAGCGTATTGCAATCATAACATCGCGCACGTCGTGTGCGCATTCATTTGTACACGAAGACATGTCTTTTATTTTATAAATACAAATACAAAGTGTATTTAACTACGTTTTTTGTATATAACAGAAATAAGTTTTCTTTACAAGATGTAACAAAAAGTACTATAGAAAAAATTTAAGCTCATAATCATAGAACAATGAAAGCCGTTTATTTTTTATGGCCCTTTCGTGAAAATAATTTTCTCCTATAAGACTTTGCTGAAATAATGAAATTTTATTGAACTTCCCGAACAAAGTTAGCCCATAAGCTAATCGATTTGTTTAAGAAGACTAAAAATACATAAACCTTGCCCTTAAAATTATAACGTTATTATTATATTTTTTACATCATTATGTGAAGTCCTGTAATATATCAACAACAATAATTTTTCTTCATCCATCATTCTTAGCGTTCAACGCTTTTTACGGCTCTCACACAATGAAGTTTAGAGCGTAGAGTTTGATTAATTGCTTCTCTTCAAACTTAAGCTCACGATCCAATAAGCTTATCGAGTAAGTAGGTATTGAAACTGTGGAACTTCCAATCAATTTACCACCTATCACCTGAATAAGCCAAACTGCGTGTTGTGTCGTGTCACAAAAAGTGTACTAGTAGATTTCAAAAGTCAAAAATTGTTTATAATACAAGGTGTTAACAAATTAAGTAGTTAGCATTAGTGAAACTAATTTACCGATACATAAAGCTCAGTTTGGGTTTCGAAGTAATTTGTCGACTGATTTGGCTATTTTCGCTCTCAAAAATACTGTAAAATACTACATAGATAGAAAAACACAAATTTACGCTTGTTTTCTTGATCTGAGCAAAGCATTTGATACTATAAATTATAATATACTTTGGCGGAAATTAAGAAGCACTGGTGTGCCATCAAGAATAATAAATCTGATGGAATACTGGTATGACAACCAATGTAATACAATCAGATGGGGTAACTCTTATTCCAAAGAATACACTCTTAACTGTGGAGTAAGGCAGGGTGGACTGACCTCACCGGTTTTATTTAATTTATATATGAATGATCTGATCGAGGAGCTCAGTAGCACCAATGTCGGATGTCATATAGCAGGTGAATGTGTAAATAACCTAAGTTACGCAGACGATATGGTGCTGCTGAGCCCCTCGGTAGCGGGGTTGCAAAGACTCATAGAAACATGTGAACAGTATGCATCCACTCACGGTCTCAGCTATAATGTCAAAAAGACAGAAGTCATGATATTTAAAGACAATCATGTAACAAGTCACATACCATGTATAAGTCTTTGCGGCTCCACGCTGAATGTTGTTTCTAAGTTCAGGTACTTGGGCCATATCCTTACTGATACTCTTAAAGATAATGAGGATTTGGAAAGACAGAGGCGTGTAATCGCAATGAAAAGTAATATGTTAGCCAGAAGGTTCGCCCAGTGCTCGGCACAGGTGAAGATTACACTGTTCCAGGCGTACTGCCAGGCGCTATACACCAGCCAGCTGTGGTGGCAGTACACGAAGAGTGCCATGAACACTCTTCGTGTGCAGTACAACAATGCCTTTAGAGCTATGCTGAGACTCCCCTGGCGGTGTAGCGCGTCTGCCATGTTTGCTGTATACAGAGTCGATGACTTCTATGCCCTAATTCGTAGACTTACAGTCTCTTTCCACAAAAGAGTAATTTCCTCTGCCAATCCTATAATAGCCGCTGTTTTTCACACAGTGTACTGTCATGAAAAAATGTTCTGTCTCGAAAAAACTAATAAGGAAATATGCTGATTGGTTTTTGTGTGCCTTACCTTTTATGTGTTATGTATTGTCCTAAACTGACATATAGATAAATAAATTGTGACTTGTCAAACTACAGATGTAACTGACATAATAATTAAATGTGATAATATTATATTATATTATTATTATTTTTTAGCTCTGACATAACTTTATTAAGTAAAGTTTGGTCTTGCATTAATTTTGGATTGTTGTAAATTGTTGTAAACCGACTATTATATTATTATTATTATTATTATTACTTAGATTGATTTAATGTAATGTAATGTAATGTAATGTTTGCTATGGGTCCTGTGCCTGAAAATAAAACAATTTTATTTTATTTATTTATTTATTTATTTATTACTTAAACTGGGGCTTCTACTCATGAAACTGAACAGCTTTTCCAAAGGAACCCATAGTGAATTCGCAAAAAAAAAATTGGACTTCCCAGACTAAGTGTGCCGATCAGGTGACCGACTTGTCAGAAAAGTACAAAAATTTTTTCGCGAATTGACTATGGGTTCCTTGGGAAAAGTTGTTCAGTTTCACTAGTAGAAGCCCCAGTTTAAGTAATGGTCACTAACAAAATTGGTGTAGGAGTTGTAGGACCTGTTAACTGGGGATTTTACTCATCGTACTGAACAACTTTTCATACAAATTGATTATCTGTTTTGCCATTTTTGTATGGAGAGTCCAAACATTTTTTTGTGATTTCAGCAAAGTCGTAGAACAAGAGTTGTTCAGTGCGATGAGTAGGATGCCCAGTTAACGGGTCCTACACCAATTTTGTTACACCCTGTATACCTACCTCTTTACATAGTCAATGAAAAGTGGCTAAGTGTTTGATGTCAAATTTGACCTTCTATACAAATCGATATGATTCCTATGGGAAGATCTTTTCTTTACGCGTTTTAGTTTCATGCACCTTGATATACCTATTGCTAAACTATTTTATTACTCCTTCCATTTTATGTAACTATTTACTCAAATTAATTTTAGGTAAGTACACACGAGGGGAGCTAAAATTTCTCTTCGGTATAAACTACTGAACAATCCTAAAACTTCAGTTTAGTTGTACTCAAACGCTGAATATAACAAACAGCTAAGTTTTCAACTAAGTCTCTATTCTCTTAGCTCTATTGATCTGTTTACCTCGTTAGGCTATTTGTGTAACATCAATTTATAACATGGTCCCACGGAAAATTTTAATGTCGATACGCCTACCTAAACTTCATTCCCTTTAATTAAACTTTGTAATGGACTCCGAGCCGTGGAAGAAAATGAAGTGGCATTATTATTATAATGTATAATTAATTTGGCTAATTATAACTTGTCATTGGGTTATAAAAAAACTGTTTCAGTAACAAAAGTATTATGTTGCGGTGGTGATAGTTTCAGTATTCAGAAAAAATGCATTTTAATAATGCAAAATTTCTCACTGGATTGCAAAGTTAATACATTTAAGTTCATGGCTTTGTCAAAAGCCAAAAAACTAGCATGTTCGTTAAGGTACGTAATACTTTTTTTAAAGACTTACGTGATTAATTATCATATTTTCCTTTTATGTAACAATAAGTATTGATCAGAGTCCATGCAATATGCAAATGCACACTATGCAAGTATCATATATAGAGGAAAACGAAGATAATATTCACGGCCAAAAGTGTGAAAGTTGATTTTTATTTACCTAGTATGTAAATACAATGTGTAACAAAATAAGTATCTACCTACACACTGAAAAGCTTTTGATTTATTATGTCGTTAATGTAATCGTATCGAATGAAAAAGTTGCAGAACAAAAGTTGTTGACTATGATGAGTAGAAACTGGAGTTTTCCTAGACTTTTTTGTTGCAGCCGACCCCTAAAGCAGAGAATGAAGATTACATAAAGTTCTATATTCAAAAAGTACTTACACTTAGGTGTAAAAATAACACTCGTTAACACAGTGTTATATTCATAAAACTCCGTGTGGACTGGCCTGGACTGGACTGCAAGAGCATTGTCAGTGGCATTTTTTATTGTTAGTAATTAGGTTTTATTTCAATTCACTTTTATTTCTTTTGAATTATTTTTTATTTATTTATGTGACATTAAATAAATCAACTCTTGACCTAAAATTTAGACGAACTTTAAATAAGTTTTGGAGAAGGTTTCTTTGGACCTGTCGATGTCGTTTCTTATCTATCACTCCGCAAATACTTCCCGAAACGGCGGGTATACGAGTGGTAAGAACCTCGTATTAGGTAAAAAAGCGAATACTGCTACCCACTTCGAATAAAATATCTTCATTTCATACTGAACAACCTTTCCTGTGTATAAGCTATACTTCTTCTCGAGTCGATGGAAAATCAAACAGACTCCTCCCAAAATCCTGCCACATATACCTAATTAACAAAAAGGACTTATTGTTTAAATTGATCAGCCAGTCAAATCAACCAAGCTTCTATGAAGAGCCTACATTTTTTTGAGCATTCAGTACCTATGGGTTCCGTGTTTCAGTTTCATGGGTCCACCCCACCGTTTAATTGCCGGGAGTGGTCTTCTCCACTTTCTATAGAAGGAAACGAAGATAATATCTGTGGTTTCTTTTATCTGTATATACATATAGTAGTCAGTGGTGTCCTGACGTTTTATCAGACACTCCAGAAGGAACGTTATGTTTTGCGAAAGAGAGTAGGTATGTGTATTTTGGTTGAGCTTGTAGCCTAAATGCTTTGATGGATTTTAGTGTGCGAGGCGAGGTTATATCCCCTGAGGGTTCCCTTAATTAAATTGGTTTGGTTATCTGTACTGAGTTTTCTATTGCGGTACTTTTTATCTCAATCGATAACGAACACAGTAACTATCGGCAATGTACCGCGTCCTCAATCTACTTAATGGTTGAGTTTATTAATGAAATTAGAGTGCTCTTGTGGCTGATGAAGTTTAATGGACGCACCGTACGCTTGTACTCATAGCGGGTAGTCAACTCTATTGATCGCTATGTGGCGAGTAGCTTCTGGAATCATTGTCATCATTAGCTTATGGAGATCCAGTAGCATTTAAGCGTCGCCGCGCTGCTTGAAAACCTTAAGTCCAGTCACTCTACGAATATTTATATGGAGTTAGTTGCATTAAAAATACATACACTTTGGGTGAAAAATCATTAGTTAATTAATTGAAAATTTTAAATTCACAAGCATCTCTTACAAATATTAGAAAAATTATTGGGTAATAGATAGAAACAAAATTTTAAGCGTGAACAACTGGTGATTTCTTTTAACACGTTTTTATATTAATAATAATCCCCGGTCAAGATTAATATACATATGTATTAAGTTTATATTGACTAAATTATACAGGTGTTAAAAAACTGTATTTGAAATTTTAAGGGGTTACTCAGAATCAAGTATAAAATACAGAAAACATATTTAAAAAATCCGATCGACATTTTTTTAGTTTCCCATACTAAATCTGAATATTGATCATTAAAATTGTACGGGAAACTGAAAAAAATAAATGTAGATCAGATTTTCCTGTATTCTATACTTACTTGATTGTGAGTAATTTCAAACGCACTTTTTAACATTTTGTATACATAGAAAAATTATATAACTTGAAAGGTTAAAGTATTCTATTAGTTATACTACAGCGACATTTTGTTGTTTGCCTTTTTATGGTCAAATTACATAAACAATTTTGTTATAATTTGACATGTTGGTTATGAATCTGTGATAAAAAAAATTATAAAATATTGTACCTAGTCTGGCAAATATGATCTGCTATTTTACGGAAAAGTAAAATAAAAAAAATAAAGCTGTGTTCTGTGTAGCCTGCGTTACCAGATTTCGCACATGGCGACAGTAAATCAAATTCTTCATAATATATCTTCATCATACGAAGTTCTTATATTATGTGCACTTTTGTTACGTCTCATAAATCACTTCATAGCAGCAATCTTTATTATCATCACTATATAGTAATAAAACATTTTACAGCTACCTCCATTCTAGAGTAAAAAAATATATTTGGAAGGATAAATGATATTCAAAATTAAAATCGTGTCGGGACAACTTTTTTTGCGATTTAGTCTAACTTTGTGACATCCGTCAATGATATTAATTTCTTATTATACATTTTATAATATTTAATCATGTGTTATAATTAATTATTGTTAAGTAATTTCAAGTTCACGCCTTTTTAAGCGTTTCAACAGCAATCCCAAAGCAGTCATAGTCTATTTTCTGAGTCGTAAGCGCATCGAGAGTGAGCAAACTTAACAGTACTTGAAGCATACTAGCTGGATGGCAATATCAGCATTGCAGCAACCGAAGTGTGCGTGTACCAGAGATGCATTTATGACGTCAGTGCCAAAGGTCGTCAACCCTTAATACCTACTTTCAATTTGCTTACAATCTTGCAGACGATGACGCGGTTACTGTTTAATCCCAGCTTTAGTTGAACGCGTAAATTTATAGGGAGACTAAAATAGAATCACTTTGTTCCAGGATAAGGTAACCTTCGTCCTGGAGTTATCGTATTACGTTACGTTAAGGGGCTGGATGAAATGTCTCAGATAAATTATAGGGTATTAGGCCGATATTTGAGCTCTACGCAGGTATCCTGAGGCCATCGACGACGACATAAATGTGAAGCTATCGGCTTTTTTAGAATCCAATAACTCATATAACATGAACTGGATACATTTGTAGAAAATTACGAACAAACTTTTAATATTTATTTTTATAGCGCTAAATAAAACAATTTCACATTATGATTTATCATGGGGCTCATAAAAATGTTCAAAAACTGTCGACTCGAAAAGAAGATTAACAAAACGGTCATATCATTTACGTAACACTGTGGTGAAAATTAAATCAAAATGGAAAATAGAACGCTTGAAATTATAAGGGATAGGTTTTAATTGTTTCTAAATAGAAAAATAAGGTGTTTTATAATTATAGCTTATCCAGATAAGTATATAAAGTACTATTATAAAGTCTTACAAAATCTGCTTTAACTATTTTAATTAACTGGCGCTTCTTTCTACTCAATAAATTGAAGAACAATTTTCCTCAAGAAACTCATAGTCAATTAGCGAAAATTGGTTTTGACTTCCCATATGCGGGTTGATCCACTTCCCATATGCGGGTTGATCCACTTCCCATATGCGGGTTGATCCACTTTTTACAAAAGTAAAAAATATACATATAGCGTTAATGGACTCCTTGTTCCGCAGTTTCAATTTCAACCTGTATACACTTTTGAATCAATTACTTGAATAAAAATGAAATAAAATAAATAGAACAAATATTGAATTTTATCCTTCTATAGATAACGTAAAAATATTGCTTGTGGTGAAATAAACGAGCTTCAATAAAAGGGAAAGAATATAAAGAAATCCCTAGAATGACATTTTTATTGTACATATATCAACGATGAAGCACAGTTATGAATATTCATTGTAGCCGCACTCTTTCTGTGTTTATACAGGGTGTAACGACATAGGCGTAGGACACTAACTGGGCTACTTGAGGGTGAAAAAAACTGGAGTTTCTACAGATAATACTAAGCACTTTGGTCTAGGACTTTGCTGATATTATTGATATGTGACATGTAATTTTGTATTTTTTATAATAATCGTATAATGACACTATTTTTTCGAAATAATTTATTTGATTTGACATGTATTTTTAGAACTTATATAAAAATATTGCATGCTAAAATAGCAATTTATAGTGAAATAATGAACTACTTTTAAGATCATTGACAAGACATTTTGATTTTGAATTCGCAAAAAATTGGCCATACCTACGCTTATGATTTTTATGAAGAGTCCAAAAATTTTCACGCTGATTCGGTAAAGTCGTTCTAGTGGTCCAGTATGATGAGAAGAAGCACCGATAAGGGTCTTGCACATATTTTGTTACACTCTTTATAGCATTTTTTTTTTGGCTTATCATACGAACGGATCAGCTGATTTCGTTAACTTTGTTATATGTTTTGGAATTTCAACAAAGTCGTAGAACAAGTTATTTAGTATGAGGAGTAGATGCCGCAATTTATTTATATTTATCCCAAGTAAATAAATAACGTGTGTTCTCTATTCTTGTTAAAAACTGACGTGAAGTGTGTCACACAGCTATACTCGTAGTTAAGGAGAGTAATCCGGTTAGTACCTAGTATTGCTATAATACAATGTTACGTGTAAGGTCAAACGCGGAATGAAATGGAAACAACTCGAGCAAACAAGAAAATCCCGCAGAATTCGTGACCTCCATCAATAATCGCAGTTATTAGGTATAGTTATAAAGTTATATTAACATAGATATACTGGATACTGTGATGCAATTTTGTTTATAAAATATTTTGCGTCTAAGCGCGAAGCAAGCAAAAAATATCTACGTAAGTACCAAATTAACTAATTCTTGTTTGTTTGCTTGAATGTTGTCTATATATCTATTATATATAACTATAAGGTTCTACTGGAAGTATTTTATAAAAATAAGTTGCACCTTTGTTTACATTCTCTTATTATGGTGTTAGGGATGCATTATCTCAGTGGGGTTTGTAACGGGTAATAGGTATTACAAACATAATATTATACCTAGTTCATAGCAGAGCACATTAAACAAAGACTATACCTAGCACTGGCTACATAATCTACTTACATTAATTTTTCTTCAAAAGGCAAGCCGAGAGATGTATGTACTTAAGTTAAATTGAAGTGCCCTATAATTTTTACCCGGGACTGTATCGTTTATAATAATTACAAAAATAAGGGTTTTAAATGTTTATAGGACGACATTTTCTCTGTAGTATGTTGCTATTCGCAGAACTCCCGTCTAGGCGGCAAAATTCTTATATTCCTAGTATTGTTTTAAACCTGATTCGTCTAGCCACTATATTTTAACTGCAAAGCCATTATCTCATTTAACAAAGAATTCTGCATAAAATAGTTATCTCTATCAAATGAATTAAAATGAAATTGATACTCTAATTGTGATAAGATTTATTGCAAGAAACTTTGCTGATCAAAGAACATATTAAAGGTGCAGCATTTCTAAATAAATAATAGAACTTTCTAGAATTTCATCGAATGTGAAATTACTGTTTATGTTTATTGAACTTGGAACGGCAAAGGTTACAATAGAGGTTGGGAGTGAATACTATAGACTTCATTATTACACGACCCATTAGGGCCCGTTCCATTTGAGTTTTCGAATTTGGTGACAAAGTACATAGATATCGTCGAGATCGTTTACTACACTCCAATGGAAAAGCAATAAAATAAAGTATTAACAAAGTAACTGCCTGAATGTTCATGAGCGATAAAATTTAATGAAATTAAATGAAGATACCCTTTATTTTGAATGTCAGAGCTTCGCAAAGTTCGAGAAATTCGTATATTAATTAATGAACTTTATAAAAACACTGTATACAATTTCTTTGATACTTAGAAATGACTAATTAAATGTCCCTTGGTGGATACTGTATTTAAAATTCTTTGTCTAATTACTTATTGCAAAGATGAGTTTATATAATATAAAAATTACATAAAAATAGACTACTTCTATACCTCCTCCTTTTGGAAAGTCGGTCGAAAAGGAAGAGTAGTGTGTCCGGCAAAGAACTTTTATTCGAGTGAGACAGGTTAATCGAACTGCTAGGGTCCCGTTCCGGAACCAAGAAAAGCTTTACCTGACAATAGTCTGTCTCATTTACACTAAAAATATTTACAATAGGCAATAGAAAAGTTCCTGGAACGCTTTCAAAAGAACTCAGAAAGTCTTATAAAGACGCTCTATAATAAAAATCTTATAATGCAATGCACTTATAAAAAGTCAAATAGCCTTTGCGTCCGTTCCGGAAAATTATACCCATCGATATAATTTTCCGCATTATAAATACGTATAAAGGATATATATATATAAGAATAGGTATAGAATACGTATTACAGATATGCATACGTATACCGATATGTATTATGTACGTCGAACATCCATCGTCGCGTCGTTGGAGTAGCGTTTGAGAAATTGTGTGAAAAGCAACACGTGTCGGTTGGTTGCTTCGTTTGCCTCTACAGGGTGTTTTCATTTTCACATGAAACTCATAAAATGAATGAACATCAGCGAGTTATTATGCATATTTATATTTCTTCGAATATACTCATGTTCAAGAGTGTTATTGCTGATAACATTTTGTTGTAATTCAATTCCTTTCAATACCTACAAATACAAATAATTTATTTGAAACAAATTATGAATACATTTATTTATTTTATACCTAGTATAATGAATGTAATTTTAACGTAATTTATTATAACTGAAATATTTATTTTTTCGAAAGCCATAAGATATTTGCATCTAAGATGCAACTTTCACGTCGTTGCTAGATAAGATATATCACATGCTAATTAATAATCGTTTCACTATCCAGACTTATCATACAACATGTTTCTTCAGATACATTCAATAAACAAGAACATGCACACAAATTGATTTACAGCATTGAGCAATATACATAACTGTGCTCCAATAAAGACCTCTGTTTTCTCTGCGCAAGGTGAACGAAGTAACCTCAATTATAACATTACCTTAATTAGGCAACTATAACTACATACTATACTATATAATAGTCTTTTTCGAAATTCTTAAATCATAATATACTACGACTGGACCGATGATGTAATTAACTAAGACTAAATGAGACCACAATTATGTTATCATGAATTAAACAAGTGACAGTATAAAGTAAGGAATCTATACAAAGGTGTTCGTTTTTCACTTAAGCAAAGTGCGATGGCGGTTTGCGTATCGCACACCCTCAAACACAGACATAAAAACTATATATCCGTGCGGATGAAGTTGAAGACGCGGACAAAAACCAGTACCTTATATTATATTTCAGTAGGTAAATGTAGGTATGGATGGTGAAACTTTTTATCCCTTTTCTTTCCAGTGAGATTCGTAATGCGGTCATGAGACGTTCCGAATGCGTAAAGATTACCAAAGTCCGAACTAGTAAAAGGCGAGCGACCGACGCGAGTTTTTGCAACTTTAAATACAGTCTGTGACTAGGAGGTCGCTTTTTCTTAGGTAAGTGAAAATCTGCAACTTTCACAAACTAAAATTTTGGATAAGAAATTGTCATTCATAAATATGTTTCAAAATTAAAAAATTCAAAATTCAAAATATTTTTTATTTAAGTAGGTGCTGTACGCATACTTTTAAATCGTCTTTTTTTCTACCTAGTACAAAGTTCCTACCACGCGGAACCTGTACACTCAACGTTTCGGGAAGTGTTAGCGGAGCGAGAAGAAACGTCGAGCCCAAAAGAAACTCGCCCCAACACATTTTTTGAAATAAATACTTATTAATAAGCCAAACTTATTTTCGGATAAACTAATTACATTTTCAGGTATTTCATTGTAGAATTTTATACATTGCCCCATGAACGACTTCTTTACCTTACTCAGTCTCGAATAAGCAACTTCGATATTATTTCTATTTCTAAGATTAAAATCATGCCTGTCACTGTTTTTTGGAAATAAATCTAAATTCTTACGAACATACATGATGTTTTCATATATGAATTGACTTGCAACAGTTAAAATATTTTAGTTTAGTCTGATTCGCGCATTTTATATGAACATATGTAATTGTTTTTCCTTCAATAGTAGTGTTTAACATGGACTGCTTTTGTGTGTCTCAATAATAATGCTGTATAATTTATAAATTATTTAACATATTGATTAATCCTTCGTTACACAACTGTTTTGAACCTTGACCTTGCCGTCCTGGGTGGGAAATTCAGTTGGTTTCGAATCAAATGGTGTTTCATTTCTTTGCGGCGGTTTTAACATCTTTTATATTGTTTTCTCAGTATAAGAGGCAATCTTGCTCATGTGGATTTTATAATTTTTTGGATTCGTTACTATTAGTAGGGAAATGGAATACAACACAACCAGAAAATAATAAAATAATTTATCAAAAATAGAGTTGGACTGGAGTTATCCTTATATATCATATCATTACATTAGTCGGGTAAGAGCGAAAAAAATATTCTTTTTACTGTCGTACAATTTCTGTGTGATAAAATTGTATATTAGGTAAGCAAAAGTTTACGTTCATTCTGTTTAGAGTGATGAAAAAATTTACGTTAAGTATATACAATCCAATTTAATTAAAGGCACAATGAAAACTAAAAATAAGGAAATATAGGTACCTCTTCAACATTTGAATGTAATTTTTATAATTCTGTTATGTTCTTATATACATTTTAATTGATATTTTATTAAGTTAGAAAGAAACACCTGAACCATCATATTTATTACAATACAATAGTTTTACAACGTAAGCTACATTTGATTTTTTTTTCCCTCAACCGATTTCATAATTCATAATATTTATTTGCCATTAAACAGAGTATTTTAGTCTTTAGAGTCGATTAACATAATATTTTTATACGATAGTATTACTGTCATCAAAGTGAAACTTTTATGTTTTGTTTCACGTATGCATGTCGTGCATAATTATCTCTAGTGTTAAATGAATGCAACAATTAGTTACTAAGTAGTGTTTGTTTACGAGTTTCTAAACACCGAAGACACGTAATTGAGTAGAGAAGTAGACTGCTAGACGTCGAGTTATTTTTCAACAAATGTCTGAAAATTTCAAAAACTAAATTCTGTTCGTTCGATGAAGTAGTTAAGTAGAATTAGAAGAAATAGTTTTTTAATGTATAATTACAGTTCAAGCGAGTAAGTTTATTTTTATTTTCAACAAACAATATTTTCGATGCAGTCGGATCCCGGATTACTTAATGTTGCACACATAGACACTTCTCAGTGATAGTTGCTGCGTTAAAACTATAGCGTGATGGAAAGATAATATAAGGCCGCATGGGCATTTGCTATCAATGTTTTGCCGAACCTTCAAAAACCTTTTCAATCCCTACTTGAAGAGTCCCATACTGTAGACCTCAGGGAAAAGCTTGGATGGAAGCTTATCCCACAGCTTCAGGGCACTAGGTAGGATTCCTATTGTAACTCGCAATTTGTTATTGCAATTTACATCGTCAAAAGACCAAACTCGCACTTGAACGGTTTTCCTAATCACTCGCTATAAGAACGCCAACGGTGCTACTGTTTTTTTTATTTTATTGTAAAGGTGGCAAAAATCTGACGGCCCACCTGATGGAAAATGGATACCGCCACCTATGGGCATTTGCAAAACCAAGGGTGCTATCAATGTTTTGCCGAACTTTCAAAAACATTTTCAATTCCTTCTCTAAGAGTTCCATACTGTAGACCTCAGGGAAAACCTAGGATGGAAACTCATCCCACAGCTTCTGGGTTCTAGGTAGGAAACCCTCTTGTAATTTGCAATTTAGTATCGTCAAAAGATCAAACTCGCACTTGACCGGTTTTCTAATCACCCGCTATAAGACCGTGCGGCATCCGTGACTCGTGACCTGAAAACGGAGCGGTGTAGGTGGCCGCGCCGGCGCAATGCTTCATCGATCCGCTATTCTGCGTACACGCATGCTACGAGGTTTTTCATTGTTGACTGAGGATGCAATTGTATAAACGAGTAAACGAATAAATATTAAATATGGATCGGCGTAATTTCTCGACTCAGTGCAACAGGCGTGATCAGTGATCACAGATTTAGCAGCTACCAGCATTGGGGTCGTAATTTATCACTATGTGGCGAGTTAGTAAGCTGTAAAACTTCGCAATGGGTATTCGCCTTGCCCTGTATGATGTATTTCTTCACATTCGACGCCAATACAGT
The DNA here is from genome assembly GCA_958295455.1 of Coleophora deauratella. NCBI lineage: Eukaryota > Metazoa > Arthropoda > Insecta > Lepidoptera > Coleophoridae > Coleophora > Coleophora deauratella. The sequence goes on along the minus strand of OY282391.1, from coordinate 13,156,761 downwards.
ATAGCCTGGCTTATTCGAGGCAAATGAGACCTCCACTTTTGTGCCTACCCTGCTCCATTTGACCAAAAAAGATTGTATGGTAGTATAGTAACTATTAATAGGTACTTTAACTTATGGCTTAGTATATTTGCTAAGACGAAACAATTAAAGTTACTTGGTAAGGTCAATTATGTAAGACTGTTTTTCCTTGTTAAGGGAGAGAAAAGTCGGTTTGTCTCGTATTTTATCCTGTTACTAAAAATAAACTTTCCTGTTTTATTTAGCTCCATTTTCCTGTACACCAGAGACAAGTAACATTTAATTTTTTTAGGTTTGTCAGCTAACCCTAAAATACTGTTTCATTACATTGGATAATCTTAGTTCGTGTCTTGCAAGGATGTCGTTAGTTGCACTCTTGCAATGCGGGTCGCCACTCTTGCGCACGTGTGGCGACGACAACTACCGTACCACGACCATTACCGCCGTCGCGCAATTACACCTGAATCAATAGCTGTCGAAGGTCGCGTGTCATTAGTGCGATCCGATCCGAACACTGTGTTATCGTTATGTCGTCTACGTAGACCGAATACAACGATAAAGTTCTTCATATCGTATTGTCACACCCCTACTACATAATACTCGTACATAAAAATATGGCGTTTTGTATACGCGTAAATGTGTGTGTATGTATGTAGCCTGCGTAGAACCTGTCACCGGATATTATCCGGAGAGGGTGAGATCACCTTTAGAGAGGGGCAGGGAGTAGGTATCCATTCTGTATGTAGTACTAAAGTATATAACAAAACAACAATAAAATGTTTGACCGAAGACTGTCTATCATTTTATAAGAAACGTTATAACTTGTGAACTATTCGTGTCAACGTGACATAAATTCTAACAAGTTTGCGGATATAATGCGATCTATGTGAGCTGAGTATCAGATTCCCGTACAAACTCGTTTTCGCTAAGTAAGCAGAAGTTGGAACTTCCGCTCGTCCCAAGAGCTTATACTCTTATAACTGTTGACTAATGCAGTAGGTAAGAGAACTTCGTGGTTACATTTTTTAGGCATAATTAGGTATGAGGTACTTTAACACATATCGTAACAACACACTTTGCTACGAGGAATTATGCTGGATTTCCACACCTAACTAGCTTGCTAATGGTACCTAATAAATTGTACAGTCATGAAGTAATAAATATTCATAATCAGTACAAAGAATATTTAAAAACTGGGTTTGTATGGAAGGTATCTTATTTCATAAGCGCCCTTAATGAAAATCCTTGTATAGTGGTCTAAGCACAATAGAGTAGAGGACACAGAGTTTTTAAATTTTTTGGGCAAGACAAGACAATCGATCCTCATTTAAATCTCAGGATAGATTATTTGCCATTGCTACGTATACGAGTACTTCGAAGTTTTTGATTCTTCCTTGTTCCTTCGTCCCTCGCTACCGCTCGCTCCTTACTTCGGTCGAAAGTAAAAAGAAAAACAAGTGCCTCGATAGAGCCTATTTTTAAATACGCACTGATTCTTTCAAGTTTGCGCTTCTACCAGTATATCTTCATGGTGTTACAATAGTAAAACTGATGTTTATTTTATTATAATTACCTAGTTTTATATAAAGGCTCTCAGATAATTGTTTTCAGAAATTTTTTATGATCATTTGGTACTGAAACATTTGTTATGCCTTTTGTTCGTATTAATAATATTTGTTTGTAAATTCTTTATTGTACGACAGTATACAACATAACAATTTGTAAAAAAAATGGATATGGATATACAAAGGCTGATGATGATGTAATCATGGGGCAGATCTTCTGTTCTCTAGGAGTACTTGATTTCACATAAAACATAGAAAAAATATACTTATGTATGTATTTTACTTTCATTCAAAAAAAAAAACGTAAGTTTTGGAAAAATGTCTCGAGAACTTCTTGGAATAATTGCATAGATATTTGTCAAGCCAACATGTAACACATGTGAGCACGCACATTTGTATCATACCTACATAACTCAAAAATCTTTAAACTTCCAGTAAGTTATGGACCTCTTGGTAATCGACTGCAAGAGATGTTTCGAAACAATTTACTTGGTAGGTATTCATTTACTGTTGTTTTATCGTTTCGAATAAGCAAAGGCAAGTACTTTATTTTTTCTAAAAGATATAAAAACATCTTATAATGGACATAAAGCCACATTATTGCACGACTATACGTAAATTATAAAAAAGTTCTGTTGCATGTCGTGTTGATGTCTTTTGTATTGATTTTTTACAAAATATTTAAAAAAGCACCACATTATGTTGTATTTTTTGCAGGATACAATATACAATATTTTTGATTGTATTTTGTTCAAGACATAACAGATCACTGCTTGCTTGCACTTGTATTTTTATTATTATTAAAGAAGATTATACAGGGTGTAACAGAAGTGTGTGACAATACTTCAAGGTTGGCTTTTACCCATCAAACTGAACAACTTTTGTTTGGACTTTTCATACAAATCGATACTGATCGATTTGTATGAAAAGTCCATAAACAATTTTGCGATTTCAACAAAGTTGTAGAACAAAAGTTGTTCAGTTTGATGGGTAAAAGCCAACCTTGAAGTATTGTCACACACTTCTGTTACACCCTGTATATTTTTTGTACATATTGATGATAGCGATGGCGGGCGCCCGCCTCGTCGCTAATATGATGGAATTTCAAAAGCATCATAAATCATACATTTTCTTGCCATTTTATTACAGTATCTATTCCATTTTATCCATCCGTACCCATTTGTATATCATAAATTAAATTCGAATTAATTCACAATGTAAAAAATACAAAAACTAGTCACCACTTTAAAGTAGTCACGTACTATGTACTTACCCTAATAATAGGAAAAAGTTTAATATTACCTTAATGTCTATTTAATTAATCTTGCACAGAATACTAGTTTATACATTTTATATTTTATTTTATTATTTATTTTCTACTACGATATTATTTTTTCAAATACAGTAGAAAGTGATTTCAATCAAAAAAGGTTCAAACGCGCGCAGTAAACAATAGGTACATGATAGTCTAGCTTGAATATATACTTACAATTATCTCACTGGTACTATTAATCAACGCTTTTTCATTATATTTTTATTGTATTTTTGAATTAAGAGTAAATAAAGGGGCAAAATAAATCGGCTAGTAAAAATATATATACAGTCTCGTATTATGTTTACAAAAACACGTACCTACTTATCATTTGCAAAAATGAGGATGATTTGAAAATACTTTGTAAAAAAAAACTAATAAAACTGAGTCGGACCGTTCAGGTTTGATGAGATTGTCTGGTGCTATAGTAAAACGGAGATCCGGAAATCTCTGTACCGTCTGACTGGCCCGTAGTCCAACAAGCGGGACCACTCTCACCGACATACAGAGGATTTATTCCTAGTTTCATGAAATAATGAAATACCCAGAACTTTCCCATTATCCAGATTTTTGCAATGATACGGTTTTTCTAATTAAACTGCTACATATTGTATAATAGATGTAATCCTTTAAACAATTTGTATTATGTATAAATTCCAACCCTAGCAGAGAGCAGACAACCCACCCAACCATATATGTACAATTTAGTACAGCACATTTCAAACATTCATTTGCAAATGTCCTTCATGCGAAGCGGTAAACGCGATTTCGTCTCCGTCTGCGGTCCTTGCTCATACAAAATACATAGAATACTGCCTCTAGCACAAAGGGCCGAGATTAAATATGCTTTGTGAAATAATATAATTCAAAATTCTGAATAAATAAATAGGTCTTAATATATAAGTACTAAATTGAATTTTTCATTTCGTATTCCATGACAATGTACTCGTATTGTAACTACTTAGAGTGTGTTCTACATGGAGGGTTATTGGCTGACAAACGGTAGATAAGAAGCTTGCTGTCCTAATTGTAGCCTACTTGTGATATGTATGTGACTTCAGTGTGCGGCAAATGGTTGAAACGTCTCATGGAATGAAACTGAACAACTTAATCCTATGAATCTTAATATAGGGTATAATTAAAAATAGGCGTAGAGCCCATTTAGTAGGGTTACATCTACTCATGACATTAAATTCTTCATAAAAATTAGTCAAACAGCTTATCGATTCGCATGAAGAGTCCAATTTATTTTTGGCGATTTCAGCAAAATCGTGTATAAAAACTTGTTCTGCATGATTAGCAGACGCTCCAGTAATGGATTTAGGATCCATTAACTGTTAATGGATCCTAAACCCATTTTGTTACAAACTATATAACCTGAATATCAGCTCTATTAGTAAAAGATGCATTACTATCATACAAGTATAAGTTTGAGCAAAGTTTTATAAGATGCTTCTCCACCACATTTGTCGTTTTCATAAACAAAATAAAGTCACCTGTAGATCTGTTTTGCTCCAGTGAAGAAGACACAAAAGTTATATGTATAATTTAATTATTAATTTTATAATGGTGATATTTAATTTCCTTTATTATTCTTTTTTGTCATTCCAGTAAGTTCTTATTTTATTAGTTTTATGACGATCATGTTACAGTTTGTTATTTTAGTTTTTGTAATGTAAAGATGAAATTGGTTTTAAAGTCTACCTAATTCGCACTGTGTTCACACTTAATTGTTTTAATAAGTACTACTTTACAAATTCGAATTCACCAAGATTAAAAAATAAGCCATATGGGGCTTTGTTAGGAAACATAGTAGTTTTGTTGCTCTGCTGGATATAAAAATATGGCTAAATGACTATTGCCATATAAGTTAAATCTTTGTTAACCATATAATCCCTAAATAGATTCTGGCTATTAACATAACATGCAGCAAATCTGACACGCTATCAGCTGGGGTGTGTGTGACATGAATTAATGTAATCACGAGGACGTGAGGAGTTCGATGAGTCGTCTGAGGCAAACTCGCTGACTACATGGATTACAGGCGGTTGGGCGACTGTTTAGTCGTACGACCAATTACGTATGTGGTTTGCATATCAAAAGAGGAAAAGGGCGAAGATAATTATGACTGGAGACGCCTGAATGTTCCGATAACGATCCCGTGTGCTTGGTTATAAGAGATAGCGCGAGCGGTTCAGTCGTCTAGTCGTCCGTGTAGACGGAGCCTGAGGAATATCCGCGTGAGTCCGACCTTACCCGAGCCATTGAACTGAAAACATCGATAATTTAGTCTATTTCAAAATTTTCCTCTGTTACAATTTTCACTTTATACATGTTAAGACAAAGCAGGTGTCAACTTCTTGGACTCTTTATACTGATCAACTTTTGTTCTACAGCGTTGCTAAAATCACGAAAAGTTGAACGTTTTATACTGATTCAGATCAGCTTTTTAGTTTTTTTTAAATGTCCTTCATGACCTTTTTACCTTGAATTTAAATCAAGCATACGTTGTTTTTTATATACAGTTAAAAAAATATATAATCCCAACAGGATGGCAACGTTTTTTTTGTATATGTACACCCCGTATGCTGAATTTAGAATATGTGCAAAGTTATTATACTAGTTTTATATTAAGCGAAACGAAAATAATTAATATTTTAATTAATTGCGTTAAAAATATGTAATGCGAATTTTTCGAACACGCATAACATTAGTCTCTTACAGCTTTTATAAGGTTTGACAGAGGTTAATAATTCGACTTTAGTACCAGGCCTCAAACAATTTTATATTTTCCTTACATAGGTACAATGTGGTTCAAAAATGCAAAAGAATGGCACTGTGCCTGTCTGTGATGGGTAGACGTTTAGACGGATAAGGTTTTCTCATACGGTTTACGGAACATTTAAGTCGATAAAATGAAAGTGACATTCATAAAATCCTGCACACGTAGATTGCACACCCACAGACAGTGCTTATTCATTCATAACATTTTATGTATTCTTCACTTTATTTCGCATTACCTCCTATTTTATCGAAATATAAGGTGCTACTTTATTAGTGCCCGATATTGTAGTCAGTCCTTCTACTCCTGATTCTGATCAACTTTCCCCAAGAAACCCATTGTCAAATCGAAAAAAAATTTTTGGACTCTTCACACAAATCGATCAGCCGAGCGGCCAAATTAGTATGAAGAGCCCAAAAATTTTTTTGCGATTTGACTATGGGTTTCTTGGGGAAAGTTGATCAGAATTAGGAGTAGGAGCACTGACTAAAATATCGGACACTAATAAAGTAGCACCTTATATACGGATCAAAATTATATAGGGACCTTCTAAAATACGTGAAAAAAATATTTACCTTAGCTTTTACTCATGAAATTGAACAGCTTTCCCCAAGGAATATATACTTAATTCTAAAAATTATTTTGGACTTTCTGTACAAAATTAACAATTGATCAATTGGTACAGTCTCGTGCAACTAAAACTATACACTTTAGGTTATTACCCCGTATACTTTAGGTGCACGGGACTGTACGAGAAATCCTTTTTTCCGAATTAAGTACATATAACCTTGGTGGATATTCTTTTTATTTTCATGAGTAGAAGTTTTGATTTCATCTAGGTATCTCAGAAGGACCCTTTATTTGCAAACCTGTCGCCTACACAATTTATAACTAACTTACATTAAATGGGGTAGCGGGCTGTCATAAATAACATACAATGGATTCGCATACAAGTTTCTCCACAGACTGTTTCGCCAAGTATAGAAGTTGAATTCACACGCATTGTCCGATATGTAAAACGTCGCCCAGAAGCAAAACGTCCGACTAGCATAAAGTCCTGTTATTTAGGGTAGAGAAATGATTTGTATTATACTTCATTCCAATCAAAAAAAAAGCAAAAGGTAAACAAACATAGTATGCAGATGACATTGACATGTGTCAGATCCATAGTAAGTTTGTTTACGTTTTGCTTTTTTTTGATTGGAATGAACCATACTTATTTAGTTTTTTGGATATACTAGGGGTTAGTCTACTTTGTGCAAATGAAATAAGTTGAAAATTAAAAGATTGATTGTATATAGGTACGTTGTGCTTCGTTGAGATTTCCATAACTATCTCTAAAATGATTTATTTATGTAGACTGCTTAACTCATAGAATACTCATCATATAAATTAGACGAACCTGGCTACGGGGAAAAGTTACCTTTGAATAGTTATTTTTAGTAAAACAAAATGGCATACTCTGTGTTAATCTTCTTTTTTGAGTTCTATATCGGCTGTCTTGTGTTTTAGATAGGTATATCGCAAATTTGAGCAGTCAATTGGACAATCGCCACAGGAATCTTGCACGAAACATGTTTTGTGCATACCAACGGCATCATATTATTTATACTCGACTCGCTATAAGTACCTAAGTAGATAATATAATTTCTGTATTTTATTGACATTCTGTGAAAATATGGAAGATAAGATATCAAACCGGTAGCACCAGTTTCGATTTCTATTGTACTTTGATAGTATTTTTTCATTATGCTTATAATAACTTTAAAAAAAGATGTTAACTTGTTTTATAATCGTATGTTTATTATTATATATTTTTTTATATGTGACATTTAAGCTATATTTATTTGTATCGCTATTACTAACACTTTATGGATCTCAGACATACGAAATAAACAATTTTTTTTTGACAATAATTTCATACCTATTAATTAACTGTAAATTTGACATTGATGATATGAGGTAATTCTAAGAAATAGAGCCTTTACGTCACTGCCTTCTGAGTGGTTTTAGTAAGTAAAGTAATAATAAAGTACAAAAATCAAGAAGAAAGTGTCAGATCAAAATAAAACTCTGTTCTGTAAAGTTAATTTATAAATAAATGTCACATAAAATCGCTTCAACCTTAATCTTACGAATATACCTATATGCGTAATTTCATGAAAAACCGGAAAATCAGGTAATTAAAGATTTATTATTATTACCTACACGATCTTACGAAATGCAAACCGTCACTTCAGAAAACAACAGTTGAAATTCGAAAGATTGAGTAGTCATACATCTTTAACAGACATGCAAACATATAGGCCGCGTTTAGTTATAAGTACTCATTCTATGATGGATATGCGGTTGCTTAACAAAGCATCAATTATGCTAGTTAACAGAATTTCCAGAAATCACGCGTTTATTCATGAAATGACGGATTACGCGATATAACGATAACATTGTATAAGTAACCAAATAAAAACTGTTTTAGTTGAAATATAAAACTTAGTAGATTTTCCACAATTAGTAAGCCCTTGGCATTAGATCACGGTGGTAGGTGATGAAGATACCGAAGAAGAAATTTATTTATGTAAACCTAAAACTTCATGCTAGAGTAAATTAAGTACGAAGTGCGGTGGTCGAGCAGACAGACAGACATTGGGTTCGGGTAGCCTACTCGTACCTCTGCTCAACTCGTATTTATTGTTTTTATAGCAGTTTCTTTCTGGCTTGACTGTGAGACGCTTTTCCAATCTGAGCAAATACCTACCTTTCCACCGTTATTATCATTTTGAAGCCACAAGCCATTTAGATCAGTTTAGCAGATTTGGCGTGATAGATAACCTTCCGTTTTTGGAATTGATAATATAGTATAATAAGTAATATTTATATCTATTTTATATATTTAGCATATTTAGCATATTTCAATCTCGTTTACGTGTTTACATAACAGTTTTTAAAGACTATTTTGCGTCACCTTTTGATAACCCAATATAATAATATACCTAATATGGTATTTTGCAACAAATTTTACGTTAATAGGTAAGTAAACATTTAGGTTAATACTTGTACATACATAACCTGCCTGAATCTACTGACGTGGTTTGGTTAAAGTTAAAAACAAAAAACGCAATTCAAAGTTAACTTGTAACTATCATTAGGTATTTTTATCATTACTATCATTAGGTATTATGTAAATGCTTTATTATTATTATTATTGAGGAACATGTTAACATTGACTTATGATGGCATCTGTAGAATGATGCGTTTATTGTTACTTGTGTGTGACTATTGTTTTGTTGGCAAATAAATTATACAAATAAAGTGATATACATCGTGTCATCATAGTATCCTGTTTAAAAAAATAAAGATTCAATAACAGGTAAAAGCGTTACCGGTATGGCAACTCTAGCGATTTTCGACTGACGTAGCTATGTAACAGATAGGTATTGATGCTTACTCACTTTTAAATTAGCACGTTCATGTAAAGACTAGCAACGCAGTAAACTTGCTAGCGTTTGGAAATGGGCTAGATAAACATAGTTCCTTCTCCAGCTGTAGGACCAGTCCATGCGAAGAGATCTCATCCACGCGCACAATTCAGTCTAAGAAGTCTAGTGTCCCACTTTTAAGACTCGCACTGCAATGTCAACACTATCCATATATTATCTATATGAAAATCCACTTTCACTTAGGTAACTGCAAACATCTTCGAAACTATAAGCCACATTTTACCAATGCACCGCCGCCGCCATACAGAAATTCACTGCCACCGGCCGACTCGATTGGTTAATGTTGTTTGTATCTAAAAACGAGGTCGTATTTCGAGAGATCGCATATAATTTTATCGGGCTTTATTGAATAATGGATGTTTCTGTTAAGGTTTTCTGTTTTGTTTATAAAACTGTGGGTAATCGAGCTCAGAGTGATAGCGCAGAGTCCGGCTCGGTCGGCGACGGGTGGTCGCACACTGCCGCGCGTGCCGCCGCCGTGCCGGTCGGGAGCCCGCCCGGTATCGCACCCGACTGCCAGCTACCAGCGAGCAGCGACTGCGGCGGCGACCGACTGTATACGTAGACTCGACACCTACAACTAAGCCTGTCCATGAAGCATACAGAATCGTACTAATCGGAGACACAAACGAACGGTCAAGCATATAACTATCTAACACTTTTCTATTCACTCACATGCGTACTCAATGAATGTGGGAAAAAGACATGCCAACAACGATAGAGGAGAAAATCTAGGAAAACTCCACGCTGATGCGGTTATATCAGATCCATTGAAAGTTTGTCGAGTATAAGCAGGTACTCACGTCGTCGTCGTAATACAAACAGAGACGTGTGTTTTATTCACTTATAATTAGATAATTCAATGTCAAATGACTCATTGACGCGCTCTTTTTAAGCTGTTTATTAACAGACAACACGTATGGTGCATATTTAATTATTACCTCAATAATTAAAGGATTGTTATAGAAAAACCCGAGAAAATTGCGAATTAAGGGATTTCCCTTTTCCCTCCATTCCGAAACAATAAAATATCATGTTTGGTGTATGTTTT